>CM077506.1:25078339-25447952 GCA_039654745.1 Houttuynia cordata
GGAGAGACGATGAATAGTGCATATGAACAATGAAAATTGCTACAGTACTGTGAATAGTGATTTTGTGAGCAGTGTTTCGATGAATCCGACAAATCAGGCTATTTCTTTCTCTTATTCTATGTCTGGCTAATTTTCTTATCAAGGCTAGATGAAGCCCTAAATTTGTATTTCTACTCTTATTTGTTTAATTTAATAAAAGTTGATAATGATTCTTATGCTTAATGCGATTTCGTTATTGTTCCTCTTAAGTGCTTTGACCGAGACTTAATGAATGATTAATGGAATTTGATCTTGATATATCCTGTGTCTAGATAATAACGGGATTATGATTAATTCTATGCCCGGCCAAGGATAGAGTTAGTTATATTAATTTATAGTGGATAAATTTTTCGTGTCTGGACAAGAACGTGTAGTTCATTCACTGGTAATTTGTGTGTCTGGCCAAGAACATAAATTACTGTATCTTATCAATTTGTGGAGATAATAATTGAGAGTAGTAATTGCATGTTTAGTGGTGGATTCGACGCTTTGATATTCTCATTATCTGATTTCTTATTAAAGTTTATTTTCTTTAGTTAATTAAATCATTAGAATTCAATCTTTTCATTAGAATTAGATTAATCTTTCAAGTCCTTTGGGTTCGACCTCGTTACCACTAGTCTATACGTAGTCTCGTGCGATTGCGAGTAAATAGTTAGAAAAAAATCAATCAATCATTGAGAAACTAGCTGAAGAGATTAAGAAAGGTGCTCTGTCAGTGGAAGGGGTGGAAGCTAAGCTGTGGCAGGTAAGTCAGTCTAAATGTAGTTGCCTATGTCCGTAACAACAACAATCAATTACTATCTTTGCTTGCTCCACCATTTTAAACCATATAAAGCATCCATAACGGATGAACAAAAAAGAAACCTGTTACACAATACTAAAAATAAATCTGTGAGGCATGTCGCCCAAAAAAAACTGCAATGAGGAGGTCCTAGTGTTGATTCTTTCTACTAATTGGGCTTTTATTAGGTCCCAGAGACTCTTCCTGAGGAGGTCCTCGGAAAGATGAGTGCCCCTCCCAAGACTGATGTGCCAATTATAACACGAAATGAGCTTGCTGAGGCCGATGGTCTCCTTTTTGGATTTCCCACCCGGTTTGGTATGATGGCTGCCCAATTCAAAGCTTTCATGGATGCAACTGGAGGCTTGTGGAGAACTCAGCAGTTGGCTGGTAAACCAGCTGGCATTTTCTACAGCACTGGTTCACAAGGAGGGGGTCAAGAGACGACTCCGTAAGTTCCTTTCCAGTGAAGTAGTTAGAAATTGGAACTTATTTACCACAAATATCTTTGGTTACTACATTATAGCATCAACATCCATTGATTTTCATTCTTTTGGTGATCTGAAATGGAATGCCTGTGTTTTGCTGTTGCAGATTAACAGCGATAACCCAGCTGGTTCACCATGGTATGATTTTTGTGCCTATTGGGTATACATTTGGAGCAAGCATGTTCAAGATGGAGCAGGTGAAAGGTGGCAGCCCCTATGGCGCCGACACATTTGCTGGTGATGGTTCAAGGTCTCCTTCGAAGCTTGAGTTGGAGCAGGCTTTCCATCAAGGAAAATATTTTGCTGGCATTGCCAAGAAGCTCAAGGGAGCTGCTTAATTTGATTATGGCACGATATACACTGTCTTGCTTGCCTTTTATGCATGTTCTTTGAAAATTAATTTGGTCGTTTTTTAGCAGTTCAATTTCGTTTTCACTGGTTATGAAAATCTTATTTTTGTCATTTGAGCTCCGGCGAGCTCGAGCTCGAGCTTAAGTTCTGGCTCGAGCTCGAGCTTAAGTTCTGGCTCGAGCTCCGGCTCGCGAGCTCGAGCCGAGCCCGAGCTCGAGCTGTCAAACTCGAGAACGAGCTCGAGTCGAGCCCAAGATTTGGCAGCTCGACTCGAGCCGAGTCGAGCTCGAGCCCGAAATCTAAATATCGAGCTCGAGTCGAGCTGAGCCAAAACTCGACTCGACTCGGCTCGTGAGCAGCCCTAGCCGTTTGGGGCGTGATTATTGCAAAAATATCCCGACTGGATATTGGATATTTACTGTAGCATCTACGTGGATTTTTACATCAGCCTGAGGTGTTACAGTTGGATATATAAAATATCCAGATGCTACAGTGTAACGGCCCCATATTCTATATATATCAACTTTACTATTCTTCTTTTTAATTCCACAAGTTGATCTTCTTCCGATGGGGGCAACTTAAAAATAATCAGCATTCAAAGGCCAAGGAGGCATAATCCTGAAGCACGTTGACGAATCAGAGTGGCAGTAGATCTGAGACTTTTTTACTTAGAACAAAGAAAAAGGCCTGCGCTGTGCGATTGCCCAACATTCATTGAACCCGGAGAAGGACCTTTTCTTTTCCAACTAGTCAGAAATCGAAACGTAGACAATGAACAAAGATGCCGTTAGTTAACTTTTAGGTCACAAGAACCCACTGTAACTGGCAGAACATTTAGTACGATGTAGAAGATATATGCAGTAGTTTAAACCAAAAAAAGTAAATAATGCATATCTATAATAGTGTTTCCTTAAAGAAGCCAGAAGGAGATGAATCAGATGATGCTTAAAGGACCCAACTTGCTCCCTTTTCCTGGCTGTCGTATCTCGCATCAAAGCTACAATATTTGCCTACCGTACCCACATGCGCATATTATAATCAACGTCGACTTACCCCTTTTTCCATTGTTCCAATTTTTATATCCGAGTAAAGCCAGAGATGTAGACAAGAAATCTTCAGAATCTCCGTCACTGGTTTCCAATAGTGCAAGATTTGGCCAATCCGAGCTTCATTGGCCGTGCCGTGCGTGCCAAGAGCTCCAGAATCTAGAATAGCGGCCAAGTGCCAATAATCCAGAGCCTTTCCAAAGTCCAAACCAACGCTCCGCTCGCCGCTGGCTGACTGGGGCTGTGGCTCTCTCTTGCGGTTGCCAGCTATAGCTTCTCCAGCCTCCAGAGTGATGCATTGAACCTGGCCTGCTCTGCCCCATCTCTGCTGCCGCTCCGTCCGGGAGTCGTCAATGTATGTGCTGTCCATCGGCGCTCACGCATTTCGTCGAACATGTCGTCGCACTGCCTCTGCGACGACACCTCCGTGTGGACGGTGGAGAGCATCCTGCAGTGCCAGAAGATCAGCGACTTCTTCATCGCGCTCGCCTACTTCTCCATCCCGCTTGAGCTCTTCTACTTCGTCAGCTGCTCCACCATCTTCCCGTTCCGATGGGTGTTCCTCCAGTTCGGAGCCTTCATCGTCCTCTGCGGTCTCACCCACTTCGTCGCCGTCTGGACCTATGCTCCTCACTCCTTCCAGGTCATGCTCTTGCTTACCATCCTCAAGTTTCTCACTGCTCTTGTCTCCTTCGCCACCTCCATCACGCTCGTCACCCTCATCCCCCAAGTGCTCCGCGTCATGGTCCGGGAGGGGCTCTTGCGGAAGAAGACCCGGGACCTCGGCCGCGAGGTCGGCCTCATGAAGCGCCAGGAGGAGGCTAGCTGGTATGTCCGGATGCTCACCCAGGAGATCCGCCGCACCCTCGACCGCCACACCATCCTATACACCACCCTCGTCGAGCTCTCCAAGGTCCTCGCCCTCCACAACTGCGCCATCTGGATGCCCGACGACGACGACACCCGCCTCAATCTCACCCACGAATTGAGGGACCGGACCCACTCCTCCACCTCCATCCCTCTTGACGATCCCGACGTCGCCAACGTCGTCAGCGACAAGGGTGCCCGCGTGCTGGGGCCCCACTCCCGCCTGCGGCGGCCAGGGGAGACCGGCCCTGCCGCCGCCGTGCGGATGCCCATGCTCCGGGTTGCCAATTTTAAGGGCGGCACCCCTGAGTCCATGGACACCCGCTATGCAGTGCTCGTCCTGGTTCTCCCTGACGGCCAGGAAGCTCGCGGGTGGAGCCTCCACGAGCTGGAGATGATAGAGGTCGTGGCCGACCAGGTGGCAGTGGCGCTGTCCCACGCGGCAGTCGTCGAGGATTCCCTGCGCATGAGGGAGAAGCTGGTGGAGCAGAATTTGATGCTAGAGCGGGCCCGACGTGAGGCGTTGATGGCCAGCGGGGCCCGGAGCACGTTGCAGAAGGTTCTGGGCCGGGAGGTGGCGATGCCGGCGCGGTCAGTGGCTGCCCTTCTCTCAGTTTTGCTGAGGGAGAAGTTGAATTCGGAGCAGCGAAGTATACTTGAACCCATGGCTAAATTGAGCTTCCTTCTCTCAACCCTTGCGTCGGATGCCACGAAGGGCATGTCCGGTCTGGAGGAGGATGGCGGAGTGGAGCTCGAATTACGTCCTTTTAACGTTCCTTCATTTGTGAAGGAAGCTTTGGCCGTGTCGAAGCTCTTGTGTGCTTGCCGGAATGTGGAATTTGATTTTGAAGTGTCCAAAGAGGTGCCGAAGTGTGTGGTAGGGGACCAGAACAGGATTCTTCAGCTGGTGTTGTACATGATAGGGAATATGCTAAGCTTGGGCGAGCTAGGCAGTCTTCTTCTCACTGTATGTGTAGAAGATTGTGGGGCAAAAGGTGCTGCTTTGGATCCAAAGTGCTTACCATGGCAGCAGACTTCGTTTGAGGACTACGTCCAGATGAAAATTGAAGTTCAAAGGCGTTATCTTAGAGAGGAGAGGCAGATGCTCACGCGCTTAAAAGATGGAAGCTCTGGCATTGTGGCTGACAATGAAGGCCCTACTTTAGCAATATGCAGGAGGCTAGCTCAGGTAAACAACTAGTCTTTGGTTTCTCTTTTTTTGCTTTCGGTAGTAACAGTATGCACTTAAAATGTCTTGTATTCAAACTTGACCAGATGCTGTGTGGAATCTCGCAGTTTAGAGTTAAGTTATTTATCTTAGATAGGAGAGTGGAGATGGACAGAGGTCTTGCAACTCAAAATAATAATTATAAGTGATGAAATCAAGGGGGTTGACGACCCTTACAACAGCAATGCCCTCAAGTGTGCCGGCAAACTCCTAATAAATCATCTCCAAACTCTGACAGACTCGTCTAAACACGTTTTTAACTGTGGAAAAAAAGTCCTCTGTAATCTCTACTATCTATCTAAACAAATAACTCAAATAACTTCAGCTAAACCAATTATAAGCAAGTGTTAGGAAACTAATGAGCCAAGGGTAGGGCTTAATGAACCAAATAGCAAATAAGGAAGAATAGTGATGCAGCCAGTTTTTTACAGAAAACAACAATGCAATGAATAATTCGAAACAGAGTGTTGTAAACAATCTATAAAACACTTAGTTAACGGTTTTGCTTCCAGGACAATATGTATTTAGTGATTTCAATGAAATGTATTTTCAATCAGTCTATTACAGAACTTCACAACTACAACTTCTGTCAGGAATTTCCAAATTACAGTCTAACTCTGCCTCAGAAGCTACCTCAGAAGCTAAAATGTAAAAGAACAACCACACCTGAATCCACAGGCGCAAGGAAGGTCGCCGTAATCCACCAGCCTTGTCGAGGAAGTTTCCTCCAAATCCAGAGCACAGCTCTTGATAAAATCAAATTCAAAACTAACTCCCGATCATCTCGTCTCGATGCCTTTTATAGAAACATGAAAAGAACAAAAGACTAATATGCCCTACTGAGTTACACTAACCATAACCACCAAGGATAGTTTGGTAACTTTTGTCAACTTTCAGCCTGCTCTGTTTTCATGAAGTCCTGTTATAAGCACTGAACCGACGCCAGCAAATAGTGTCTCTAATGGGCTAAAATCAAACAGGTTGTGGACTCCCAATAAGGAGAAAGGAGAGTGTGCGGGCAGAATGGATCCCAATAGACAGGAGGGTGCAAAGGTTTCACATAGACACGGCAGTAGAATGTAGGACAGGGTTGCGGGGAAGCGTATTACGATAAACAATAGGCTGATAGATAAAAGTGAAGAATTTCATTTGCAAAAAGGAGAAAAATGCATTCATATAATCTGATCAGTAAGGCATGAATTGCAACCAAACAATTTTAACTGCATCTCTGACCATTGTGGTACTCCTGTAGCAACTAATAACTCTAATACCAATGCAAAGTCAATTATGTTTCATTCTTATTAAGAAACTCCCTCCTGTTTCAGATGAAACCTGCTTGATTCATGATATCCTTGCTATAATAATGGTAAAAGAAAACCTAGATGACTAAGAAAGGTCTACGATGGTTGTTGTAATAATGGTGAACCTTGGACTCATGTTATCCTTGCTACAAACTTGCAACACAAATGGTACTAAATGCAAAACATTGCTATTATGTCTTCACACGGATAGTACGTCGCAAAAGCTTGAAGAGTGATATGGAGTCCATGTCAACCATCTCAGATAGGTGTGTAAGGCACAGCTGATGTTGATGAGTAGAGAATTAAATTCTTGGATATATCTCAAGAATATATGGTAAATATGATCCTTATGACACATGAAAACACTTTTAACCATGGAATGTCGTATCGGATATCGGTAAAATATCGGTCGGCCAAAGAGACGAAATATCGGAGATATATCGGAGATATTGTGTAAAAAAATATCGGTCGTTAAAAACTAATTTTTACCGTATATTTTCACAATCTAACTTCTAAAATGAGTTATACTAATTTAAACAAAGAATACATTTCAAAATATGCATAAAAATGCATATTAGGATAGAAAACAAACATGAAAGTTTTTTTTTCAAAAAAAAAATATTTCAATTTTTTTTTTAAAATATTTTTTAATTAAAAAATACCGATATATTGATCGCCGATATATCGGCGATATTTGGAAAAATTTTAAAAATTGAAACTATATGGTATCGGTGTATCGGTTTGTGTCCGATGCCGATATATCAGTGAGACGATTTTCCATGCTTCTAACCGGAACACAACTAACTGAGATATATGTAGTTGAATGACAATTAATCTATGATGTACAAAATTAGTGATTTTGGTAAGTCTTTTATAAGGCTGGAGGTGGATGTTGTCCTTTTCTGTTTTGGCCAAAATTGTCACTAAAATGTCTGTCCATGCCTGCCTAAAGTTTGTTCTTCAACTTATTCGCATACTGATCAGGACAAAAGCTTGTCAGCGTTTATATTGCTGCTGATAAGATGCTGTTGTGATTAATTATGTCCATTTTCTGTAGAAACTATATAACTACTTACAATCTAAAATTTCTTTGCTACTAGAATTAATAACCTTAATTCTTTTGCCATTTGTTTGCTGATGATGGACATGATTCATGTTATGCAATTATACTTTTAAAAATTATCGAAGTCATCAAGGTTTTATAGTTTGAACCATTGGATGCTAAACCATCCACTTATAGTCTGTGTCCGTTGGACAAACAGATACATATATGAAGTAAGGACGCTCATCTGAGTCTGTTTCACGCATTCCCTTCATTTAAATTCATTAAAGAATTGGAGATCACATGTAGTAATGTGTTTAGGGAAGGTCTCAACGTGATATGTTGATAAAAATGGCCATGACTGCAACAAGAAGCTATAGATATTTGATTGAGCATAGTTTGTTATAGGACCTTTGAGCCCTTTGCAATTTGCCATCAGTAAAGGTTTGTGACTTTGCACCAGCTGCTCTGTTCTCATTGTTAGAAGTGGCTATAAGGATGGTCGAGTTATGTATGTTTTTGAACTACTGTTGCCACTCGTCCTTTGGTTGAGAACAGCCACAGTGGTAATCTTTTCAAAAAAACCCAGTGTTTAGCATAGTGGTAATCTATTCTAGCAGCCACAGTATGTTTAGAACTACTGTCGCCTCGTCATTTGTATTATGCATATAATAAATCTTTAGCCAGTTATTTTCTTGTATGTGTTTCTGACCCCAATCTGATACATTATGCTGACTTGTTTATTTTTGCGCGAAGCTAATGGATTTCAATATGCCAATGCAGCTTATGCACGGGAGCTTGTCAGTTCTTCCAAGCTCGCAAAACCTTGGCTGCTGTATGAATTTGACGGTGAGATTGCATCTTAATCGTTCAGGAGTTCTTAATAAACTGAAATACAAAGACGATCAAAGTACCTCTTTGTTAAAACGAATGAACATTCTCCTAGCAGATGGCGATGGCCTTAACCAATCCATTCTGCAAAGGTTTGTGAAGGAATCAGGTTACCATTTGTCTATTGTAGCCTCTTGGTTTCAGTGTTTAGAGACTCTCCGGTCAGGTGGCCTTGAGTTTCAGCTGCTTCTCATTGATGCTTATCTTCTTGAGGAAAACATCCGTGAGATGTCTTCCCGTGTAAGGAAGTTAAAATCTGCGGGTTGGCTAGTAATCATTGCTTTGGTGCCAAATCCTGATAAGGAGATTCGTGACCGATGCCTTCGCAATGGGGTTCATGGTGTTGTATGCAAGCCGGTTATTTTAGATGAAATAGAGGAAGAAGTAGTCCGAATCATAAATCATTCACACATTGTAGCACCAACGTCCTTATAGTGAGTGAACAATATAAATAATTAGAGATGAGGTATTTTTTGTGATACGCAAGCATTGCCCCCTGTATATACATTTTTTGGTGTCTAATTGAAGAACTATGTTCATAGCAACCAAGATGTCTTACTTTTTACATTTTTCTTGTGCAACTATCCTTCTTTGGGCCTGGATGGATTAAAAGAAGGTCATAAAAAATCAAGGATCCATACTGGAGTTGGTGATGGGGTAAATTGTGGCATCCAAATGCTTTGGCAGTACTTTACCGACGGACTTGGCTTTCACCAAAAAATACCAAAAAATGTAGTTTTGGCATATTCTCAAAGGGCTTTCAGAAAGCGAAAGCTCAAACGAGCTCAGGGCTGAAGCTGGTTGGATCACCTTCTGTTCAGCTTTGGCTTTCATTTCCACATAAAGGGCTGTTGAATGCTCATACAGTTGTAGATGTTAATCCATTTGATTGACTACCCTTCCTTGGTCTTGGCTTTTGCTCTTTAGTATGTTGCTTTTGATCTCTGTCGGAGTTTTCTCTCCGATAGATAAGCCGTCGAGAGCAAGGAATGTCATATCGGATATCGGTAAAATATCGGTCGGCCAAAGAGACGAAATATCGGAGATATATCGGAGATATTGTGTAAAAAAAATATCGGTAGTTAAAAATTAATTTTTACCGTATATTTTCACAATCTAACTTTTAAAATGAGTTATACTAATTTAAACAAAGAATAAATTTCAAAATATGCCTATTAGGATAGAAAACAAACATGAAAAGGTTTTTTTTTTCAAAAAAAAAAATTGAATTTTTTTTAAAATATTTGTTTAATTAAAAAATACCGATATATCGGCGATATTTTAAAAAAACGATATTGATGGGTATTGGTTTAGGCCCGATACCGATATCTCGCCGATATATCGGCGAGACGATTTTCCATGGTCGAGAGTTTGTGACCCTCCCATTTACTACACGCATGTTTTTTCACTTATTGGCTTGTCTCTCCATTTATTATTGTATCTCTTTTAAAAGTAGATACGAGCCACTACCATTTGCTTGTGGGGAGTGCTCAATTAATTTAATATATTTAATTATTATATATTTTAGCAGCTGATAAAACATTGCCACCGAGCCAAAAACAAAGCATATAGCTCTGAATGATACATTGACGAATTGTATACATGTGACGTGAACCTTTATGTTTAAGAAATTGGTCACGAAACTGCATCCGATACTTCTCACAAACTAATACTTTGAAGAATCCAACTTGTAATGCACATCCGTCGTTTTGTGCTGTTCAACCAGCAATCCTTCTACTCAATCGAGAACTCAAAAGGGGACGCGTCTAGCCTGACTGAGCTCCATGACCCTGGTACACGGAGACTTAACATGGTACGTAGCTATCAGGTGCCACGCAAAAAGCTGAAGATAATACTGATGTAGCTAGCTATGTACCATGTTAGGCCTCTATGTAACATGCTAAGACCTAGGTACTCCATGGACCATGGTCATAGTTTCCTCAAAATGGCCTGTAGTGATATAGACGTTTGTGGGCGGCCTAGCGTTTGAGTTACTCAAGGGGCATGCAAAATGTCGTCTGAAAAGAATGCTTTTGACTATGGACCTAGAAAATGGAACTCCTAGTGAAAAATGCCATTTTCACTTGAGGAGTTCCTTCCCCATCTCCGGTTTACAAATCTAAACCGACATCATTTGGATGGAGGTAGTACGATAGCTCGCCCAGGAATTTTCAACTTCTTAACGAGGCATAGGTCCATGGGCCCCATGGATAGTTGCTTGAGAAGTTATTAGTACCTGGATTTCATACTCATGTGGTGATGAACACGAAATCCAATTTGTAGGTCCTCAGGTTAACCAGGGAGGTCGTGTCAATCTGGTGAGCTTGAGTTTCCAATTCGCGATGTGTACCTAATAATTTCTATTCCTTAGTCCTAGTATTACTCGATAAGATAGTACTCCCTCTTTCCTCTATTAATAGTCTATATTTAGAAGAAAAAAAAAGATGTTTAAGGAAGCAAATTCGTTAACCTTTTTACTCCATCCACACTACATTTACTATTTACTATGACAAGAATAACGTGAGGGATATTTTTTTCCTAAAATGGGATGAAGGGATTGTATTGTATGCATAGTTTTTTGGGCGTTAAAGACTTAGGCACAGAGAGAGTGTGAAACATATGAATCAGAGTAGATAATGCAAAAAATATTAACATTTGGGTAATATAGTTTCATAATTCTCCCTTATCATACAATTGACTCTACATTATTTTAGCAATATCACCAATTTGAAATTGCCAATCACGTAGATTTGCGTGTATGGACTCAGCCTGAGCTCAAATTCTTAATCTTTTTTACAAAAGAGGACATATGCAAGAAAAAGGGAAATAGGGAATAAAACTGATGTGGTTATTGAATGATCCAACGGCAAGCATCTGCCTGCCCAAGCACCAAACATTCCCAACGCCATCCTCGTTGGACGTTATTCCCAACGCATCTGAGAAGGCTCTGCTTTTTCTATCTGTGTAACCGGTTTCCTCATAAGTCATTAAGATAGATGAATCTCAGCAAAAAAAATCTCAGAAAATGTCTTTTTCACGGTAGGAAAATTTCTATCATTTGCAATTAACAATGTATGTTTGAAAAGATCTACAAGTAATATTAAAAAATATATCCTGGTATGAATATGTATCTCAGATCACATATTTTATGGTGTTACTCTCTTGTCGACGTAAATCATTTGCGGCCGTCTGAACGTGTCGATTATTAACAGGCCAAACTTGATACTTCAATAACCCAGTTTGGCGTCAGCTTTGGTGACAAAAAATTTACTCCAAGTGGCAAATGGCCCTTGGCTTGCTCATCCTTTTTTATTGGGTACAAACTTGCTCATGACATCGCTTTGTGTTTGTCTACACTTTTGTATGTAGCGGCAAAGTATCACCAGGTTCAACCACACTGCCTGTGGAAAGGGAGATTTCTAGTAGAAGAGGTCCTTCGCGGACGAGGTCGTATTTGAATACGTAATATGGAGGAATACTTCGCATTTGTATATTTTTTAAAACCTACCAAGTATTCCACTTTGATTGAAGATGCCGTGTGCAAAACTGACTTGTACAAACTAGTAATCCCTTTGTTGACCCACATCCCCGAGGATTTAATGGTGCGTGTGGCAACACTTTTTACTTCTGTTAAAAATGACTTTTGGACAATATCGTTTTTGTTATGGTAAAGTTAAAGCGAAACCCATATAGTAATGCCTACCCCTAAGCAATTTTGTCAAAAACTAACCCCTAAAGTCTGTTTTGATGAGGTTGATTTTGGATAAAAAAATAAATGCCTTATGTGACAGATAGTACCTTTCAGAGGAGAAAGAAAGAATGAAACTCCTCCAATAACAGGAGAGAGAGAGAGAGGCAAATAAAGTTATTTTCACATTATTTCTTACATTAAAGACATTAAGACTAAGTTTCAAGAAAAACCCAATTTTTTTATAGTGGATTATGGGGGAGAAGTTATTAGGTACGCCCCGAGATGAGTATGTGGAGGTTGTACTTATCAGCAATGGGTGATTGTCACGATTTATAATTTGTGGGTCCCTTGTGGGCTTCATGACAAGAGTCGTGTCAATCACCTGTTGGCGGTGAGCATGACTTCCTTGTACGCGACGCGTACCTAATAATTTCTTGATTATGGAAAATACGTCAATAACTCTGCAAACAGTAAAAACCACCTTCGCACTAGCAACATAAAACTTTGGTTTAGCTTAGCAGGGACGTGCACTTCACACTTGGACTCCAATGAAAGGGAAAGCAGAAGCGCACCGAATCTGCTGGCGCTGCCGCAGTCAGAGCAGCAAACGCGTTTTAGCGAGCCCAATTCACCCCAACGGGGACCCAAAACATTAATAAATGCGAATGACTCGCCCGGTCGGTTTGTCGACCGCTCCATTTTCCATCTCTCTCTGTTTTTGACCATCCCCACTCTCCTCCGTTCATACGCATTCTCTTATCCAACTGGACTCTCTCGTTGACCCCATCTTCCTCATATCATTATCTGATTATAGTCTTGCTAATTCAATGATCCAATCCCAATCGACGCCTCCAATTCCACCAGTCTTTCTTTTGTATCCCTGTCACCAACTGTCTCCTCCGCGTTCTCCTGTACTCGCCTCGAAAATGCATTGCATGCTCTCCTAGTCATTCTCTTATTATATATAATCCCAGCTTCTTCCCGGGCCTCTGAAGAGATTGGACACTTGTAGCATCGGGCTGCCATGGTCGCCACCAAGATGATCTGGCTCTCCGGCATCAGCCACCGCCTTGCCCCGGCCTTCTTCCGCCGCACCGACGAGAACGATATATCGCACGACATATCGCCCACGTGCAAACAATCGAAGAAGCAGAAGCCCCAGGTGTTTGGAATTCTGGCCTTCGAGGCTGCCAAGGCCATGTCCCGCCTTGTGTCACTCTACAGATCTCTTTCCGATGAGGAGATCTCCAAGCTAAGTTCGTACGTCGTAAAGTCTGAGGGCGTCCGGTATCTTAATTCCGTCGACGCTTCGTCGTTGTTTCAGCTCGCCTATGAAGAGAAGATAGAGGACCTCGACCGCCTCGCCCTCGTCATCGCCAGGCTCGGCGAGCGGTGCCAGCATCCGGGCCTGCAGGGCTTCGAGCACGTCTACTCCGACATGAAGCGCGGCTACGTTGACTTCCCCAGGCTGGGCTTCTCATTGAACAAGCTCGGCAGGAAGATTGCCAAAATGGAGAAGATGATCTCTGCCACTGCCGAGATGTACTCGGCGTTGGAGTTGTTGACCGAGATGGAAGTTTCAGACCGGAAATTGCAGAGCTGGAAGAGCTTCAGCGGCCCAATCGCGGTGCAGAAGCCAGACATAGAGCTCTTCGAGCAGAAGTTCTCGTCGCAGAGAAGCCTTGTTCGTCGCATGCGCGAGACCTCCCTTTGGACTAAGTCCTTGGACGAGGTCGTCGGGCTCATGGTCCGCGTCGTCTGCAACGTCTTCGTCCGCATCTGCGTCGTCTTTAGCCCCCACGTCTCCGGCCTACCTCGGCTTGGCGAAGACGGAAACTTCCTTTTGATGAAATCCCAGCAGTTGCAGGCGATGCCCCGGCTTCTTCCTTCTCCGTTTTACGCATCGGGTCCTCTAGCCAGGCGGGAGCCGGAGCCGGACGTGGTGATCGTGAGGAATTCGGGGCCGATTTACAACGCGAAGACGCCCCGGTCCAAGATGAAGCGAGATTTGGCCTTCTACTTGGGTTTCGGCTACTCCTTCGAGGAGCCGGAGACAGTTTCGACGAAATCCGGCGGAATAGCAAGGAACCCGAGGATACCAGACAGGGAGGAAACGACGTTGGGGGCGGCCGCGCTGGCGATGAGATACGCGAACGTGATCGTGATGGCGGAGAAGATGCTGACCAGCCCGGAACCGGTGGACGAGGAGTCACGGGAGGAGCTGTACCAGATGCTGCCTGCGAACCTGCGTGCACAGGTGTGGGAGAAGATGAGGCGAGGCGGATGCAGGTCGCGCGGGATGGGCGGCGGGTCGGACGAGCTGCTGGCGTCGGGGTGGAGGGAAGGCGTCGAGAGGATCGTCGGGTGGCTGGCGCCGGTGGCGCACGACACCATCAGGTGGCAGACGGAGCGGAACATGGAGAGGCAGGAGTTCGGGGTTGGGCCGACCGTGCTGCGGCTGCAGACGCTATACTACGCGGACAGGGAGAAGACGGAGGCCGCCATCGCCGAGGTGCTGGTGGGTCTCAGCTGCATCTTGCACTACGAGCATCGGCGGGAGCGGGCGGACAAGAGGTCGTGAGGGACGGAGCCGCGGGCTCTGACGGCCCATGCACAGTCCTTGGACATACTCCTTTTACATTAGATTGCTCATTTGCTTGTTGATTCTTTGGGGGAATATTGGACAGTTATAAGGTCCAATTCGGCCATTAATTGTCATTGTTGCTTGCTTAATTAGTCGTGGCCTTCAGATGTTAATACCATGAACAACAATTGAGATGGATATACATCACATATTGGGATTTGGTGTTGATCTAGTGGAAGATAGAAGGAGAACAAATTTGTAATTTAGAGCCCGACGAAGTGTAGTGAAAGGAATAGAGGTGTGGAGGACATAAAAAGATCATACCCACAAACAAGACAGCACTAAGGAATGTCAAAGCACTACTACTGCAAGTTGAGATGTGCGTTTTTTTTTTTTTAAATACAAGTGGGACGTGCGTTTGGCAAATGATTTTCGCTGAAGATTTGTGATTTGCAGAAAATCCTTTATTTTCCATTTTAGTGCATCTGGTATGCATTTCTTCTCTCGGTTGCCAAACACATCATAAACGATAATGTTTCATTCTCTGAGCTATGCGATACACCGGTCGCCTGGGCAGGCAGATCACAGGTTTTAGTGGTAGGGCCACAGATTTAATCGTATGGCCCATAAATCAGAAGCGATCAGACTTGAGGACCCCATCTGAACCATGGGAGTGCCCGGTTCATTATTTTACTTTATTCTCATTGATAACCAGCTAATCACGCTTAACTGATGGTTCTGAGTTCAAGCCCCAGTCCATTGGCCATCCTTTCTTTCCCGATTTACCCAATCCGTGCATATGATGGGTGGGCCATATACGTGCCTGCCTCAGGGGATTGGTGGAAGGATAAGATGCACTAAGAGGTTGGTTGACCTAATACTTCTAGTTAGGTCTTGAGGACTATGATATCTGAGATACTAAGAAAAGCATATACATAAAGATAGACCAACTAGTAAGGTAATGTCGCCGTTTGGGGAGTGAAAAATCAGCACTATCCAGCTGAAACATTCATAAGGTGTTTCAGCTGGTTAGTGGATTGTCCCAAAGTGGATTTTTGGGAGTGGTTGAAACTGATTTTCCACGCCCCATACGGCCCCTTACTATGTGTATGTGGAGTTGCACTTCCTGTATTTGCAGTATGTTTTCTTAGTATCTTTTTTAGTTTCATGCCACAGCTTTGCGTCCCTCTTGGGTTCGATTCACTCCGTTAAATGTTCAAACATTCATTTAGCATACTCATCTAAACAAAATACCCACTGAGGATAATTTTAACGGAAGAAATGGCCGTGTCTCGAAAGCACTTTGTGTTTTGTGCAGTGGTGGAATACCAAAAATGTTTTGGGGACGTAAATTCATTGTGTTGGATCACGCAATGAATAAGTACATAGACTTCTCAATGTACTACTTTAGACCCTATGTAGTATGGTCAAGGTGCCCAGTTAGGCTAGACGCTTGGTGTCTCACATATATTTCTTTTAGGGAGGGTTAAGGTAGAAAGGGCCAGCTTTATGCCATATCCTTTTGGATTCTTTCTAAATTGTCCTTTTGCCGTTGTAGAAGCCATATAAATGGTATATGGGAAAAATTATGTAGCTCCAATCTGAAGAAAAAGTATAAGCTTAGCTTTTGGTTTTATAGATGTGGGCTCTTCCGGGGTTGGAGTTGGACGAAGGTGAATTGAAGGACTATCAAAAGTAGGACCTCTAAACTTTGGGCCCATTTGGACGTGTATGCCCCCTTCCTTGTGCCGGTTACATTTTCTTATGTAAATTACCAAGAAAGGTGTGGGGCCAGTAGGACGGTGTCCCATATATAAAGTCATTTGTAATTTTTTCCGCCATCGATGAGTGGGTTCTGCTGAGGTGAGCTCGTAAGCTTCACCAGCGCAATCGCTGATGAAGTTTTAACTAAACAATATTGATCACCTTTGATTGACGGTGCACACATTAGCACTTTAACTACAGACTCTCCATTTGCATGTTCAAAGTGGGTCCAGAATTACAATAGAGGTCCAATTTTCCTTGTCCTATCAAAACCCAGTTGGAGGATTTTGTTGGACTGATTCGGTGTACAAGTACCATTTTCCTTTAAGGTATGCTTCCTTTCTGAATTTCAAGATTAATTTTCTTGGTGTTCCCCTTTTTGCTTGGTGTTAAATTTTTGGAATACTTAAAGTCCCATCTGATGGCCATGAAAAAGGCAAAATTAGTGTCTCATTCTGTCCCTCCTCTTTTCTTTCATCATTTGTCCATTAGTCCAACAATTTCCGATGGCTTGTCTCCGCCACTTCATTATCAGATTAAAGTAAACCTTTCTGCTAGACCCAAGAAAAGTAAACCATTCCGTGACATAACTGTCGATTACCTTTCCGTGAAAAGTAAACCCAATAGCTCAAGGGAATTATTGCCAAAAAAAGGTGAATTACTCAATAGAGAACAGGTTTAATTAGGAAAATTCGATGGGGCCCTAGCCACTCCATAGGAGTAAGTGGCCAACAACAAATTATGGTTTAAGAAGGCTTGGAACTAGTGTTAGCAAAGAAAGAAGGCGTCAAACTAAAAAAGCATGCGAGCATGCAGAGATATAGCCCGGTAAGGGTTTTGTCGAGACATATCGCCGATTTGAGTCATCCTCGCCAGCCAACTCATTAGCCAGGAAACTTCACGGCACATAATGAGGTTTGATCAACATCCAGCTAAAAAGAGTAGGCTAGAGCCAGTACTGTCATATGACTACTTTTCATTGGAATGAGAAAATGACTTGAAACACATGCTATAGGTGATGAACTCCACTTTGTGCGCAAAAAAATGCAAGAAGCATGTGCCTTTCTTGATAATATTCTCTTATCAACCTGACATTCCTCCTATAACGATAGTGGGCGGGGGTTCAATCGCATCGCGCACTAAAATATGCTATAAATGAACAATAATGTTCACATATATGGAAACCCAACTCATAAAGAAACTAGTCCCAGACTCCAGCCTATTCGCTAAAGGAAGCTCTAGTGAACTGACATGCTCTTAATTAGGCTCCCTACGTCCCGAATTGATAGTCGGAATGAACTGATTTTAGCTCAGTTTGAAAAACTAAACAGAACTAGTAGTATGGCTGTATGGGACGACAGAGGGAGTATTATGCATGGATCGGTAAATGGTAGGTTGTGAATATAGGCATGTAGCCCATGGGGGAGACCCATGAGAACTTACTTTCGAGTAAAGAGGAATCGCCACTGCAAATTCAAAAATCGAGGTGCTTTCTACTTCGAGCTCCAAGTCTGATAGTTTATAAAGGGCAACCTTGGCGTACGTCGTGGCCACAAGCTCAAATAGAAGCATAGCCATCGGTCACTTTCAGTTAGCAGCTAATTTCCACAAGTCGGGTAAAGAATTGAGGATGTCAGGTCAAGGATCATCATGTGGAGCCTGCAAGTTCCTGAGGAGAAAATGTTCAAATGCATGTGTTTTCGCACCTTTTTTCTGTTATGAACAAAGTGCAACCCATTTTGCAGCCATCCACAAGATCTTCGGGGCCAGCAATGTCTCCAAGCTTCTTTCTCACCTTCCCTTTCAGAACCGGAGCGAAGCTGCCATCACCATCTGTTACGAAGCGCATGCTAGAATTCGAGATCCCACGTATGGCTGCGTTGCCCACATCTTTGCACTTCAGCAGCAGGTTATTCAATTCGTGCTGCCAATCTCCTCTCTCATTATATTCTCAACTTCTAATTGACTTTACGCACTTAGTTTATCTGCATGTATTGATAAATCCATTCAAACACATGTTCTATACAGGTGGCCAGCTTACAAGAAGAGATTGAAACGTTGGCTGCTCACGTGGTTCCTCCAGCCGCCAATAATGCTTCGTGGGGGTATGACCAAACTTTGAGCGGCAACATTCCTTTGCAGCAAGATGCAGTGGATTTGCGCCAACTTTTAGATCAGCAAGTACCTGTGATCGCAGGCGCTGCTAACTTCAATAGTGACGGCTTTTTTTACGGAGAAAAGAACCAGGTGGAGCTGCTTCCTCTGGACAAAGAAGCCCTGGACACATGGGACCCTAGCTGCTCCATCTTGTCGAATGATTTCATCAACGAGCAGTGTTCCCTTGGAAATTTTTCTCTGGAAACGGTGCCCCAGGAAGCATGGTATACCAACTCAACCTGGTGTGATGGTGTCAACTACCAGGATTACTGAACTAGCCACCGAGCCTTATGCTTCACTCGTAGACGGTCATGAACTGGCTTAGTGTATTAACTGGAGTATATTGATCTTGACACGGATGGTATTTGCATGCTGCATGGTTCAGTTGAGTTCTCACCTAAGACCTCAAACTTGTATGCCATTGTCGTCGTTCAATAATTTTTTTGACATTCCGCCTTGGAGCCTTCTCATGTTAATCAATTGGTGATGTAACTCCATGTTAAGCCTTAATTTGTCTTCTGATATGACGTTTGTGTCCGTTGATTTTCAGTATGTTTCAGATTAATGATAGCTTCCAAATTGTTAAAAGTCATGCCTATTTTGTCATTTAATGCTTTCATAATTTAGGTTATGTTTGAAAGTATTTTGGGAAATATGTAATATGTTTATGGTTAAGCCAAATGAGCAAACATCTCAGCTCACATCAGCCCTGTTTTGAATGTTTGAAATCAGCCCTTCATCTATTGTGTATTGTGTATTAATGTCCCATATTGTGTATTAATGTCCCATATTAAAACTCTCAACTTTATAGTCAAAATCAAGTATTTCCTTCAATATTTTTATGGATATGTCAAGGCGAGACGGATTTCATAAAAACAAGCGAGACATGTCCATCAACTTTCGATCCAATAATACCAAAAGAAGTTGAAAACAAAAAATACTTCGCAGTAGTGGGTCCTTATGCAACTGCACCAGAATGATGCTAATTAACTGCATTTTCAATATTTGTTGCGTATATTTATTGGGTCAAATGTGTGGAGATCTCATGATCTAAAAATATAGGAATAGCCGGAGAGGAGGAACCATTCTCAAAACACATAAAATTAGTCTTCTCTCTCAACTTTCTCTCTCCATGTTTAGCCTTATTTCCTAAGCCTCATATTCTCTACCTTTCCGAGAAGAGTGATTTGGAACTAGGTGGGAACAGTAATAGCAGAAATCCAATGATGGAAGAAGAAGAAGAAGAAGAAAGGCTGTGAAGCTCCTGGTGACTGATAACTTGTAATAGAGAACTAGCTCAAGCCATCTTATCCAAGGATGAGTAGTTCACCACCCCCACGCTTAACCAGCCTACCCCTTTACATGGTCGATCCGTCCCCCACATGTAGTGTCCTATTTAGCTTTATAAATAAACTAAGTTTGGGTTTATCGAGTGTGCCCTAAAAAAATGGACAGTGATAGCCCTACATCACTTTTTCTACACATTTCCATAAACAGCTGATGTGTATGGAAATGAGTGGATTAAGTAATGTCCCCACATCATGTCCCCACATCACTTCACCCACTCATTTCCATACACATCAGCTGTGTATGGAAATGTGTAGGAAAAGTGATGTACAAATATCATTTTCCTAAAAAAATCTATGCAATATCACCCAAATGTCCCAGATTTTTTTTCTGCATTAATGTCTGAGAAGGGTAAAGCAATATGCTTATATGGAATAAATACAAGCACCCTTAGCCTGCATAGTCGGAACCGGATCTCTTCACCAGCCGTCGATTGTATGGAATCGACTGCACACTCGGACATGATGTGCGCTCGGCCAAAAAGTGCATTTTTGACCAAGCGCACGCGTTTTCCGTGTGCGCCGTCGATTCCGTACAATCGACGGTTGGTGAAGCTTCACCAACAGATCCGGACTCTGCATAGTCCGATGCAAGATACATGCAAAAGTACATTTATCAGCTTTACCTTTTTTAATATGAACGGCTAAGACCTTATGACCCGAGTAGAAGGGCCAAGACAGCCGACCTCTTAGAGCACCTTATCGTGCTACCAATCTTCTCACGTGCAAGGCTTACCCCATCATAGGCATCAGGTAAAATGGTAAATCAGGATATGATCCCGGGTGGGTGGTTAAGGATTGGGGTTTCGAACTGAGGACCTCTACTTTGCTTCTTTTTATTTGCTTTCTTAAGCCAATTTAGCATCCAGTAGTTAAATCTGATAGGATCATTGGGTTCCGCCTGCAGGCACTCGGCGAAGGCTGAGGTTTTTGCGCAGCCCAATAGGCCCATTTCTGAAGCCGTCCCTTGAAGTTGGGCTGCATCGTTCAACAATGGTATTACTTCCTTTATTCCTCTGTCCAATGGGCCATGCCAAGGCCCATAGACAATCGAAACAAGTCAACGATCCAAGTTCAAATCCAATCTGATCCCAACCCTGTCCGTCTCAGCAACAGTCCAGTCCGAACTTGAAAACTCCAAAATTGAGAGACGAAGGGCATTCCCGTAAATCTACCACAACAAGACGCGGACACCTGCCCCACGCCTCCGCCCCGGATGCAAACCTATTTATATTCCACCCTTGAATTTTCGCCTCCCGTCCGCTCCCTCCCCGGCCTCTTTCCGGCCCCCGAGCCAAACCCTAGCTCCATACTCGCCGGACCTGAACCGAAAGGTTCATGCTATTGCTCGCCAATTACCCCCACTTCTGCCTCCCCCCCGCCGCTGATTTCCCTGCTTTTGCGCGTCGTCGCTGGATTTGGGTTTAAGCTGAGATCTTCCTTTTTGACATGGCCACGCCGACGGTCTCCGCCGTTTACGTCCACGTCGTAGAGGACGTCATCAGCAAGGTCCGGGAGGAGTTTCTCGCGACCGGTGTCGGCGATAATGTCCTCAATGAGCTCCAGGGGGTATATGCGGTCCTCTCTTTTTTGCTAATTTGTGTGATTTATGTATGTTTCCGGGGTATTGGTGTATCTTGGCTTGGATTTATGGTATTTTAGAAGATGAATTTGAATTTGTTTGTGGGTGCAGCTGTGGGAATTGAAAATGCTACAATGCGGGGCGATCAGTGGTCCGATAGATAGGTCTTCCATTCCTAAGAATACTGCCGGTATCACACCTGTTCATGATCTCAATGTCCCCTACGAAGGACCTGAGGAGTACGAAACCCCGACTGCTGAAATGCTCTTTCCCCCGGTAAATCTTATTTCTCAAATTAATTGTAAAAATACTGTATCATTCTGTAAAGTTCAAATGGCTGATTGGGTTGATTTTCATTTGACGTTCAGTTTCCTTAATCCTGCAGACTCCTTTACAAACACCCATTCAGACTCCCTTGCCTGGAAACATTGAGCAGTCTCTTTATCAACTTCCAACGCCTAATGGTCCTACTGATTACGCAAGTCTGCAGGACACCCATCCTAATGCTGATTTGAAACCAGGAAGACCTACCCCATATATGGTTTGTTCTGAAAACTTATTGATTTAAGTACTCATTTTTTCCATTTTCCCTTTCTGTCGGTAAAAGCTTGGAAATTTTGTTTTTGTGGGTGTAGCAATCACCAGCTTCTTGGATGAATCAAAGACCTCTTGGTGTAGATGTCAATGTTGGTGAGTATCATATTTGTAAGTTTTAAAGCATTTATTGGACGGTTATTGAATAAGGGTTTGACAGATGGTTCGTTATTTAGCATATGTTGAAGGGCGGGACGAAGCAGAGAGAGGAACTTCCCATCAACCTATGACCCAGGTACTTGCCTGAAACATGGGTTTGAGCTAACATGTGACTGATATTGCTCTTTTATCGTTAAGTACAGTGGATAGAAGCAGGCTGCACCCAGTTGGGAAAGGCTTCTTTCCTTATTTCTATTGGCAAATTTTTGTTTGTGCCTTCTCGTGCAGTAATTATTGACTCATTTATATATCTATGAAAAAACGTACCAGGAAAGAAAATTTGTAGTTATTCTTGTAAAAATTTCTGTGGTATAATTGGCAATGATTAGTATCAACTTGATGTTATCATTTCTAAGCAGTATGCAGATGAAATTATCAAACGCAGTATGTGTACATTATATTTGGGTGCAACATGAGCTATTGTCGGACATCTTAAATTAACAATTAATTTTGGCCTCTATTAAATTATAATTCGTCAGTATTGTTATATGTGTGTTGAGGGTTTAAGTAACTCCACTGATAAGGATTCCAAAAAATCATGGCTGAAGTATATAAAGTTTTTGGTTGTTATATTTGTGCTTCACTGCACAGGACTTTTTCGCTGGTTCTTCTGGTAAG
Organism: Houttuynia cordata; assembly: GCA_039654745.1. Taxonomy (NCBI): domain Eukaryota; kingdom Viridiplantae; phylum Streptophyta; class Magnoliopsida; order Piperales; family Saururaceae; genus Houttuynia; species Houttuynia cordata. Next base: position 25,100,872 of record CM077506.1, read on the forward strand.
CGGAAGCGGGATGATTATCCTCAACACTATAACCATAGTGGATATATACCTCAGCAAGATGGATCTGCAGACTCTAAGTCTGAGTTTTCTCAATCCAAGGTTCTACTCTCTCTCTGTGTGTGTGTGTGTGTGTGTGTGTATGCATGTTTGTATTTATATGCACGTGTTACTCATGGAAAAAATGGAGACTTACCATTCAATATGGGGTGAACCAGTGATTTTTTTTCTACGGTTTAGAATTGTGAACATCTTCCATGGAGATCCAAGGGACGGTTTTCTGGTCTCTCATATGCTAACTTTGTAATGTGGGATTAACAAACAGAAAATGAGACGCGAGACAAGAGCAGATGAAGAAATGGAGACAAGCTATATAATGAAGGAAAAATTAATATTTGAAATGTACAGTTAATCTCTTTATACTTGTATATGTATACTGGAACCTACTCCAAATAATCTTTGTATAATTGATTCCAATAAAGGCTCTACTATTGACTTATGAAACGAGATACTTCATATAAGAATTTTCCAGATCATTTCAAATGCACCAACATTAACAATTTGTGAAGTAGCTAACAGCTATCAATTTTATACTCCCTCGTTCCACATTAATGAACTAAAAGTAGTTCATTTCTGATTTCCGCTGACAATTTATATTGGATAGAGGGACAATTTATGGGTATAATATTTCTTCCTGGCCTTTCATTCAACAGAACACTCCTTCGAGCCACACATCTGTAGGAAGAAACTCATGAAATCCTACCTTTTGTCCTTGTTAATATGATGGCAAGTAAAACTTCCTCAATTTTAAAGGCGTACTCAAATCCTACCTTCTGTCCAATGCATGTGCGGGCTACATGATCTATACCACAGATCAAGACCACGATTTATACCACTAGTACCATTATTAATCTCAAATTGTGGAATCTTATAAGAAGTGAATCACTTAACATATATCTCTGTATATATAGGTTGTGACCATTAGGATTCTCACGGAATATGTCTATTAAAATGAGATCTTCCCAAGAGGTTGAGTTGGATTCTTCTGAAGATATAGATTGAGAACTTATAAATTGGTATTTTTGAGAAGTCATTTGAAATTGTCCGTTCCACCTGTTTTCCTTTTAATAAGCGCAAAGATAAAGATACCAATGGTTAATTGAAGCCGACCCTTATTGTGGCTGGCACAAAGTGATTTAACCTTATATGCTTGTTGATCTTTTGTCTGTGGGCTGATATGGTGATAATTGATTTCACTCTGGAGTCATATATATAAATGCAGAAATCTGATGGTAGCAGTGTCAGTTTTTTGCTGTAGAAGCTATTAATTATCAGTAATGTACGCTTTATCCTTGTTATTATTATTAGTATTATTATTATAATTAGTTTTATTATTATGTACTTAGTGTTAATTATGAGTCACATCCCTTGACAAACTATGTGAATGTGTAGTCGATGCTTGATGTTCACCCAATCATGTAATTTTAAGGCCAGTCACAATACTGTCTGCAGCTATTTTATCTAGTGCCTATTGTCTTAACTTCTCAGACTCCAAACTAAGGTCAAATTAAGTGATGATATTTTTTCTAGAAAGAAGAGAGAATGAATGGACTTGTTTTGTTGATGCAGGAGGTTGGAGCTTTTCGTAGCATTCCACAGCAGGATGGGGTTCAGGACGATGATGTAATGTGAAACACCATGTAATCTTGTTCCAGAATTAATTATTTCAAATTTTAATGGACAAGATTGCTTATAAAATTTCCTGTTTTTTTGTTTTCCTTTTCCCTAGTTGTTTCATTTGCCAGGTCCTAATGAAGATTATGGTACACCAGCTATTCATGGTAATTTTTCCATCAAGACTGCTGAACATGGGGATCTAATAATGCTGTTTGTGCCATTTTCCTTACCCTACTATCGTCCTGGTGATAGATACCCCAGCTACCCCAATTGTTGGTACACCCAAGCCAGCTAAAAACGAGGCTGCAGAAGATGAGGAACCACCGCTCAATGAAGACGACGATGATGATGAGGATTTGGATGATCTTGACCAAGGAGATGAAGAACCTGATACACACCATTTGGTTCTTGCTCAGTTTGATAAGGTTGGCGATTTACGTCTGATACTTCCTTTTCATGTTTGGTAGGCAGATTTCATGTCAATGCCCTTGGATGTTATTTAATTTGTAATTTTTGAATAGGTAACACGAACAAAAAGCAGATGGAAATGTACACTGAAGGATGGTATAATGCACATAAACGGGAAGGATATTCTTTTTACTAAGGTAAATGCACCTTACTAGCAAGGATATTCTCCTCTCATGCATGTTTTGTTGTGTTTATGGCAATAATCTTGCAACTATTTCTTGTATTTTTTTCCTCCATTAGCGCATGATGTAACTACAATATAATCTGAATTATTTTTTTACATTCTCTAGCATGTTTTGTATTTGTGTAGTTTTCTCTGGTTGATCAGGCGACTAGCTGGTCAACTTGGTATCTAGTTTGCTGAACCAACTGAGTTGACCTAGTATGCCTAGCATAATGTTGAGATTGCATGTGCACGTAGACTTGATGATTGTATCTATAGCCTAGGTAGGTGGACAACAGCTGGAACTTGTCATTTTTAGGACCTGATTTTATGACATGAATGTAGTAGTTAAGCACTTCTCCTGAAAGCTTACCTTATTGGGGAAAGGGTGACTTGTAATATTTGCACCACTCTTCTACACATCCAAGTGCCACTAAGCATTGCACATGAACACATAACATGGGCTACACATATAATTGAGGACATTATTTTTTTTCTTTTGGAAAATACACCACAGGGATGAGGTGGCAGATCCCTATCAGAATTTGAACTTTTAAAAGTTTAAGCTATTAGGGAAGGGATAATTCATTGATTGCACAAGCTTAAGCTATTAAGGGAGCGATAATTCATTAGAATTCACACTAACTAGGGAAACATAGCTATTTTTCTGGGTTACTATGTATTTCCTTTGGTGCTATGATTTGCTCGGACTATATTTTTTCTATAATAGTTTCTTAGGTTCTTTTCTCCATATGTTGATAGTTGGGTCATTGTCTTCTTTATAATTTATCAACTTTAGTTATTTTTGGCGTTTAGACAGTTGTGTAACTCGTGTTAGAAAAATGGACTGCACCAGCTGGTTGAATTGGACCCTAGGAAGAGGTCTGGGTGGTATTAAAAACAAGAAGGAAGAGGTCTCGGATGGAATGGTCATAATACCAATGTACTGAGATGCTAGTTGTAGCGTCATTATTTTGTGACTTACCAGTTTTTGCTAGGCTAATTAATCCTCAGCTTCTATATGCAAAATTTGTGTGAAAATAAGTTTTTTGAGATGGGAAAGCAGATATAATTAACAATCATCTTCATTGATAACGTATAATGCATTTGTGTATGAGAGGCGTTAGCCTGAGCACCGTGTGCAGCAAATTTTCCTGCACACAGCTCGGACTCTCTCTTTTCTTTACATACTACAGTTAATAACTCCTGTGTACTTTTTTTGTGAATGCTATAAACTGCTTATTTTATAACCTGCTGTCTACTCTGTTAAAATGATGCGAGAGAGCATATGGTGTTAGTTTTTTTTGCTTTAATAACATCTGTGTTAGTGGGGACTTAATGGGGACTGTATGGTTAAAAACTGCTGTTTAGATATTCGATCACTTCATCAATGGAAAAAATTACATTTAAGTGGAAGTTGAGTAGAGTTACAGGTAAATATCTATCAAAATAATGTAGTATTCGTTGCTCTGTACTTTCTCAGGCAACTGGAGAGTTTGACTTTTGAGCTGGGCGGTGTGTTTTCTACCAAGTTAGAGTAAAAACACCAAGTTAGAGTTTCATCAGTAGAAAGGAACCAGTGACGGCAGTAAACACTTCAAACTTTGGTTGTCTAGAAATGGCATGTCCGGGATGACGGTGCAAAGCCAAGTGCCTGGAAGAATATTTTTTGCCTCACTTGTCATCAACCAATTTGTTTTTCAGATTGGTGAAAATCCTTTAAAATTATTCGTATTTCATTTGCTTTATCTTTTCTTCTTTTTTGTGGGGGGGGGGGGGGGGGGGGGGCTTATGTGAAAGTATTTGTTTATTTATGCACTCTAAATTTTTCAATAGACCTCTGTACATGTACGATTTTGTGTTATCCCACAAGATATTCAGGCACTCCTACATAGGAGCCTGGTGTGGTTGATCATCTGTATAATCAGGTGAACCATGAAACTTGGGATTGCCTATTGGTGAAATAGGGCTTGAAAAATACAAAGTAGTCAATTTATGAGAAGGAAAAACAGTTTTCTTGTAAAGTTTTCGAAGAGTACTCGCTTGAAATTTTCTTTTTTCCTTGGCAAAGTTCTCGTAGTTTAATCAGGTGAAAAGAGCATCTTTCTACTCTTGTCTTTATCTAGGTTCTCCTGTGGAATTATTTGTTTATTTATGCATCATAAATTTGTCAATAGAGCTCTGTACATGTACGATTTTGTGTTATCCCACAAGATATTCGGGCGCACCTACATAACAGCCTGATGTGGTAGCTCATCTGTGTAATCAGGTGAACCATGAACCTTGGGATTGCCTGTGTTGGTGAACTAGAGTTTGAAAAGTATTAAAGTAGTCAATTTTCGAAAAGGAAAAACAGGTTTTTTTATTATCGGAGAGTATATACGGTTGCAAATTGAATTGGCCTAATATAAGCGATTTTATTTAAATTTTTTCTTATATATATATAAAATAAGATGAAAATAGCATCTTTCTAGTTTTTGTCTTCATTCGGGACTTGGAAATTGTGCGAGGAACAATTCTTTTGGCCTGGCAAAACATGAAGATATAAAGTTGCCGTATGAAACAGCAAAGTACAACTCTCCGTCCATGGAGCTGGAAGGGCCTAGTGAATGCGGAGCTTAATTTGGCTCGCTTCTTGTCCAGCTAACTATACACAAGTTTTTGTGTAGGTAAGATGAATAATACGCTAACTATCGGAGGATGGAAGAAGCTCCTGGAAAAAAAAATGCTGTGGGTCTTCCAACCGGCAAAATCTAAACAAGAGGGAATTTCCCCCGTCATTGGGCATCATTTACTAGCACGCATTGGGACTGGAACGAGGAAAAGAGGGTCGATGGTTGAGTCACAGCCAGCATTGCCGGAGGTTGCCACCCTCCTTTGGCGCCCCCCACCTTGTCGACATTCAGCGCATCTCCATCTTTGCTTCCTCTGCGAAGATGGGGGCTTGGCGATGGAGGATGCACTACAACGGGTGATAACAACGGAATAGGAAGGCATGAAGCAAAATCCCCGCCACTGATAGGATTGACCTGGAGACAAACCGGCGCACGTCGTTGTAGCCTGCTCGGAGGCTTCTCTTTCTTAACCTTCATCTCACCGGCTCTAGGGGCTTTGTTTCCAGCCATGTCTTGTCCAATGCTCTGAATAGGGAATACCTTGGTGGTTGATCTCGTCTGTCAGCAGGTTCTCTTATAGGTACATGCCGGTGGGTGTCGGGACGAATTTGTCAAAACTGGTTTTAAATAGAAGGGCGTGTGCTGCGTAAAATAGCGAGAGCTCGTCATGGCAGTTTAAGGAATAACGGCAATGCATATTTCACGCATTCGGAAGTCCGGAGCTCTTGTGGTGGTGGCGACTGAGCAACATATCTGAGGGAGGAGCCCCGGGTCTAAGTCAAAAGATTGGTTACACGTTTTTCTTTAATGTCAACGAAGTGCCCCACATATGCTGGGACTACCCGTGGCTTGATTTGCTGAACGAATCAAATGAATCACAGCCAAGCTTTCAATGCTATGTTTTTAGTTCAAACCAAATTTTCGAGTTTGCGAAGAGTAGTGCATAGTGGCAGGACTGCTGATGAGAGGTTCTGGAGAGGGATGCCGCTAGACCTCCATCTTACTTCAGCTTGGAAAAGATGCTGACCCTTTGATATTGTACTAATGCTGGACGCCTGTGGTCTCATAACTCTTTAAGTTTCTTGTGGTAAAATGATTGATGCTGTTGCCTTGATGCTTGCTTAGGCCTCTTGTGGTTAAGATGGCCGACCTGCCAGAGCCCAGAAGTCAAGTTCCCCTATCTCCTTCTCCTCTTAATTTGTAGCCAAAAGAGAAGATTTAATGAACAACGGAGGGAAACTCTGCAAAAAATGGAAGCATATAGTTGTTTATCAGAACTCTACATAGCATTGGAAGAAATGTATGGGTCTGGCGGCCGAATGGGGACAGGCTGGGTGGTGGGATCCACTGATCCTGACCAATCTGATTGTTCCATAATCCAGACAAGTGGGCCCGCCCTCCAACCTGTCGAGCAGCTTGTTCGGTCTCCAGGTGTATAACATACAATTTTTCTCAAGTTAGCAGATGCGGATTGTCAGGTTAGTCATGGTACTAGTCAAAGAACATAGCTTAATAATAAGGGTCTATTTTGGTAACAGTTTATGAAGTAATAAAGTTAGATTTGAGGGAAGAAGCATAGGGGAAGAATTAAGGTGCTTGGTCGGAAAAAAAATCAGCTTTTAGTGAAGAATTTAAAGTTTGATGACATATTTTGTAAATAAATATAGAAGATAGCTCATATTTTATTTATAAAATTATAAAAAATATTATTAAAAAAAATCAATGAAGCTCATAATCAATTCTTTTAGAATTTTAGAAAATCTCCTTAAGAAGAAGTCAGATTCTCCCTGTGTAGCTGCTACCAAACAGGCCCTAAGCCTAGTGAAGGTAGGAGCTCTACACTATCTGACTACCATTCAGTGTCCTGACTTGGCCAGTAGAAGTAGATTGCTGTGTTAGAGCTACCTCGACTTTTTCCTATTTATGGGCGACGTTTGTTTCTGAAATTTCTTGTTATTTATGGATCTTTTGTTGCTGATCGACGCTTATTTCTCCTTATACCAACGGTAGTGAACGTCAGAGTTCAAAAATGCAGGTATGATGGAATTAGACATTTTTTTTAGTTGGCATCACAAGTACGCGATCTATTCAGGGCCGCTATTTGACGGGCCAGTCGTACCCCAGTACTGCTCCTTTGGAAATTTTTTTGGAAAAAAACAGCAAAGGAAAGCATTTTAGGGGCCGTTTGTGGCTTGAAAAAATGGAAAAATCCACGAAAAGAGAGGATAAAGTGGATAATCCACATCTAGTGGATGGAGCTGATTTTTCACGCCCCACGGCCACTTAATAAATCACATCGATTCAAAAATGTTGTGTTCGGTGGAGCTCACCTGAATCAGTTGGGAGTCAAAGCAATTAATGGGTTTTTGAACAACTTTAGCCTATTTATGTGCGAGTATTCTCTCCTTTTTTTGCATGTGTTGAAATGTTCTTTCATTTTGCGTAAAACTGTATGGAATTGTTATTGTCTGCTAAAAAGAATCACAAAGCTAGTGCTGTAGCAAGCTGCCCATTCAAATTTAATCTGTTGGCTTGAGCCTCCTAGTAACGACTAAAGATCAGTTTCGTTATTTCATCATCAATCATGCATGGTGAATCGGTGATCGAAATTCACTCAAATATCTTGTGGTGAAGAAAAATCCCCACACCCCAACCACCCTTTTCGTTCAAAGGCTTGTTGATATATAAGTACTGGAACATACTAATTTGTTTGCATGCCCTACGCAACACACTTCAAAATCCATAGCGAAGTTAATCTCAGGCCACCAGTTTCCCATGGAATGGCTATGTATCATGTACCTCTCTATCTCCACTGTGTGGTCACCAAAGTTGAAGTAAGCTAATCCACAGAATTTCCAGCAGCTGCAGAGCGACAGAAGCCCACTATAAAACTTACGTGTTCTTCTACCATTGCTGCTTAAGAGCACCGGCTCGATCCAAGCTTTGTATTCTCTATTCCATAGTACCACAAATCAATGGCAGCCGCCGTATCAACCATCGGAGCTGTTAACAGAGTATCGGTACTGTCTTCTTCCAGCCCTTTTAGAGTAACCTTTCTTTGGGTCGATGTTTTCGAAAGATTTTTTTCTCTAGTTTCCAGACATATTTGTAGTTACAGCTCATCTCTCATGGATTCTAGTCTTCCTCTTTGCCGCCAGCCTTTTGTTATGCTGTTTTTTCCCTTTAAATACATGTACTTCTAAACAATTTGAACTTTTAAGAAGTTCTTGTTCGGTGTGTACTGCTTAATCTAGTCTAAAAACTGTTTTCCGATAAGAGAGAGACAGAAATTTTAGAGAAATATTTGTTTGAAGTTAAGTCGGAGATATGGAGGCTGCGGCTACCTCCTCCGCCTTGGAATTGTATCATCTATTGCGTAGCAAGGCTAAGTTGTCGTTGATGCAGCTGAACGCGAATAATGTTACTGGAGGAGCGCCATCAGTGCCCAGCTCAGCCTTCTTGGGCTCCAGCATCAAGAAGGTGAGCTCTGGCTTGGTCCACCCCAGGGCATCCTCAAATGGAAGCTTCAAGGTCGTGGCAGAGATCGACGAATCAAAGCAGACCTCCAAGGACAAGTGGAAGGGTTTGGCCTTCGACACCTCGGATGACCAGCAGGACATCACCCGTGGCAAGGGACTGGTGGACACCCTCTTCCAAGCCCCACAGGGCACTGGCACCCACCATGCCGTCCTCAGCTCCTATGAATACATCAGTCAAGGCCTCCGCCAGTAGGCATCCGAAACACCTTATAACCATCTGACATTACAAATCTTTCATATTTCATACTTTCTCCAACGTTAAAATTTTATCTTGATTAGATACAACATGGACAACACCATGGACGGATTCTACATTGCCCCCGCCTTCATGGACAAGCTGATTGTTCACATCAGCAAGAACTTCATGACCCTGCCCAACATCAAGGTACTCTAATTGATACTCCCTGTGGCATACTAATTAGCTGAATGAATTCGGAAAAAAAAAATTATCCCATGTTAGTTGTCCTATTTCATGTTACCCTTAGAGATAAGTTTACACTAGATTTGTCTCATGTAAGCTGTATGAGACAAGTCATCTTGGGCCGTTGAATTTTGATCCAACGGCAGATATCAAATTAGTGGATTCACTCACCCTTGTAACCGTCAGATCAATTTAAACTTTTCCCTTATCCTCATGATAGAGTACAAATGACGAGTGAAACCACCTGCATACTATATTAACGCGCGTCCCGGATTGAAAGCCATCTTAGTTCCATTTCATCTTCGGGGATTCCTTCTAAACTCCATGCTTGGGGTGTTGAGACATCTATAATTAAACCATAAATGTTTACAGGTTCCTCTCATTCTGGGTATCTGGGGAGGCAAAGGTCAGGGGAAATCCTTCCAGTGTGAGCTCGTCTTCCGTAAGATGGGAATCAAGTGAGTGAACTCTTGTGCTTTGTTTTCTTCTCTTCATAATTTATTATCAGGAATCTGTATGTTGATGCATGGAATTAAAACTGCAGCCCCATCATGATGAGTGCTGGAGAACTGGAAAGTGGAAACGCCGGAGAGCCGGCCAAGCTGATCAGGCAGAGGTACCGTGAGGCCGCTGACATCATCAAGAAGAAGGGCAAGATGTGCTGCCTCTTCATCAACGATCTGGACGCCGGAGCAGGGCGAATGGGCGGGACCACCCAGTACACGGTGAACAACCAGATGGTAAACGCCACGCTCATGAACATCGCCGACAGCCCCACCAACGTGCAACTCCCCGGCATGTACAACAAGGAGGACAACGCCCGCGTGCCCATCATCGTCACCGGCAACGACTTCTCCACCCTCTATGCCCCGCTCATCCGTGACGGTCGTATGGAGAAGTTCTACTGGGCTCCTACCAGGGAGGACCGGATTGGTGTCTGCACCGGCATCTTCAAGGCCGACAACGTCCCCCCGGAGGCCGTTGTCAAAATCGTGGACACCTTCCCCGGCCAATCCATTGGTAAATAAACATATTCATCAACCTTAACAGTTTCTTTTGTTATATTACACCCACTAGATGATAATGAAATTAATCAATTAATAAAATGATTATGTGCAGATTTCTTCGGTGCTCTGAGGGCAAGAGTGTATGACGATGAAGTAAGGAAGTGGATTGAGGGCGTGGGGGTGGAGCAGATTGGGAAGAAGCTGGTGAACTCGAAGGACGGGCCTCCAACATTCGAGCAGCCCAAGATGACCCTGGAGAAGCTGCTTGAATATGGTAACATGCTGGTAGCTGAGCAAGAGAACGTCAAGAGGGTCCAATTGGCTGACAAGTACTTGAGCGACGCTGCCCTTGGAAATGCTAACGAGGATGCTATCAAGAGGGGAGCTTTCTAAAGATAATAGAACCCGCATGCTGGAGGCCTTGGTGAAAATTGAAAAGTTTTCATCTAGCTTCTGGACAATGTGTTGATGTGATGAAATGAAAAGAGAAGTACGGCTAGGTGTGGGGGTTTATCTGTGGTAGGTGATGGTTAAAACTGGTTGGAGAATGCTTAAATTTACAATATTGAGGATGCAGATCAAAGCGGTTCAACCAGTGGATTGGTTCTATGCTTCTTTTTAAATCAGATGGTTCTATGCTTTATTTTACGTCAACAAGTTCTGAGTTTTATACTTGATGGAGATGGTTTATCTACCTAAATTTCTGCTTCTAAGAAAACAGTGCCGCTTCTTTCTGTGTGTACTCTTTACATAACTTTTATTATCTGGCGCATCAACTCATTCTCGCCTTTAAAAACTGTACCTAAAAAATGGTTAACAGACTCGTTTGAACCTACAAAATGGTAAATCTTTTAATAAATATATTATTGAATAAACCTGGTGTGTGGGCCTCGATAAACTCTTTAGTGCACTATTACTTGAGTGTGAGCCTTATCATCTAGGTCAAAAGCCAAAACTTCTCAGTTGTCAAATTTTTATCTTTCTTTGGACTGTGCTTGCTTATGGTTAGTATTAAATGGCTAGTTGATGGTTTGAATCGCTTTCAAAATAGATGTTTGTGAGATATACCAATACAAAAATTGCGGTAGGACTCAGGCTTACATAAGGGGAGAGATAAATGTTTCTGTTAGCCTTGATTGTAACTCCCAAGAGACGATAAAGGTCAGGGAAAAGAAAATGAAACATGTACGGAGACTAATCACCAATTAAAGGGTCAAAAAATAAAAAATTGACAATGATAGAAATATTACTTACCAAACTGTTGGCATTGAAGCAGACTTTGTTAATACCCTACCATAGTTTCCATACAATAGCAGTATACATTTTCCAATCAATCAAATTACAGCTGTTTTTCCTTTCAATTGCACATCATGATGTTAGGTGAATGTGTAAAATTTGACTAAAACAATATGAAACAATACTATAGAATCATCAGGCATTAAGCTAAATCAACATTGACATACACAATGTACAGAAGTTTTTCCATATTAACTGGCCAATGAGCCTGGATTGCTATATTACTTGGTCTTTTCGGGCTCATCTCATATAACCTGGTTTTTGTACCTAATCTTTCCATTTTACCCTCTTGAACCCTAACCCTAAACTCTAACTATGCGTTTTCCATATGGAATTCTATATGTTTCAGGTTTTACACTTCAACATATCATATCTCTTTTATTTCTAATCCATTTTTGCTTATTTTTTTGTTCTCTTTTTTAGTGTTCTTTCTTATCATGATAATAACATAAGAATCTGAGATAATATCTAAAAAAATATAACAAAATTCATGATAAATAGCATGCAGTGTCCCAACATAGTTAAATTATCATCATGACAAGAAAAAGTACTAAAAATAAAAAAGAACGAAAAAAATAGGTGAAAACGAATTAGAAATGATGGAGATGTTGAAGTATGTCCCACTAAAATAGGCGAGTAAAATACATATAGTTGCGGCTATCGTGCAATCAAATACACGATAACATTTTTTAACAAGTTTTAACGAATTATATCTCTTTAATTTATGATCCATTTTTAACTTTTTTATTTTTAGTGCTCTTTATTATAATGATGATCTCTTACGAATATTAAGTCACCACATGATATATACCATGGATTGTTTTATATTTTTTTCGATATTATCTCAAAATCCTTATGATATCATCATATAAGAAAGATTGCTAAAAATAAGAAAGAACAAAAAAATGGACTAAAAATGAAGAAAATATAATTCATTAAAGTGTAAAACTTAAAACAATGCAATATGGAAAAAAATTATTGAAAAGTTATATGAATCATTAGGCATTAAGCTAAATCAACATTGACATACACAGTATACATAGGTTTTTCCATATTACTTAGCCAATGGGCCCGGATTTCTATATTACCTTATTTTTTCGGGCTCATCCCATATAACCTAATTTCGGCACATGATCTTCTCATTTTACCCTTTTGAATCCTAACCCTAAACATTTTTATAACTTTTTATAAAAAGGTTGATGAGGGTAAAATGGGAAGATAAGGTGCTAAAATTAGGTTATATTGGATGAGCCCAGAAAAAGTGAAAAATTAAGTAATATGGCAAGCCGGGCTCATTGACAAGGAAATATGGAAAAACTTCCAATGTACAAGCATAAAATGTAACAAAATAGCATGGATATAAATTAGCCATACTAATATAACTCAAAATTTTCAGCTGAAATGCTATATCTCCCGCTTGTTATCACAGCCAACCTCACGTGCTAGTCTCAAAATTTTCAGTTGAAATTGTCACGCCCCAAATTTCCAAGACCCAATTTACGCGGAAGCGTCAATCCAATGACGGTTATAGGGTAGGAAACTTGGGACGGACCGAATACTCGAGTCTACGCTTATTCTATTTAAATATTATAGGACTTGCAGGATCGTCTTGACTTAAATAACATTTACTTACAAAAAGTAGAATAACAGAAAGGAAATCTAAATATCTATTACAATATCTGAAAATGTCTTAACAACCACAAACAGAGTTTAACATAAAGCAAATGGCACGCAGGCCGCAAGTTCAAATGTCAAAATATAGCAAAACATAAGAGACGAGTCTTCTAAGCTCCAACATCAAACCATGCCGCTGGAAAACATCACTTCTGCTCCACCTTAAATCCTGCATCAGAGGATGCGTGAGTATTCCATAGGAAATACCCAGTAAGATACAGAAAACCCACACTGAAAAAAAGAGAAGACTCCAAAGATGTATGGTTTAACAGACTCAGGTTCAACAAGGACTAAGATCACTTACCTGGAACCAACTGCCATTCAAGATGCATTAAGGTCAAAGATACTTCAAAGACTTTCATAAAGTAGCGAAGGTAAGATAATAAGCATTGGACAACCAAAGTGTCAAAGTACAATTTCTGCTCTCAAATCTTCATCAATACCAGAACATCCTAGAGGTTCTTCAGAGGAACCTTGCCATGCGTCTAGGGATGCTGGCCCCATCGGTGCTTACGGGCACAATGGGCGGAGATTGCAGACCTTCCGTAATGTCATACAATCTAAGCGCACGCGGTTGCCGTCATCGGCTGAACTACAGAGGTTCAATAAATCGGAGATCTCGCAAGATCTAGCAATGGCTTGTGAGCATACTATGATTCCGACTAAGAGCTTTAAATGCTACTTAGCGGAGAAACAATTCAACTAGCCCTATTGTCAAAAGGCTTAGAACAAGACTTTCTAAAGTTCCGACTCTTCATAGGAGTGAAAAGCATAATCCAAATCAAATTAAGAATTAGTCTGGGAACTCAAGTGAGACCCGACTATAAAGAGACACACCACATGATTTTCCAAAAGTTCAAGTTCGCTATCAACAAAGTTGTACCTAGCCCTAGAATTGATAATTCCCGACTTAGAATGACGTGTTTCAGGTAGACCACGTCAGAGACTTAGAATTCAAGCTTCGATTACTCTTGAGTCATAAATGGACCAAGAGAAGAACAAAAGGGACTATTATTATAAGACACCTTATTTGGCTCTAAGACCTTAAGGTTACCGTTCTTAGAGTCTTATAAAATTATATTAGACTTGATTAGATTCTTAATTATCAATTATTCTCAAGCTTCTTAGGTTTATTATGATTTTAAGTCATTTAAAGTCAGAAACTGTGTTCTGTCCAAAACAGAACAGCTCTCTTTATCAGGTTACTACGTTCTGAACAATTTGATTTAATCTATGAAATTTTTATCTTAGATAGCCTCTGATGTCTAGTTTCCAGATTGATAAAGAACTTAATTTTCTGATTACTGTATAATTAGTTATCATTTTTCTACTGAAGTCTGCTTGCGCAGGATTGCTCCTGGCCGAGACCAAGTTTCTATGTCATACATAATTTACTAATGTATAAAGTGTAGTAACTCCTTATTAGTCTTTTTTTATACATTAATCTAGTCTTTCTTAAGATTTTTACAGAGCTTTATAAGTTCTGAAATTCTCAGTTTATGATTCCACTTTTCGTAATCTTTACTACCCGATTACTACAACACTTTCTTATCTCATTATTTAAGTGATACTATCATATAATCCCGGACAACATTAGATCTCAAATCACGCTGACAATAAAACGAACTGAAATCTCAGAGACAAGATCTTACAAGGGATAATCTTATAGTTATCATTCATTATACAATTACCCATTTAGTTGATATTATACAAGTAGTAATAGCTATGATAATACATATAGAACACGAAATACGGAAATACACCAAAGTGCCTAAAGATCAAATCTTTACTCAAGAGAGTGAGCATGGATATACAAATAGCATTATCACATGCGATCAAGATTTAACATAAAAATCCAAATCCAATTTTCATTGGTCAACATACGTAGAAATGATTGAGTTGAAATACAATAGAGTCATGAAACAAGAGAGAATATCAATTCTAGGATCGGCAATACAAATTCCAGAAATGAGTACTTAACATCAAGGCATCAACATTCAACAATTCATTTTATCAAAAAGAAGTGTAATGGGAAAAAGGCATCCTACTTAGTTGTAAATACCGAGACTTCCCGAGCACTCTTGAATTCGACAATGCCGCACCAACACCACGCCGGTCGACCTTGCTTGGACCACCACGAACCACCACGGACCACCGCCGGAGTAAGGTTGCCGCCGGCCGGATAATGAGAGAGAGAGAGAGAGAGAGAGAGAGAGAGAGAAATGCTCAAGGCTTTGAGCACTAAGCAAAACCACCCCCCTACTAGCCTATTTATAGACTTTTTGAACCATTCTCCACCATTGATCACTCCTTAATCCAATGGCTTAGATTTAGTAGAAAATTCCAGATTTTACCACTTTCAAGATGACTCTTGGGTTTACAAGGAATGAGTTAATGGGGGTCAATTAGTGTTATCCATCAACCACTTCCATTAACCCATCTCTCAACCACCTCCACTAAGGCTAACCCGACCCAAGCACAAATGGGTTTGGGTTTGGGTTTGGGTTTCTCTTTTAGAATTTCCATTAATCACTACTAACCCACTTAAGAAATATCTAATTCATAATTTTTGCTTAATCTCAAATTAATTCTATTCCCACAAACTTCATACAAAAACCTATCCAATAATCTTAGGTCAAATGAAGCCAAACCAACAAGTCACGCCAACCATGAATCATATAATCCAATAAAATCTCCGATTAAGATCAATTCAAAAAAATCACAAATTTTACGGTGTTCGATCGATTCCAGCGGGAATTGAATTTTCAAAAGATTTTTGAAAATTTAAATAAATGCATACCGTTGAGCCAAGAAAATACTATAAAATTTACGGTCGTCACAGAAATGTTATGTCTCCCGCTTGCTACCACTTTTGGCTTCCAGCACCCTACACCACTCTATCAGTCTCTGATTTTACAAGAACATTTATGGCCAATTAGAAAAAAAAAAGTAAGGAAGAAATATGAAATAGAGACTGATTCTACAAACAGATTCCATGGATCGAACTGTCATAGGTCAAAACATTGTGTGAGGGGCTATGTGTCACTTCAAGTAGCAGGTTAAGAGTTATGCACTAGATTAAAGTTTAATTTAAGCCCATCTTGATAAAGAAATGAGCAGGCTCGGAATGATATCTACCAACTGCAACTCTTGCTATATTGTCTTTTATTCCTAACAGGATGGTCCACCACTTACTCCAACCAAGCAGCATAGTGGAGTGGTTTAAAATTTGTCAAAGGGAATTGAAATAGCTAGCCTGACCTTTTTCGTTTCAGAGGAGCAAGACTGCTGTGGGAAGTAAGGTTGTTTAATGCGCATAGATGGAGGGGTCAAGGTCGGCTACAGTACTGGTACAATATTCTCCCCCCCGTGGGGGAGGTAAAGCGAGCTAAGGCAACGTCTATAAAAACTAAAAGCATTTTTCAGGCAAAAGGTTGAATCATTATCCATCCATAATCACTTGAAGACGACGATTCCCTGTTGAGGTTGACCAGATCACTAAGAGAAGAAGAGGTACAATTTCAACGTCTTTGACCGTGAGCAGACCCCACACTTTACATTCCGCTCAACAACTTTCCCACCGACTCATTTGAAACTACGCCTCTGCCTGGAGTGGGGAAAGAGAAGAAAGGTCTCGTTTACAAGTAAAAGTTACCATGGTATTAATTAGATTGAGCTTACCAGCTTACCCAGGCGGCTCCTCAGTTATTGAAACTTAAATCTTATAGGGTAAGGTGTTATCTGGGCCATCTCTGACCAGTAGGCTACAAATTTGTAAAATCAGTTATTGGTATCTTTTTCGAAAGGAAAAAGGATCGGTATTAGGAAGTAGGAAGCTTCACCAAATAACTTCCTTTTTGGACGAGAAGAAGAGAAAGGTATCCTTTTGGGGAACAGTAGTGGTCCAAAGACCAAGCTCTCGGCGCAAATGCCTACCATTTCCTTTGATTCGTCTTGGAAGGGATAATAAATGCGGGAGATCTAGTTAACTGACTTCTCGGTGGTTTGGGAAGTGTCGTAAAGCTCCCTGCGCATCTTTCTTCCTTTGATGAGATATTCCCTCCGTCCAACGTTGCATGTCTGGATTAGAAAATTAAAATGAACGTTATGTAATATTGGTCGTAGGGAGTATGGGTATGGGTATACAAGTGACTCAAAATAAGAGAGACTCAATTTTATAACCTTGTTCCATTGCAATCTAATACCCGTTTTATTTAGCAAAAAGAGAAAACGATGACTCATTTTAGCTAAATTTTACTTGACAAATTTCGCCAGACGATGAGGCTGCGGTCTGCGGATAAGCCTCGGTTTTTCCCCTGTTGTCCTTTTGGAGGCTCGTGTGAAACAAATGACTGCACGTTTTATCCTGATTTCTCATGCCCATCTCCCTTCCAAATATCCCCAGGCAAGGGCATAATCGCCACTCGCAAAGCCGCTGAAGCATCCACATAAAAACCAGCCACTGGTTTCAGTGCGGTCGGATCCAGCAGCTCCCCCAATCCTCATCAGCCACGGCCCTGCCAGAGCTTCCCATAGCCGCGGCCTTTCTATTCTCCAGCTTTAATCGCCCGTCATCCATGTGATTGCCATGGCAATTCAAACACTTCACGTCTTACTGATTATTCTCTTTACGGGGTTCTCCTTGGCCGTGGCTGAGCAAGACGACATCTTCTTCTCCGGCTTCGACCATTCCAACTCAAGCCTAACACTGAACGGCGCCGCCGAGGTCCAAAGAAACCAGATCCTACGCCTCACCAACGACTCAAGGCGACTGATCGGCCACGCCTTCTACTCCTCCCCCTTCCGTTTCAAGGATGGTTCGAATAACAACTCGGCGCGCTCCTTCTCCACCGCCTTCGCCTTCGCCATCGTCCCCGAGTACCCGAAGCTGGGCGGCCACGGCCTCGCCTTCGTCATCTCCAAAGACACCCAGATGTGGGGAGCCCTGCCCAGCCAGTACCTCGGCCTCCTCAACGCCTCCGACATGGGGAACTTCTCCAATCACATTTTCGCCGTCGAGTTCGACACCGTGCAGGACTTCGAGTTCGCCGATATCAACGACAACCACATCGGCGTGGACTTGAACAGTCTCCAGTCCGACGCCAACGCCAACGCGTCCGCTGACAACATCAATCTCAAGTCCGGTGAAACGATCCAGAGCTGGGTCGACTACGACGGCCAAAGCAAAATCCTCAATGTCTTCCTCGCCGTTTCCTCCACCAAACCCAACTCGCCACTTCTGTCCGTCCCAATCGATCTGTCCCCGATTCTGCTCGATCAGATGTACGTGGGCTTCTCGGCCTCCACCGGCCTGCTCGCCAGCTCTCACTACATAATGGGCTGGAGCTTCCGGATGAACGGAGAGGCCCGCTCGCTGGACCTCTCAGAACTGCCGTCCCTCCCCAAGCCCAAGAAGAGCCACATGGGCCTGGTCATCGCCGCCTCCGCCATCGCCGCGTTCGTCATGGGCGCGGCCATCTCCGGGGCCATCTACCTGGTTAGGAAGATCCAGAACGCCGACATCATCGAGCCATGGGAGCTCGAGTACGGGCCCCACCGCTTCTCCTACCACGAGCTCAAGGTCGCCACTCGCAACTTCCGGGACAAGGAGCTTCTCGGCTTCGGGGGGTTCGGCCGTGTCTACAAGGGGACCCTCCCCAGCACGAAGACGCAGGTGGCTGTAAAGAGGATTTCCCACGAGTCCAAGCAGGGGCTGCGCGAGTTCGTGGCGGAGATCGCAAGCATCGGACGGCTCCGCCACCGGAACCTGGTGCAGCTGCAGGGATGGTGCAGGCGGCGCGGGGACCTGCTCCTGGTGTACGACTACATGAGCAACGGGAGCTTGGACAAGTACCTGTTCGACGAGCCCAAGGCGATATTGAGCTGGGAGCAGCGGTTCAGGATCCTGCGAGGGGTGGCGGCGGGGTTGCTGTATCTGCACGAGGAATGGGACCAGGTGGTGCTCCACCGGGACGTGAAGGCGAGCAACGTACTGCTGGACGGGGAGATGAACGGAAAGCTGGGGGACTTTGGGCTGGCTCGCCTCTACGAACACGGGTCCAACCCCAACACGACCCACGTTGTGGGCACCCTGGGCTACCTGGCGCCGGAGCTGACCCGGACAGGCAAGGCCACCACAGGCTCAGACGTCTTCGCCTTTGGCGCACTGCTGCTGGAGGTGGCCTGCGGGCGAAGACCCATCGAGCCCAAGGCGTTACCGGAGGAGCTGATACTGGTGGACTGGGTGTGGGAGCGGTGGCGAGAGAAACAGCTGCTGGAAGTGGTGGACCCCCGGCTGGATGGCATATTCGACAAGGCGGAGGCGGAACTGGTGCTTAAGCTGGCTCTCGTCTGTTCACACCCAGCGCCCGGAGAGCGACCTCGGATGCGGGACGTGGTGAGGTGCCTTGACGGCGAGGCAAGCGTGCCGGAGGTGTCGGGGGTGCCCCCGAGCGAGTACGACGGGCGAAGCGAGGGATTCGACGACTTCATGCACTCGTACCCATCGTCGTCTGAGAAGGAGATGGGCTTAACGTCAACCCTATCGTTAGAACAGGGAGATACTTCGACGGCCCGTGTGCTGCTCCGGCCCGGCGGTAGCCCGTGATTGAAACAAGAGCGGCGAAGTGGAAGCGATGCCAAGATGTGGTCAAACAGTCAAAGGTTGTGAAATTTGACTGTGGCCTATGGGCCACCACAGACTGGATGACCACGCGAGAAGAGGGCTTCTTGAACGCCAGGCGACGTGTAATTGACTCATTGATCTTTTGGTGGGGACGTGGAATCTTTGTTAGGCGAGCTATCACATGACTCCACTTTGCCACTTCTTTCTTTGCCTGACATCTCCGTTGTTTCTATTTTTCCTTTGGAGCTTTTCTTGTGAAGTTTGGTCTAAATTGATTCATCTCTCTTAAACATCTAAAAACAGTGATTAAAGTTTTGGCAAATGTTTTTCGCTACCGAGACAAGTTTGAATTTGCCTATGGGCCATGCCGATATATCGGTATGGGGCCTAAACTAATACCGATTAGTATCGGTTTTTTAAAAATTTTTAAATATCGCCGATATATATCGGTCAAAACCGATATATCGGTATTTTTTGAATAAAAAATTTAAAAAAAATTTAAATATTTTTTTTAAAAAAACTTTCATATTTTTTTTCTTTCTAATATGTATTTTATGTATATTTTAAAATTTATTTTTTGTTTAAATTAGTATAACTCATTTTAGAAGTTAGATTGTGAAAATATACGATAAAAACTAATTTTTGTCAATCGATATTTTTTATACAATATCTTCTATATTTCGTCTTTTTGGCAGATCGATATTTTACCCGTCCATGGGCTATGGAACCGGATCCGCCGGTGAAGCTTCACCCACGTAATGCAAATCACGTGGTGGGCACGTTATATATACAACACCCTGTGGAAGTCATAACTTATAGAATCTGGATCCGCCATTACGTAGTGCGCGAATAAAGCTTCACCAGACTCTATGAGCTATGACTTTCACTCCTACGAAGGAAAAATTATTAGGTGTAGAAAAGTGATAAATACTCACCATGAAGGGCCACCATGGGTGCTGTGGTGTCAATCACCCATTCGTGATCGTGAGGCACTGGCAAGGGTACGAAAAAACGGATACAAACTATGACAAGGCTGAGGAGCAAGAATGTCCTGTTTTTTGAAAGTCTTCACCATCGGTAGATGGATTAAATGGTGGTGCAGTTCATTAGATTTTTTTACTTGTTCTAATATTTTAAAACACAATTAACCCATGTGTACCAAAAAAAAAAGTGCTAAGCCGTGTGATGAGGCCAGTGAAGTCACGGGCAACACAACCACGCACTCTACAACAAATAAATCGTGGTTGTACAGGTCCAAATGTAAGCCCTCGGCAGTGAGCGGCAGATGCTCCATTCTTTTGTGCATGATAGGTGCTTATACGTGCTCCCTCCCTTCCCATGTAGCATGCACCCTTTACTGAAGACGTTCAATTCTTTTTTGTAATGTAAGGAATTCAGCTGACCACCTGATTAAAAACAAGGCTTAGCAATTTCATAATTTTAACTGTCCTTAGCTAATTGCCTGACTTGAATCCACAACTATCATCTAGAATGGTCCTTTTACCTGTGTCGGCCAGAATATTCTGTTCCAGGTAGGAGCCACGTACAGTCGATCATGAGAAAGACAGCGCACACGTTTAGTGCATGTGCTGTGGCACATCAGGACGCACATGCACTAACGTGTGGTAGAGCGTGCGCCATCGATTCCTATCGGTGGAGGAAATTCTGGTGTACATTCCCCTGTCCCTTACCTCAACATCATACGTCCAATAAAGCCTGTCTGCTTGCAATTGACATAAATTTATTGGATTCTTGGGGCCGATACAAAAAAAAAACAGAGATTTCACCCTCTTCCCGTGTTTTGGTCGCGAGGGAGGAAATTCAGAATGATGAAATTGTGTTTTTTGAAAAGCAGGCAGGCTATATTAGGCAGTGGGAGTAATTGAAAATAAAGCTTTCTTGCCTTGTCACGGCTAGAGGAAGGGAAAGAAAAGTCACTTTATACACAAGTGTCGCAGTTCTCGCGGGCAGTGGGAAGGAAGAAGTTAATAAGAAAGCGTGCATAAGGCTGTTGATGATGATTCATACAAAGATAGTTTATTACATGGTGACAGCTTATTTAAAACTTCGATCAGCTAGCAGGCTAGAAGGGCAGACATCTCGAACAAGTGAGAGGCACACGAAGACTTCACGGTATGTAGGATTCAGCAGTATCCGGAAAGGTAATAAGGTTTGGCTACATATATCGGTGTGGAGTCTGATCAGCCGATCATGGGAACCCGGACGACGATGCTGGAGTCGTTCACGAAAAGTCGAACACGATGAGGGTTGTATTCTGTGGTCACAGACGTGTTCGGAAGTATCACTACGATCTGCAGCGCCGGCATCTCGGCTGTTATCCTTTTTGTGGCTTCCTCTGCAGTGAGTCCGACCGTGTCCGGCCACATCTTCCGAACTGCCTGCGGTCCCCTTCCCACTTCTACACATATGATCAGGTAGTCATTATCATTAGTGCCATGACAAGCTATCAGGAATAGGGAATAGCATTGCAGACTTGCAGTAACATTTTGGTTAGATATAGAGTCATTCACTACACGGACAAAGACAAATATACGTGGATTATTTAGTTAGAGGACTTACTTTCCGTGTACGTGCCATCAGCTAGCCGATTTTGCTCTGCGGAGGTCATGGTGAGGATTGAGATAGTAAGTAGAGAGAAGACGAGTAAGCTCTGGGAAACTTTAAATGATCTCATTTTGCCTGATGGATATCTAGCTCCTCTGAAACAACCAAGTGCAGTGGGAGGGGAAGGACAAGCTAGTAAGCAGGAGGAAGTGCTTGTTCACTTTGTTTTGGAATCAGACTGCGAGAAGTGGTTTATATAGTGGCATTGGGACTGAGACGTACGGTAGTGAATGAATAGACAGAGAAATGTAATGTGATCAAGCCACGTACGGCAGTGGTAATGCCAGGACTCACAGAATCATATTTCATGGTGCATGCCTGAGGTATGCTGATGGGCATAGTTCCAAGATGGTTAGATGGAACATTAAAGCGAGGGCGTGTATGGGCGACAGGCTAGGAGAAATGCAGCCAAAGGGGCTCAATGCGTGTTTTGTCGTTAATTCGAATGGTGCCACATGGTTAGGTCTTGAACTAAAAACTGTTGGCAAAACTCAGTAGACCATGCACGGCATGTGCACTACTCGAACTTATGTGACACTCTGGGGGGCCGAATCTACTTAACACTTAAAACCTTTTTTTATGCTCATCACACCACTAATAGTCTTAATTATAAACTCAAAATGAACCAATTTATGAACTAATTTTGAGTTTCTAATCCAGATCATGAATATGGGACAAACGAAGTATGTAACTACACCTTACTACAAGGGATTTGGGGTTAGAATGTGCGCATTTGGCCCTCCGTGCACTACTCGAACTTATGTGACACTCTGGGGGGCCGAATCTACTTAACACTTAAAACCTTTTTTTATGCTCATCACACCACTAATAGTCTTAATTATAAACTCAAAATGAACCAATTTATGAACTAATTTTGAGTTTCTAATCCAGATCATGAATATGGGACAAACGAAGTATGTAACTACACCTTACTACAAGGGATTTGGGGTTAGAATGTGCGCATTTGGCCCTGTTGCAACTAATCAATGAGCAAGAAGGAAATGAAGAAGAGGAAGAGCAGGAGAAGAGACAAGAGGAATAGTAAGAAGAAGAACAGGAGGAGAGGAAGAGAAAGAGAAAGAAGAGGAGGCCGCGAAAGTCCGCCAATGGCTCAGTGTTAGGAGGAAGAAGAGGGAGCACGAGAGAGAAAGTGTTTTGGGGATGATGAGAAAATTAGTGGGGGAAGAGGAGCAATAAAAACAAAAGATAAAAATAGATGGAGGATAGGGGGTTAATGGGGGACATTGGAGTTTAATGGGATCTAAATAGCCCAATTCTTGAGGTTATGACGAGAACAGCTCATGTGATAGAGTTCGCCGGGAATATTAACCTACAACCTAGATATTAAAAGTGGACCTCCATATACCAACAATTCAAGCCCATGGAGTGGGAAATATTAGAGGCTCAATGGGAAAGATCAATACCACCAAGGAATAAAAACATACCCCCTCCGTCCAAAAATATGTCTTCATTAGAAAACAAAAATTAACAAAAATCAGATTGGTTTTCTATGAGGTCACATTATAATGGAGAGAGGGAGTATGTGCTAAGAATAAAATCCCTTGCTAGAGGTTGAAGCATTGTGATTTCGATCACATTTTCAGAGAGGCGAATTGGGTATCCTATACTCTTGCGCAATTTGCTTTTGAGACGCAAAGTTCTGTGTTGCCATGATACTTGCCCAATATTTCAGGGCGAATCTACTAGCAGGGATGTAATTTGCTTCTGTTGAGTCTCTTTAATGACACGTTCTTTTCTCAAAACAAAAAGAAGAAAGAAGTCCATATCTGCTGATCTATTATAAGTTTTGGTAACAGCAGCAAAAGGAGGAAACCTTTAAAAATAAACAAGCACTCCAGGATTACATCGATTTGGATAATATATATAGGTTTACATGAGTGACAAGTAAGCAATGCCAAACGATGCAATAAAACACAGTAAGTATTGAAGTTCTTTTTAACAAAGTTCAGGACGCCTGCTAGCTAGTCTCAACTTTCAACCAATTGTGGGTACTCTTGCCACCTTGCCTTCTCCATCCACATAGAGCCTGACCCGGCGTGCATTGTAGTCCATGGTGACAAAGCAATTTGGCTGGACCACTTGAACATTAGCCATTGGCATGTCCTCTTTAATCTTCTTCTGTGACTCTTGGGTAGTTAGCCCCACCACTTCCGGCCACATCCTTCTCGGAGCAAATTGTCTCCCCTGACCCATGCCTACTCCCCCTGTGGCCGTAAATGCAAATCAGTTTTCTAATTAAGAGCACCATCACAACAATAAGAAACACTAGTCCTATGTCACGATAAAAAGTTAAAACCACTTTTGAGTTTTTGAAAGATGTACTATAGGAGCGTATTCACCTCATATTCTAATCCATAAACATCTACAGTGGGGACGGCTATATGGCTTGATATTTGAAACAATGCCGTAAATCGATACACTAATTTAGCCACGGTGACTCAAATGACAACAAAAGAAATTAGGAAGACAGCTCATTTTCCAACAGTATATCGACATTCAAGGGCCAATAATAGATTGTGATAATTGAAATTAGGGACCGATCCGTCCATCCATGCATATGATAAAGCCTTGGAACAAAACTCCATTTAGAGATGTTTTTTTTTCATTTGATTCAAGGGTTCGAACTTAGAGAAAGTATTCTTGAAAAAACTTTAACTGAAGTTAGCTTGCCCAGAGGAGCAACGAAATATGGAGCGGAGAAAAGTACCTTGGGGATCATTGGGTTGGTCAGGCTAGTTGCTAGCTCCATCGGCCATGGCGTGAGAGGAAAGCGAACGGGAGAAGGTGGTCAGGTTGAAGTTGAACTTCGACGTTTCCGATCTGAGAAGAGACTTTTTTGTTGGCAACAAGAGAGACGTCTCCTTCCATATGGCGACGAATATGCGATCGACCCTCGGGAAAGTTTGCTTCTATATTATCCAATGACGTTAGTATGTGCATTGCGTGTGTATATATATATATATATATATATATATATAGGGAAAAGTTTAAATGAGATCGCTCTCATATAGTTTATATGAGGCTATTTTAAATCGTAGCCCTTGTATCTTGATCTAACGACTATAAATAGTTATAATGATCTCACTCACTCCTTGATGTGACACGCTCACCTACCCACTGATTTAATATCCATCCTCCGATCAGAATCCAATGACTATAAGAATTGGCCTCATGCTCCTTATATGAGAACGATCTCATGTAAACCCCTCTCATATATATATATATAGAGAGAGAGAGAGAGAGAGAGAGAAAAGTTTAAATGAGATCGCTCTCATATTGTTTATATGAGGCCACTTTGAATCGTAGCCGTTGAATCTTGATCTGACGGGTATAGATATCCATAATGATCTCACCTACTCTTTGATGTGACACACTCACTAACCCACTGATTTGATATCCACCATCCGATCAGAATCTAACGGCAATAAAGATCGGCCTCATGCTCCTTATATGAGAACGATCTCATGTAAACCCTTCCCATATATATATATACAAAAAAGAAGTATGTGCATTGCGTTACTGATCATATACTCCTATGATGCGTGTCGGATTCAAATTTTAAACTGTAACCTTTCCTCTGCCATGGCCGTGTTTTTTTTTTTCATTTTTTTAAAACTAGGGGTGTCGGAGTCCTTGGGACCCGACTAGAAGAGGCAAGGCAAACCGACCCTTAGAGCATCGTATCCCGCCGCTAATCCCCTTGGGTGCACACAAGACCTACCTATCATACACACCGGATAAATCCTAAGTGGGAAGCCAACAGAGTGGGGGTTCGAACTCAAGATCTCCGCTTCCAATAATACCAACACCTAGTTGGCTGGCTTTGGCCATGTTGACCTGTATGGCTCACCTTGTCAACCATGCTAGTTCGATATTACATAAAATAATTAATCAGCATATCATTAGAAATTGAATGTATTTTACTTAAGGATTGAAGATGAATTAATATAAAATTAAAGTTAATAACTGGATTGTCTAAACTTACCAAGGACGAGTTCTCGGTTGAGTTGAATTGAACAAGGCGAACAATAATTGACGTCTTTTCTCGAAGGCTCAGTCAACTCAAAACTTGGCTTTGGGTGGCTCTTTGCGCACTGAGTGACGTGTGGCTATGAAGCCAATTAATTTGGTGAATTGAGACTCAGCCTAGTTCCCTGTCAAAAGGGGCGTTAGTCAACTATGGTTTCGCCTATTAGTAGTAAACACTTAAATTTGGTCAAAATGAACAAAGATATATGTATGTTGCAAGCCTCCATGCTGGTGCATCGGCCACATTTGAATCTTGAATCGGTTTATGCAAGCTGGTCAAATCTTAAAATAAGTTCACAAATTGTAATATATTTTTGGTAAGTCCAAAGTTGAACCACAACGAGTGGGCATAGGATTATTCTACTTTACTCTAAATTATAATTTACTTCTAATTAAAAATTATTTAACTTATTCTATTTTCGGCACTATAGCAACACAATGTTCACAGTTACTGTGGCAGTTTCAATGTAGTAGTGCACTATTCATCTTCTTCCCCAACAACCCGATTAATGTAGCAATTCTACAGCACTGTAGCACCAATGTAGCAGTTTTGAAATCAGTCCTTTTTCCTTCGTTTTCTTCGTCTTTTCTTCCTTCAATCGGTCCCAACTCCTCCTCCGGCCTTATTGCCACCGGAACAACCTCCTTTTCCACCAAAATTGACCTTCTATTTTTTTTTAAACAGTCCTCCCTTCTTCTAGCCTTGCGTTCCGTCTGTTTATATAGGCAGTTCGAAATCAGAACCAACTTCCTAATCCAAGTTGAATACGACTCTATGTTTCCAATTCGAAGATGAATCCAAATCCAAATCGAACTGTTAAATGCCTCTTCCTATCTCTAACTTTCCTAATCAAACCAGACCCCTCGCCGTGAGCTTCCTCGACCCATAGCCGCCATCGTTGTTCTTGCCGTTGGCCATGATTAAATCGAGTGGCCTCCATCCTTGCCATCATCTCCGGCTATCAGTCCGCCATCGACCGCCGTGAGTGCTCTAGCGAAAGCTCGAGCCTCTGTTCTGCTTGAACACCCGAGCTTTGGCTCGGGTCGGGTTTCTCTTTTATTTTTATTTTTTTTTATTTTCCTTTTCAAAGCCTGTCATATCGCGCTCTCTTTCGTCCGATATCATCTTGACGGTTCTTTTGTTTAGGAACAAAACCCGTCTTCTCTTTAGATGACAATCAACGCCTCGGATTATCTATGCTATTGGTTTTCCGTTTTAATATATTTTGGAAGCTTTTTAAAACCCGCATTTGGCCTCCTAGCCGTCGGATCTTCTAAAACTTGATCTATTTGCTTATAAACCCGATTGACGCGTTTTAATCCCACGATCCGCAACTCTTAACTTCTAAAAACCTACAATAATAAAATCAAACCAAAATTAAATGCATAATAAAAATATAATTTCTTAAATTCATTAATGCATCTAAATCAATTAATTAGAGTAAATTAAAAATTATTAATCTTCTAATTAATATCCTAATCACAAATAACTCATTTTATTCATATTCTATTATTAAAAGTACTCTAGCAAATAGATAAATAGGGTATATAAATATATATATTTTATGTTTATAACAAACCTTACCCTATACCTTTTTTTATTTGAGTGCATGCAGAGTGGAGACTATAAAACACATCTTCTCGGGCGTAAAAGCTTCTAGCAAATTTCAGAAATTGATTGCCATTAGAGAGCAAAAAATGAGTGGCATACAAGACAAATTAAGGGAACCTTCAAGGTATCACTCTGTCTGGAAGTCTCCTTTCGTACCAAACTGTATGAACATATTTACTTTCCCCTGCCTTTCTTTTGAAGCAATCAGACAGTCACAGACTCGCAATCTCCTCGAACAAAAAAGTCATCCTCAGTTTTGCAGCTTTGGCTATACGTAGCGAGTGCCCGTAGACCTGCCTTTCTCTCTCACGCAGTTGCCGTTTAAGATGGGAGATTATGGAGTAACAAAAGTCAAAACACCTTCACCACAAATTCCCCGCGCTTTAATTAATGGAAGAACGGTCTACATGCAACATGTACCAATCCTAGCCACTTACAAGCTCTCTAGCCATATTTCATGAATCTGAAATCAAGCAAATTAACTCTCCAAAGTCCAAACTCCAAACCTTAAGCTGATTCTTCCCAAGGTCCCCACTTAGGAAGAGTGAACGGCTCCTATGTCAAGTTGACAACTTGCCGGTCAACACACGTAAGGTTCCCAAAGAAGAAGCTCAGGTCTTCGTGCAAAACGACTTCCTTATCTCTCTCCTTAGGTGCTGTTCGAAACTCGGATTGAGAGAATGATAGTGCACTAGACTCCATGAGACTTGATGAAATGTTTTCGAGGTGTGTCATCATCTTCTTCTTCTTCTTCATTCATCTTGCTGCTTCCAACACTACTGAATTTGTCTTTGAGGGATTCAGTACTGCTAGAGCTAACATGAGCTTAGAGGGCATTGCGCAGATCACCCCTACCAACCTTCTCAAGCTCACGAACCGCACAGCACAAGCCATGGGCCAGGCCTTTTACTCTTCTCCAATCCGCTTCAAAAGCTCCCCAAACACAGCTGCACTTTCCTTCTCCACCTACTTCGTCTTTGCTATCATCTCAGAAGTTCCAGACTTGTCGGGCCACGGGATGGCCTTCGCCATCTCCCCTTCCACCAACTTCTCAACGGCTCAACCCTCCCAGTACCTTGGCCTCTTCAATAAGAAGAACGACGGAAATACGTCGAACAAGATTGTTGCCGTGGAGCTGGACACGTCCCGAAACATGGATATTGACGATATCGACAGCAACCACGTCGGAATTGTTGTCAACGGCCTGACGTCGAGGAATGCCTCTTCAGCCGGATATTTCAATGGTGAGTTCACGAGGTTGAGCATTAGCAGCGGAGAAAGGCTTCAGATTTGGATAGACTACGATGGCATGCAGCAGCTACTAACTGTAACTTTAGCTCCCATTGATGTGCCCAGACCCAGTATCCCTCTCCTGACCACGATGATCGACCTGTCTCCTATCATTTCAGAGCAGATGTACGTGGGCTTCTCATCAGCGACGGGTACTCTTGGCACGTCTCATTATGTTCTTGGATGGAGCTTCAAGATGAACGGGCAAGCTCAATCAATTGATATCTCGCGCCTGCCTTTGCTCCCAACTCGTCCCAGCACCAAATCTGAGCGGAGTATATCAACTCTAACTCTGGTATTAGTTTCTGTGTCTCTTGCTTCAGCAACAATCGTTGCACTAGTCTATGTGGTTCGGAGGAAGATAAAATATGTTGAGGTTCTAGAAGATTGGGAGCACGACTACGGACCTCACCGCCTCTCCTACAAAGATCTCTGCATAGCTGCCTGTGGCTTCAGAGACAGAGAGCTTCTGGGGATAGGGGGCTTCGGCCGGGTGTATAGAGGTGTGCTACCTACCTCCGGCTTGGAAATCGCAGTGAAGAGGATCTCTCATGATTCAAAACAAGGAATGAGAGAATTTGTCTCCGAGATCGTGAGCCTCGGCCGTCTGCGGCACCGGAATTTGGTGCAACTTCTCGGCTACTGCCGTCGCAAGGGGGAGCTCCTCCTGGTTTACGACTACATGCCCAACGGAAGTTTGGACAAGTTCTTGTTCGGCCCTAAACCGGCCTTAAGCTGGGAGCAAAGGATTCGAGTAGTCAAAGGAGTGGCCTCGGGGCTCCTCTACCTTCATGAAGAATGGGAGCAAGTCGTCCTACACAGAGACATCAAAGCTAGTAACGTGTTGCTTGACAGGGACTTCAATGGTCGACTAGGCGACTTCGGCCTAGCCAGATTGTACAATCACGGTAGTGATCCTCAGACAACCCGGGTGGTCGGCACCGTCGGTTACATCGCACCGGAGCTGGCTTCAACGGGGAAGGCGACGACTAGCACCGACGTGTACGCATTCGGAGCTTTCATGCTGGAGGTGACCTGCGCTAGGAGGCCAATTGATTTGCGGGCGAGCTCCTCCCATGAGAGGAGACTAGTCCACTGGGTCTTGGATTGTTGGAAGGGTGGGTCGATTTTGGAGGCAAGAGACCCGAAACTGGGAACTGCTTTTGATGAGGAGGAGCTGGAGCTGGTGATGAAGCTTGGAGTGCTATGCTCCCATCCGTTGGCTGCAGCTAGGCCGAGCATGAGACAAGTGATGCAGGTTTTAAATGGTGATGCACCATTGCCCGATCTGTCACCGGATGATAGGTGGTTCAGACTGATGGGGCTTGAGCACGACGAGCGTTCTTCATTTGAGAAGGGCTTCGCAAATTCCTTCTCCTCCATGTCCGACTCCATTCTTTCTGGAGGCCGCTGATGGATGACTTGTTTTGATTGACCTGAATTAATTTTTTTTCATGTACTCTCTTCTTTTTTTGAACAATCCATGTAATTTTGACATCATTGTTTATAGATACACATATATTAATGATAAAATAGCTGTCTGATGACAAATAAATTGCATTTAATCTTGCATTATTAGTAATCTTCAAACAGATTAGATACCATATTAATCTCTTTTAGTTCTTTTGCTAACAAAATTCAATTTATTACCTTTTTTTTAGGTGTCCAGAGTATGTAGGACAGGACCAGAAGAGCACGCCAATCCCCTCGGTGAATACATGGGATTGGCCAAGAATGGGGACCCAAACTCAGGTCTTGCTTTTAAGGCAACGGCCTGGCACTTTATTAACTTTTCATTAGCTTCTCAGTTTGCACATTCTATTTTAAGATCATTTTTCTGATTAGTGGTGACATGCTTTAAGAAAACTAGCAATGAGAAATTTTTGTTTTCCTTTATGAAATGACACAGCTTATTATATATGTAGGTGGATTTTTTTTCCCAAGTAAATGTTAAAAGTTACCTTTTTAATGTGTTTCCTAAAATTCTGAAATAAGTAGTAAACCCTTCTAATTATTATGATTCACAACCCGTCTCACACTGTTTACTGTTGTGACAAAGGGTGCTCGATAAAACAGAAATGGTGGGTGGTCTTCCTCTTGACGATGAATTGATGATGCACGTTGAATTGTTGTTTAAGTTCAATGACCTTGTTGTTAAGGGGCCTTAATTTAGAAGCCTCCTCAGCCTTTCCATTTTTAGTTACGTTTTTGTAAATTAGTACTCCCTCCCGTCACTTTTACTAAATAATACAATTTTTTTAGTTCATTTAAAAAACTGTATTTTATTAAAAGTTACCGAAGGGAGTAGTAGGTGTTAGTTGGGAAATTGAGGCTCTAAGATAGCCAATCTAGCCAAAAGCTCAAGCTGCTCGGAAATGAAAATTTTTTATTATATATTTTATATTCTAGCATCCCCCCTAATGTATAAGTGTATACCAAGCGCCCGGCACATGGAACATAATTGAGGTATAAATGACATGTGGAACATAATTGCGGTATAAATGCCTCCAACCATACTAGAACTAAGGATCTCTTATGACCCTCATAATTAGGGTACAAAAGCCTCTAACGAGACTAGAACAGAGGACCTTTAATCACTTGGAGCTCTGGTAGGAAACGAAAATCTTCATTTTATATTTTATATACTAACAAAGTCCAGACCCTCAATCAGTTAAAATTATTCACTTTTTAAATTATGTGGATATAAGCATGAAGCAGAGAGCATATGACCTCAAATGAACCTCTGATGCACCAAAGGAAAAAACTTGCAGCAACAACGAAACCTTTTGTCATACGATGCTGTAGTTCACTGTTTTTTTCTAACATCTCCATATGAAGTGGCCACTGCTTTATTCAAAGTAAAAGCTGCATGTTAGAATGTTCCCCCTTACATGTGCAAACAGATAGGGAAAAGCTTATTTACTTATTTGTAGTCTGACGCATTGCCCATCGCGATCAATTCATGAGATAAACTAAGCTAACACAAGGGGAAAGAAAGCTTCCAATCAAAGCAAGGGATACATACGAACGCAACTTCAATTCCAAAAAACAAAGACATAATAAGAAAGAAAGAAAGAAAGAAAGTGACTCCTTTGGGATGAGTTGAGAGGCCTTCATAAACGGTTCCTCATGGAGTCCTAGTTCATACAACTCCCTTCTCCTTCAATATATTCAGACCCCCATCCTGTTACATGCATGTTCAAAACTCAACCAAGAATGTCAAGCCCATTACCTCTTTTCTTATGCTTTCTCCTCTACGCCGCCTTCTCCATTCCATTATTAAGTATGATTTCTTTTTTCAGTAAGAGCTAGTCTTCTTTTATAGTATCACAGAAGAAACAAGCCTCATGCATTTTTTTGTTGTTTATTTGGTGCAGGTGGAACGCAACTCATCCTCGTCAACAACTGCAACGAGAGCGTGTGGCCGGGGATCCTCGGTGGTGCTGGTCATCCAACCCCTGAAAATGGAGGTTTTCATCTCGGCTGCGGTGAAGAAGTGGTGTTGAAAGTCCCTGATGGGTGGTCGGGCAGAATCTGGGGCCGGCAAGGCTGCTGCTTCGACGACAAGGGCAAAGGCTCATGTGAGACCGGCGACTGCGCCGGCTTACTGCGCTGCAAGGGCACAGGTGGCGTCCCTCCGGCTACCGTGGTTGAGATGACACTAGGAACCTCCAAATCGGCTTTGCACTACTATGACGTCAGCCTGGTGGATGGATTCAATCTGCCGGTGTCGATGACGCCGGTAGGAGGCGGCGTAGGCTGCGGCATAGCGGCCTGCGAGGTGGATTTGAACATGTGCTGCCCCTCCATGTTAGAGGTGAAGCGAGGATCCAAAGTGGTGGGTTGCAAGAGTGCTTGCTTGGCTTTGAATTCCGCCAAGTACTGCTGCACTGGCGAGTATGCATCGCCGAAGAGCTGCAAACCGACACTCTTCGCCAACCTCTTCAAGGCCATCTGCCCCAAGGCGTATAGCTTTGCCTACGACGATTCCTCCAGCCTTCGCTCCTGCAGGGCGCCCCGGTACCTCATCACCTTCTGTCCTCCGGCCAGATAGGTAGCTTGCTTCTCTTTTGAGAGCTATATATGGTGGGAGCACATCTAGCAGTCTTAGTTGTTAGATGTTTTAATGATAAATAGTACTACTTTCTACTTGCTTTTGTTCAGTGAAGTAAATGGATATGAAGCAAATGCTTTGTCTTTTAAGTAAGGATTACTTATTGTTTAGGATAATCAAGGACATTGTATTTTAGAGCCAAAAAAGGGCATTGTCTTAAACGGTGATCTGTCTTTCAATATTTCCAGATGATTCTAACTGGGAATTTAGAAAGAATCACCTTTCCATGAGCCCAGGCTCATGCGCGTCTGCAAGCCGATACGATTTGGGCCGTTGGATTTTGATCCGGAACCGGGGGTTAACATAGGGAGCAGGCAGGTTTGAGCTTGATTTCCCACTAAAAAAACAGAATTAATAATTTACAGGAGACGCTGCCATACCCGTTCATGAAGTGGTCAAGCCTTGTCCTCTTTTTATTTAACTTGGAATGGATTTGGTCACCAGATGGAATGATAGAGCAGCCTTCAAGATGATTGAATCCGTAAAATCATCACAGTGGAAAGAGCTCCATTGCGTCCTGATTCTTCGCGTTACTTACAAAACCCATCAGGACGGCATTCCAAGATACTGTAGATGCTATAGTCTGGATGCCTGCGAAGACTCTCACTGCATGTTCCATTTCATCAAATTTTGAACGCAAGGCCACAATAGAAGCAGCAACATAAACACCTACAATTAATCCATTTTTTATGACTTGAGCATGACATGCCCATTCACTATGCACATAATTCATGCTGCCACAACAACCAAAAACAATTGTGTAAATTTGTATTCATTGGGTCTTGCGTTAGCAGAATTGCCGATAAATCCTGTGATAATTGCTGTCCATGAGACAAAATTTCTATTGGGTAATTTGTTGAACGGGACTTCAGCCTCTTCCATCCCAAATTTACTGTACACGGTTAAAAGTGCATTTCCCACTGCAGTTTCGTTTGAGATAGAAACTGCAACTTGATAATATAGGGATGAAGCTGCTTCCCCTCTGCAATAGCTAGGAGGGTCTTACATGCCTCTGGCATGATAGTAACAGTGTCGTGACTAGGTTTAAGGCCCTTCTCTTGCATGCAAATGAACAAATGCAATGCCAGGTCAAATAGACCATTGCTAGCATAACCAGAAATTTGCTGTTGCTCTAAAAAACGTCCACTTCAGGCAGCTTACAAAAACCCTACGTGCACTTTCGATGTCTGTATTTTGCGTATGTGTCGACAATTGTCATTGTGAAGAATTTATCCTGACCAATTCCAAACTTAATGAGTGAAGCATGTATTAATGTATACTTCGAACAAGCTTTGAGTTCTCCAGATGCACGCATAAATCAAACAACAGTTCAAGGATCGAAGCATGAACACCTGCACAAAACATGGTGTTCAATTCTAGTAATGAATCGAATCCGTTGGAGACATCAGCTGACTGACCCTCATGATCACGATTAGTTGGGGAAGAGGTTTCAGCTTCATCCATTCCAGAATCTTTCATATACCAGCCAAAATTAAGCTGTTCTTCAGAACAGAAGCCCGCTGACGCATTTTATCAAACAGGTGGAAGGAACCCACCAGCTTCTACGCGCACTTCCATTCATTATTCCATCGGCCGACAAAACACTCGCCGCGAATACTCATATCCGTCGCATAACTGCAAGCAACAGAGCAGTTGATCGGAAAAATCTGGACTTCCCAGAACGGAGTGAGTAAAGAGGAAGCTGCAGAAGACAAGAGTCACAAGACCATGCCGACTGAAAGCAGAAAAGCACTACCTCCGTGAGCCGTCTAGCCAGTTATCAACGGTTCTTATTCCTCTGATACGACAAACTGCAGTAGGACCCAGCGCATGGAAAGAGTAGAAGCTACGCCGATGAGCCTCCAACCAAGACCGTTGGTTTCATCTGCGGCGGAATGGCTTCGCTATCGCTCACCTTCTTCTCCCTCACTCCAAAATCTCATCTTTCTCTTCCTACTCGCAGGCAGCCTTTAACCCCATCTAGCTCATTTCCAAGCTTTTCTCATTTGCATCTTCCCAGACGAGGCATTCTTCTCCCACTCTCGAGCCGCTGGACATGGAAGAACTCGGCAACTTCTTCGGATGCTTTGCCGTCAGACGCCTCGCCGGAGCTGATGGCTCCGGCTGCTGATGATGGCAGTGGCGTCACAGTCATCTCTGGGCTCTTCTTTCTAGCCTTTGTTGCACTCAGTATCCTCACAGTTGGAGTAAGTGAAATCAAATCTTATCTTGAGCAGAGCTTATTATGAGCAAAGACTGTAACATTCGTGAACTGGGTACTGGTTTTTGCTGGGATCCATTGCAGGTCATCTACATAGCAGTCACGGATTTCCTGCAGAAGAGGGAGAGGGAGAAGTTTGAGAAAGAGGAGTCTGATACTAAGAAGAAGAAGGGCGGAAAGAAAAACAAGGCAAAAGCTCGATCTGGTCCAAGAGGCTTCGGACAGAAGTTTGAAGACGAGGAAGATTGATTCATACCAGTTCATGAACTCAGGAATGAGATGGTTTAGTGTTTGGCTGTTCTTATGAAGGTGCAATCTTGTGGATGGCAAATTGCCATCAAGATGGTCTTTCAATGGCACATTTTGATCTTCATTTGATACTGCTAACTCTAGAAACTGCATTGTACCATGTTACAACATTCCCAGAATGCTCTTATCAGATCATTTGAAGCTCTTCAAAGTTCACATATCAAAGCCTACTATTAAGGTTTTTCCCAACACCATAAGGTGTGATAATAACAGGCAACAATGATGTACATAATCATAATAATAATTGCATGACTAGACAAACTTTTCTGAAACCAAAACTCTGAACTGCAATTGATAATTGTACCTCATGAACTTACAAAATCGATACATTCCTATTGGCAAAGTTATACAGACAAAAAACAAAAGATAAAAAGCTGTGTCGTCTAAAGAACAGCCTTCTCTCAACAAGGCATATTTGTACAGTCAATTTAAACTATTCACTAATCTCCTCTCCATATTTTTACACAGTTAGGAACTTGTACAGTCCTTCTATCTCTTGCGCGTGGGAGGCATCAGGTAAGCATCCACCATCAGAACCACCAGTCTCTACGAAGTTTAGTAATTTATCTTCAAGCTACATGATTTACACTTAACAAGTACAAGCAACAAACTTATTTCCATTCAGCTTGTACCTGTCCTGTATAGATAAATAGGTCCAAAGAGCGAGCTTAGCCTCAGTTAGCTGTACAAATAACCTTCTTTCTTATCCATCAAAGACGAAGGATATGCAGACTGCATTCCAATTCTTCTTTCTGCAAGTAATGGCAGCTTTAATCAGTAACCCAAACGCTTAAGCAATAGAAGGAACGAAAATAAATTATACATTACAGACGTAGTAACATGATAACTACTGTTAGCCAAACCCCTGATCTTACACAGTTCCTCTGTTCACAAGATCATACAATATCTCTTGTTTTCTATTGAAGTGTATAATAAATTTTATTTGCCTAGTCAGCCAATTAGTGATGATTATATGAGAAATAAACAGAGTACTCGCAAAGTTAATCTTTACCATCTAGCCATCTCCATTTTACATCTACATCCTAGAGACCGGAAAGCTTCTCAAGATGAATTGAATTTACTTTGCCCTTTCACTTGTATGACAAAGAAGTGGACTCATTCAATTATTCTCACATACTAAAATCACAGTCATCACTGCTAACTCCTTTGTCAAAACTTGTACCAAACTTGCACTACAAATGAATCTATTGTCATAAGCAAAAAGGGAAACAGATGACAAAGCAGGTGGCTCACAAGTATAGAAAGGACTGATTCGCCTATACATGCACACACAGTTAAGGCTAAGGAAAGAATAAGCAAAGGAAAATGAAAATGCTGGTGGGTGTCTGCTGCACAGTGAAAAAGTGTCAAAGTGGGCCTCACATTGTCCACTTTTCACTGTCCAACGAATACCAGGTTGTATGTATACACTAGTGTAGTCATCAGCTTCCATAAGCAAACATTAACTTACCTCCAGCTGCTACAAGCTTCTCTACACGAGCCACAATATGCTTCCCATATGTATACTTTTTCAGTGCATTCAAATGTACTTTTATTCGTGAAAGGATTAGCTCACGCTGGTGATCTTCACAAGTTTCCAAGACCTTTTGTACAACGTAGTTTGCAAACTGATCTTTCATCATCGCCTACATACAAGGGCAGTGCATAAAAAATCAACATGAGTACATAGACTCGAAGAGTAACATGATGTGTGCTATGGCCCAGCCCACATCATGACTGCAATCCATGTACCTGCAAGCAGGCTGGGCTGCAAGCACATGTAGTATTTGACTAGACGTGAATAGTGAACAAACAACTTGTCCTATAAACACTCATCAATCATACGAATACACTTGTAACATAATTGAACAGCAGAAAATGGCAATTAGATTCCACTGTCGCTGTGTATATACTATATAGTCGTAACTAATACATGAAGGACTGCACTCAATACAATAGCATGAAATTCAAACACAATCTAAAATTCTGAACGCTTATCAAACGATGACTAACTATTAAATGTAAGAGTGACGGACCTGCAAAGGTTCGTTTTCATCAGTAGTGCCAAGCATCTCATTCACCAAAAACTGGCGTTCCTCTGGCTCGCCAAAAGTTAAACACTTCTCAACTACATTGGAGGCAAACTTTTGTTGGCTCATTTGGACAATTTGTCCAGCTAGTTTCTGAATTATAGCAGCGCGTTCATGAGGCTTCCCATGCTCCAGCACGTGCTGTTACACATCAAGGGCACTCATCATCCCATATTTTCATTTTATTTGAAATGCACAGCTGCACCATCATCAGATATTTTCCTCCAGAATATTATTTTCAATGAGATAATGTTTACAGTTGAAGACAAACAGACCCCAGTTCCTTGGGAAGAAGAGATGCTCTCTTCAATATAACAGGAAAGTCAACACATGCAGAATCACTTGTACTAAATTTTCCGATTTCAGTAGTGGTGACACATAAAACATCAAAACGTCTGCACTTCTTTTTAAATGCTTTCATCTAAGAAATCAAGGTACTTGAAAGCAGTATATAACACAAGACCATACAAATGAGAAAACCACTTTTAAGAGAATATGATGATCATACAATAAAAATTGTTTGATGTGCAGAATTTTTAGAGACAGTGGCCATTCTCCCAGACTAATTTCCCCATTTAACAAATAAGTGACAAACCTGAACAACATAGTTCCCATACTGATCCTGTGCTAGCATGCAAACCGAATGTAGAATCTCATCCATCATAATTTGTTGTGTCTTAGGGTCATCACAGTGCTCCAACACTCTCTGTTCCACAATATTGAAAAAATAAGAAACCTGTTTATCCTAACTTACAAAAATCAAGATGTTTTAAAGGAATCAAATTTATATATTCAATAAACATACCTGTATTACACGACAACCATAAGGATGGGTAGACAGCGTGACAACTTGATCATAAAATGAGGAGATGATGAACTCAATAGCATCTTGTGGAATACACTCGATACATTTTTGAATGACATGGTTTCCATTTTGATCACGCACACACCTCATGATATTGCCTTCAAGCTCAGCTACCATTTTAGTCTGCTGGTCTAAATCAACAACCTCAATTGCCTGCAATTGTATATCATACACAAGTAAGAATACAGAAACAAACTGCTCCAGCAAGCGATATATACATATATATATATATATATATATATATATATATATAGAGAGAGAGAGAGAGAGAGAACGGTTTAATATGAGATCGTTCTCATACAAGGAGCATGAGAACAGTCTTTTCGGTTGTTGGATTCCGATCGGACAGCGGGAATCAAATCAGTGGGTAGGTGAGTGTGAACCATCACTCACCTTGTAGCCATCAGATCAAGATCCAACTGCTATGAATTGGCCTCATATATGCCAAATGAGAGCAATCTCATTTTGAACTTTTCCCATATATATATGTATAGATATATAGCTGAAAGTATTGACAGTCAAGAGAGAAAGCACCTTCTGAATCACACGACAGCCATACATTTGAAGGCTGAGTGTCAATACATGCCCTGTGAGCTGGTTTGCCAGTTCCCTCCTCTGTTCTGCACTTCCATGCTCAAAAAACTGGAGTAAACAACAAATCAGTGCAATTTTTCCCTTACAAAAGTTTAGGGAAAGGAAAGACGTAACTAGAAGTTATCCTATACCTTTTGTATCACATAATTCCCAAACACATCCGTCATGAGAGACAGAGCATGAGGAATGATTTCTTTGAAAACCGTATCCTTTTCCTCTGTAGTGGCTGTTTCTAGTTTTTGCTGAATAAACCGGCTGCCATATTGATCAGCACTGGTTCAAAAGGAAGAGATATACAAGATGAGAAGAGAACCGGGAAAGGTTCAGTCAGTCAGAGAAAGAACTAAAGTATATAGGTTTTACACACCTGAACTCAACAACATGACCGGAAATCTCTGAAAGCTCAAAGCACTTTGTTTTGTTGCTTTTAAAGTTCTCCAGCAACGAGGAAGCAAAACCTTCATCCATGTTAAAACTTATATCTGTGCGACAAGAACCCATTGCACTACCAGCAAAACCTCTCATTCCTGAAGTGAAACACAAGGGCCGATCATTGTGCCTAATAGGACTCCCCGGTCCTAGAGGAGGTGCAGGAAGCATAGGACTCCTGGGGTATGACATGTCAAGACCCACTGCCGAATTCCCATAGTAACCATGGCTAAAAGTACTGGACGTACCCATAAATGGTATCCCAAATTGTGAATTTTGTGGTGACAAGAGAGTTTCTAGGTAAGCCTTTTGCAGTTCAAGTTGGTCAACATAAGAACTCCCCATTAAATTTCGGTTCAAAGAAGGATCATTTAAGCTAACTGCAAGTTGTGCTGCATATTCAGCAGACTTTAAGTACTGGAAATACAAGGGGTCCATCATAGGCATATGAAGCGCAGCATGATTCCCCAGTCCGGTAACATTTTGCATTTCAGCAGCAATTCCATTTGAGTTAGGCCCCAGAGGTAACCCTCCCAACAGTCTGGAGTTAAATGTGGAACCTGCCAATGCAGAGGCTACTGCAGAAACATTTTCAAATAACGGAGGCAAGTTACTGGCACCAAGCTGACTACCAATGATGGAAGGCGATGCAGGGTTTAAAGAATATGTTCCCAGCCCATAGCTTGCATCTACTTGATTAGGGCTCTCTAGATTTTGGAAGTGAGGAGAGGCTCTCATATTAATACTAGTAGGCGAATTGGGTATTTTTAAAAATGTGTCACCAGAAGAAGCAGAAAGTTCATCAGCCAAAAAAGGTGAATGCTTCATCCCAGCTCTCACGCTTTTAATTTGGTTGTAATGGGGTTTCTTAATATGAGCCTGATCACCTTGCAAATCGAAAATGGAATTCTGGTGTGCCTCTATATCTGATTGCCTCTTTGATTGCAAATGATAGGATTCATCAACCATACCATTTGCAGACAGGTTCATGCTTGATAAAGCAGCGATCAGATCCGTGGATTCAGTGACATTTGAGGACTTCATAAATGAGGTTGATCCATTAAAAAATTTCTTATCAATTCTTTCCCCTACAGGAGGAAGACGAGGACTAGGGACCCTAGCTACCATCTGAGGATCAGGAGTGGTGCTTCTAGAAAGTGATGTACCTAAAGTGGATGCAAAACTATGAGAGCCTGATCCAGGAATTCCTTGAAGGGTTGCAGTAGAAGTGATCTCGTGCCGCAATTGCGCAAATTGTGCTTCAGCAGAAGCCATTGCCTCCATTGAATTATCAACAGCATTGCGGCTTACTGGGCGTGAAGGATGGGCTGACCGAAAAGTAGCACATCCCAAATCATCCTACAGTAACAATATCATTACTTCCACGAATTGAATCAAAGGCATGAATACGAAATTTTGAAAAAATGCACACCTCAACTATGATCTTAAGAATTAATACATTACAGTTGATAAGAAGAACCGTAAGTCTGCAGTAGTCCACATGCTGATCATCTTATTAGTCCCATCCACATATTACAATGTCATAAAGAATGGTTGATCTGGCATTTTATTACTCCCTCCCCTCACTTTTAATTGAGACAATTAGAAAAAAAATGTGTACCAAATTTAGATGATACTGTTGCCTAATTATTCTCTGGAGACGGCGACGACGGCCGCCCCTAGGTCAAGGTCAAGGTCAAGAAGCTGAAAGGCACTCGCTTGCTCGCTCGCTCGGAAATCCTAGGCTTTTACTGTGGATCCCACATCTCAATAAATTGACTAATTATGTGACGGTCTCAATTAAAAGAGATAGGAGGGAGTAGAATTAAAGGATTCAATCCAATTTCCTATTTGGTCCTTAAATCTTATAATTGCCTCAGCAGACTTTCATGAGAGTAACCTTTCTTCTCAAGAATGTAAACTGAAAAGTAAGCTTAACAAAAAAAAAAGGATACAAAACAACCATCCTCAATGAAGACTCTGCAAGGCGTGCCAACATTATCATAACATAAACACTTACAAACGAGCTAAACGTTTATTACGTTGCAGCCAAAAACTGCTGTAGCATGTCTCTAACAAACGAAAGTCATCCAGAACCATCAACATTGCATTAAGATTTCATAGAACAGCTGTATTTGAGAGAACAAAAAGATACGATTTTTTTACTGTTATGGTCTATGGCTTTCAATATAATTATTGCGAGGATAGTATTTACACGGTTCATTCAGACAATTAACAAGGAAAAATACTAGATAGCACATAAAGTCAGAAAAGATCACCTGAAGAATGTCGCCAAAGCTTTTCTTACGCCCCATGAGCCCCAGCCCCGGCAAGCCGATCAACCCATCCCCGCCTCTCTCCAACCATTCATTCGGCTGAGACTTCATCCCTTCCACCTCATTCTCCTCTTTCTGCGAATCAAAACCACGCTGCAGTGCAAACAACGACCTACTCCCTCCATTCTCCACCTGACTCCCATTAGCTGCCTTCCGCCGATCACCAATCCCTCCCAACCCTGCTGAACTCCCCCCCGCCTGCAACCTCTGCGCAAACCTGGAGTCCTCCTTCGACAGAATTGGAGGCGGAAGTCGCGGATTCAAATTCACGTGCGAGTAATAATAAGAATGGTAAGCAGGATCGGATCGCAACTCCTCCTCAGAAAGCGCTCCATTGCTCCCAGACAATTCCGAACCCG
Organism: Houttuynia cordata; assembly: GCA_039654745.1. Taxonomy (NCBI): domain Eukaryota; kingdom Viridiplantae; phylum Streptophyta; class Magnoliopsida; order Piperales; family Saururaceae; genus Houttuynia; species Houttuynia cordata. The sequence continues at coordinate 25,143,248 of CM077506.1, forward strand.
CCGTCAACCCTCCAATGCTCCTAAACACCCCCCCGACCGCCGATAACGAACCTTCCACAGTCGGCGGGGCAGACCCACTCCTATACAGATTAAGCTCCAGCTCCAGATTACTCGCTTCTTGCTGCTGCCTCCGCTGTTCCCGGAGAACCCCCCCTAGCTCCTTCCCCACATCCTCTCCGCCGCTGCCGCCGCTTCCCCTCAATGTTCCGACCCCAAACTCCGATAACATATCTAGAGAACTCTCAGTAACCATTGAAACCCAATTAACTATTCAATAACAAGCTCAAGCAAGCAACTTTATCCTCTTAAACAGCTTCAGTTCAAGGCGCAGCTGTTTTTTCGACCAATTCTCGATCTAAAAACCAGAAAGATTGAATCTTCCGGCATGGCAACTGTGGCATACTCTACTGGAAGTCTGAAACTGGTGTGGTGATCGAGCCCAGAGATTAGTTTGTAGGCAAGTTGGAGGGGGATGGAAGATAGATTAATTAGGATGGAATTAGGTGAAAGGGACGGAAGATCGACGGTAATCCGCGTCCCCCATTAGAAGACTGGTGAAGCTCTCTGGTTTAGAGAACGAGATTCCGGGAAAACGAAAGGAGTGGGGGGGTTTATAAGTGGGAGAGGAAGGGAGATTGGAGCCGTCCGATGGAAGCAATGGACGGATAGGATTGATATGGTGTGTGGAGATTCGTTGCCGCAAGAGGCCTTAGGGTTTTTATTGCAACGTAAATGTGTGAATGTAAAAAAGGAGGTTTGATTGCCGTTGCATTAGGCGTGGGGTCCACGGAGATATTTAGTATGAAGGGGTTAGGGGTCCCACAGAAGGAACGCGGGGAATAGGATCTCTTAGAAATGTATTGATAGGAATACGGGCTTTGTCACTTTATGGTTTTTGGATGCAAGTTGTACAGAGCAGGGTTTATGATTTTTTGTGAAAGTAGATGGGACTTGAGAGTTGAGACTGGAGAGTCGAGAGTTGAGAGTTGAGAGTGAGGGAAGATGCTGTTGGACCTGTTGTCGGCTGTGGGGACAATGATGTTTTGCCTAAACTTTCCATGAATTGAATATATAGAGCATCATGAATTGAATATATAGAGCATTGTCATTGGATAAGATAGCCTCAATAGACCTTAGATGATGTTAGTGAAACAAAGTTGGACGGACGGAAGAAATAAAGAAGAGAGAGAAGTGCTAAGACCTCTCAAAGTGGGTGATATGGGTCCTACTATGGACGCCAATTTTAGGCACAAACCTGGTTCAAAAACTTCCGAAGTGGAGTTAGACTGAGTTTCGGAGTCCAAATGGAAAGGAGAGAGCATGAGAGAGTGAGTTCCATACGATTAACATTGTGGATCCTAAAAAACGACATGCATTGGTAGAACTTCTCTTTAAGAAACTTGACTTCAAAAAGACAAGCACCTTGTTTCATGGGGAGATTCAATGAGGCACTTACGAGGGGGCCATGATATCAGAACGGAACTGAGCTGCTCATGTTTGATTATTTTAGTCTGTTCCGTAAAGATCCCTTGCCTCTTTACAAAAGGTTAGAAAGAAACTAAAAGTCGCAAAGCTTATTGGTTGGCCAAATCCCAACTGAACGAAGATGTTTGTTCAAGCATAATCGATCAACATTAATAAATGGCTAATGTCAATATGTAAGGCGTCTGGCCCGGATGTAAACACCAAGGTAACATTATAGGGTTCCTGCAATTTCTCTTTGTTTGATGTCTGTTCGATTGGCCAAGTTTTCAGGGTTTGGATCATTGGGATGGGTTGCCTCCCCACGAACCAACTCTTTTTTTTTTCCCTCACCCTTGGAACTTGATTGTCGGCTCCAGAATCCCACTGCACATAATCTAAGGTTTTACGAAGTTCTAAGTTTTGACAAGATACTTCAGAACTTAATTGAGAGAACAACTTTTGCTCCTCCACGTTTTTCATTTGTCTGATTCGTAAACCTAGTCACTGGTTTCTGGTTACGCATGCATATACAAGCTCTGGATTCACTTCCTCGTCGACGTGAAGATGTGAGACATACAGAACTTCCATCAGCAACAGCCTGGGCAAGACATACTGACGAAATTAGAAATAACGAATAACAGGGCCCGTTGCTGATTGTAATCTTTGGTAGTTTTGGCTATCTCACGAGGTAACACAACTTACAGTTTCACATCTTCTTACTCACATGCTGGGAGCAACAAAGATTCACGATTGGGGAGAAGACTGTAAAACTAGTTATAGAATGTGTCATCACAGCTCTCCCATTTCTTTGGCAATTAAGGCTGATTGTTGTCATGGTGGTTATATTAGGTATTTGGAGCTTCAGGACTATGGGTGACTAGGGCACCGGGCCTTGACAAATAATACACCCTCAATACATACATTTCGGAGCCCACTATATTGCCGACAGCCCAATTCAAAAGGTTACATACATTTCGGAGCATACAGCCAAATCTTACGGCCCACTTCAATATATTGCCTGCCACCGAAAATCCAAGACCCACGCCTATTAGTTTTCCTTCTGTTTTTTCTATCCAATACTTTTAAGCCCAATGCTGTTGGATGGGCTTGGAAAGTAAGTTAAAGTAAAAGCCCATATCCATGGGATACCCTCCCTTTCTGAAAATTAACGGGGGATTAATGGAAATTAGAATAAATGACACTCGTTTAAGGAATTGTTCGCCCTTGAGCATATAGCAATGTTTTTATTGTCAGCAACACTTGAACATCTAGCTAGGGATTCGTTGTGATGCAGAAACTGAATATATAAATTATGGTCGTCTTAAAACCACAATTATGTTTTGCTTTTTTTTAATAAAAAACTAGTTTTTGCTCAAGGAATTAAATTTTCTTTATAAGGGTTTAAATTAATAAATACTTGAGCAAAACAACACCCCAGCTTAGACCACATATCTTGGATGTTGTTATTCATTTTTCACAATTCAATCACCCCAAAGTATATAAATACCTTTTAAGTTTGATGACCAATTGTGATTACTCACACAACCAGTAATGTCTTTATGAGATAATAACAGGCTCAATACCACAAATGTACATTATTATTCTTCATGGATTATATTCTCTTCTTTCCCTTATGAGCAATAATGGGGCCCTCATCATGCCAGTCTTCAACACATCACTTGTCAATCCGATTGTGAACTGTAAAGAAGTCCAAATCCCCGGTGCCATCAAATCTGCCCCTTTTTCAGATTTGTCTATTCAAATTTCTCAGGTCAAGTTTAGAATCACACATATGTCTAGAAGTTATAGAGCGACCTGGTGAATGCTGATCATCAGAAATGGGCCAATGATTATCGCGTGTTATTCTAATGAAGTAATTTCCTAGATGTCAGTCAGTGGAACATTCTCAATGTCAGGGAGTAGATTTCTAATTAAGTATGAAAGGATAAACGTCAACGCCAGAATCACATGATCCCAGGATCCCTTTGTTTCACTACGCCAAGGGGCAATGGGAGTGTCGTCTGGTAGGCACATATTTAGGTGAAATACGTGGGAACTAAGATAATACAAGTAGAATTAGTAGGGCAAAGTTGTTGAAGTTAGTAAACGAACTAAGGAGGTTTTTTCCCCTTAGCGTGACGTACTTCTCTTGCGTTTCGTTCATTTGAGGTTACTTCACTATATCAGCGTTCCCTCAAAAATAAGAAATTGGAGCCTAAAGTGGTTGTGAACAGATGACCTGCCTCATTCCAGCAATGGAATTAGTCAATCTCTTATTCCCTCTCTTGTATCCCATTACCATATATCCTCATGAAACCTAGTGTACGTCAAGAACAAAACACACACCCCATCGGTAAATGGGAAAAAAAGAAACGATGAGTACTACAGATGGCCCGAATTCCAGAGACACACGACCGGAATCAGTAGTCGTGGCAGAGCTGGAAGGGACCCTGCTCAAGGACTCCGACCTCTTCTCCTACTTCATGCTAGTAGCTTTCGAAGCCTCGGGACTGATCCGATTCACCATGCTGTTGATGCTCTGGCCAATTATTTGTTTACTAGACATGTTTGGGTACGGGGATGTCGGGCTAAGGATGACCGTGTTCGTGGCCGTGGCCGGAGTGAAGATGGCAGAGGTTGAGGCGGTGTCTCGCGCGGTTCTGCCCAAGTTTTTCATGGACGACGTTAGTTTGGAGGCGTGGAGGGTCTTTCACTCGCATGAGAAAAGGGTGGTGGTGAGCAAGTGCCCTAGAGTCATGGTGGAGAGGTTCGTCAAGGAGCACTTGAGGGCTGACGAGGTGGCCGGGTGCGAGCTGCAGGTCAACCGGTTCGGCTACGCAACTGGATTGCTCAAGGACGGCGTTTTGAGCGTGAATCGTATTAGAGCCCACCTCGAGGAAGAAGGCGCTGATCTAGGACTAGGCAGGCAAACATCAGCGCACTGGTTACGGGCATGCTGCAAGGTGAGTTCACTTTCTTTGTGTATCATCTTCCTTGTGTATGGAGAAGAATTCCGCTCATAACTGATGTTAGTTAATAACCCAAGGTCCTAAGGCGACTATGTAGAGTCATGCATCTAATGCATGTCTATATGTGAACGTAAGACGCTAGCTGTTCCCTGTCTGGTTGCGTCTTGTTCGACTCACGCCAAATGGAAGCAAGGGCAGCTTCCCGTCTATCTCATGCAACGCTCACTGGTGTAAGGCGTATCTTCGGAATGAATGCGGAATTTGTGAGCATTACCTGTTTGAGAATTATCAAGACGAGTTTGTAGTTCGTAGAGTATTTAGGTTACATACAACTTGTGATTAGACAAAAAAAAAGGTTACATCTTACAAATATCAGCTGCATCGTCTCCCATCCCAGGTGGACCATAGTATACTTGAGAGGTACATTTTAACGCAAAATTTTTTACTTTGGTTCATGATTACTTGAGAGGTATCTTCTGTTTGAGAGTCATCAAGCCAAGTTTTTTGTTCGCAGAATATGTATCTAGGCTACAACTCGTGATAAAAAACACAATTTAAGGTACAACTAACAACTATAAGTTCTATCCTAGGTGGACCGTTGTATGCTTGAGAGGTACTTTCTACTGCAGTATGTCCTACTTTGGTTTATTTTGAAAGATCGTATACTCCCTGCACCAATGAAGCTCGTCTCGATGTGGAAATATAGGGGTCCAACTTTATTAGCTGTGTTTGCTCCCTCAGGGCAAATAACACGAAAGAAGAACAAAAATACTCTGGTTTTTGTATGGACCCTAGAGATCCTATTAAAATTCACTCGGAGTAGGACATTTATGTAGACAGGAGTATCACAATTCTAATTCGGTCTTTCCACGTATATGAGACCAAACATCTATAGTAGGAGGGACACGATGGAATATTTAGCTTAAGATAAGTTGGTCTCATTGGTTGTAGACTTGTAGTGTCTTTTAGCTCGATTCAGCTGACAAAATCTGTTCAACGAACCCCATCAGTTGCCAACAGAAAACGGCCCTCCAAATGTGAAAACTTGCTACCTAATAACAAGGCTGCAACTAGTCTTTATATTTAGCGTTATTTCAAAGTTGGAATTTATTTATAAGTAAATTGAAAATATTTTATTAAGTTGGAATTAGCTTTTCTTAATACTACAAGGTCAGAATTAGATTTGGCGGTCGTATACCTGCGGATGCAGAACCCAGCGAAGTATTTCATATAGTAATCCAACCAATTAAATCTTCAATAGTATATACTTGGTGACCGGTGCAGGAAGTCATCCACCCACCATTTGCAGCCGAAGGCGCGGTCGACGACCAGATGATGCGGCCAATCCCGGTTATCTTCCACGACGGCCGGTTGGTGCGCCGCCCAACCCCATCCACCTCGATCCTCATCCTCCTCTGGCTTCCTATAGGGATACTGGTTTGCGCCATTCGCATGCTGGTTGGCCTCATGCTGCCCATACGGTTCATTCCCTACACCATTCGTGCATTTGGTGGTGAAGTTAACGTGAGAGGCCGGCCACCTCCGCCACCCACTGGATCAAACACTGGGGTCCTCTTCGTGTGCACACACCGGACCCTCATGGACCCTGTGGTGCTAGCAGTGGTGCTAGGCCGACAGGTCCCGGCCGTCACCTACTCCATCTCTAGATTCACCGAGATCCTATCGCCAATACGCACCGTCAGATTGACCCGGGACCGGCAGGTGGACGCAGAGAGGATCAAGGAAGAGCTGTCCAAGGGGGATTTAGTGGTGTGCCCTGAAGGGACGACATGTCGTGAGCCATTCTTGTTGAGGTTCAGTGCACTCTTCGCAGAACTGACCGATCGTATTGTGCCTGTTGCCATGAACTACAGAGTGGGCTTCTTCCATGCGACAACAGCCAGGGGGTGGAAGGCTATGGACCCCATCTTCTTCCTCATGAACCCCAGGCCAGTCTACGAGGTGACATTCTTGAACCAGTTGCCGGTGGAGGCGACCTGCTCGGCCGGCAAGAATCCTTACGATGTGGCCAACTATGTGCAGAGGTTGCTGGCCGCCACTCTGGGGTTCGAGTGCACCAATTTCACTAGGAAGGACAAGTACCGGCTGCTTGCGGGCAACGACGGGACGGTGCCATCCACAGCGTACGTGAACCATCTCAGGACATTCGTGGGGGCCCTTATCCATTAGAATTATAGTCCAAATATTAGGCGGGGATAGTGTCACATATCTCATAAATTCCCTCCCTTTCCGGCCTTTGTGTTTATGATTTTGTACCATTGTTTTTGTTATCTGATTTGCGTTCTATTTGATACAAGTATTGTCAGAGTTTTGTTTTTCTATTATGAATTGAGTGTATACAGGAAGAGTATAAATGAGATCGCGCTCATATAGCCTATATGAGGCCAATTCTATTTGTAGCGGTTGGATCTTGATATGAAACAATGATATAGAACTCATCTACCTTTTGATGTGACACACTCATTGATTTGACATCTACCTTTGGATTAGAATCCAATGGTCCAAAAAATTAGCCTCATGCTTCTTATACACGATAGTAATCTCTGTAAACCGTCCCCATATATATTTTAGTAGTTAAATTAACTTTTAAGGTAGACGTTTTTTTTGTTTGGTTAACGAGGGGAGGACCGTGTACTAGTCCTCAGAATGTGATTAGAATGTGACTAGAATTGGCAAGTCCAAGCCCACATAAATGGGCCGTTCATTTATTACATCTCTTTCTTGCAACACATCCTATACAGGGACCATGGGTTTTCTCCCTATATATTCTATGTTAAGGGGATGGTTGTATGCAAGGCTGCAAGCTTTAACCTTTTTTGTCTAGTGCCTTTTCTGACACTGCATCTAGTGCTGACTCTCAGGACCGATGAACATATCGCCAAAAACAAATTTCCCAAAATATAGTAAAAGATGAGAATGTTCACGAGATGGTCGGAAAATTTTTTATTTAGTTAAAAGAAAACATTAAACTCTATAGAGGATGTATAAGTTGAAGCATTTAACATACTCCCTCGGCCTGGTCCCGCATCAATTGTCTAAATTGAAATATAAAATTAACTAATGTGACAGGGGGGAGTAAATGGTCGGAAACTTATTTTTGCTCATGTTCAATAAAAGAAACTTACTTGTGCTTATTGTATTTCATGCAACTAATTCAGCAAGGAATTTTCTCTTCTATAAATTACCCTGGGTGTATTTCTGGTAAATTGTCAGTTCTCACTCAGACTTGCCTGGGAAAATTTGGGAGTCAAGTTCCCATTATTGGCATAGAATTTTAAGCATTTTTTTTATATATATGGCGAAATCTCAAACACAGAGGTGCCATCAAACAGAACAGTAAATAACAACAGAGGCAAGTTTAAAAACACGGGTCGATCCCACCCATTCACTTGGCCGATCAAAAGACCTTTCTCTCCTTGCTAACGCGTGAGCTACCCTATTTGCAGATCTATAAACATGATTGAACTCAATGACATCCAAAAACTTGGCAAGCATTTTCTTAAAGCGATGCATAATGCTATCTGCCTGTTGACATTATTCAAAGACCAGGATCTAATGTGTAGTATACAAGTCTTTCCTACCTTTTTATGTGAAGCATTACTAGACCCAGCATTTGCATGCCTCAATGAAAATGGACATTTTTTTAATACATACAGTGTCAATGAAAGCGGATTTCTTTTTTGCTAAAAGTGAAAGTGAACTTGCTGTTCAGAGGAAGGCTTACCTAAAGACCGTCACACGATAAAAAGACAGGAGTAAGGGAATTTGCATATGAAATACTGCACAGGCCCACAACCGAGGAAGTAAGAATAAAGTTCAAGCAGATGTATTGAACATGTTCACCAAAAGAAAAGAAGAGAGAGAGAGATGTCCAGAACAAATCCTATATATCAAGAAAAATGCGCCGAACATGTCCTAAAGCTCTGCGTCTTGGCATCCAATGTCCCAACGGAAATAATTACCAAGCCACGCTCATGGGCCACGTCTCGTGATGGCAGGTCCTCTTGTGTTCATTACAGAAAAGAAAGTCCTATCTTGTGTGATGAAACCAAACTGTAGAAAGTCTTACGCCACATAGAACAAGAAGAGCCAGGTCCTAGAACTGCAGAGTGCAGGGTATGTTCTCCATACTCGGAGGCTGGCTTTTTCGAATGTGCCACTTGAGCATTTGGCCTACTACCACGAGTCTCCTTGAAATAGGTGGGTTATTAATTTGGAGCACCAACAAATCTTCCCAAGCTGAGACTCGCAATGGGTAAACTCCCTCTGTCTTATTCATTTTTTCAAAATGAAACTTAAAAAAAAAACAAATAAGACACTTGCTAGTTCATTTTAGAAAACCAAGTAATACACTTAATATGGGACTGGGGAAGTACCAATTTCTGCAGGAAATCATTTTTTTTTAAATCAGTGTTAGTAGAAGAAAGTTTTTTTGTTTGTAAACGTTCGGAGAAGTTAATTGTTATACAAAATATGCAGGAAGATCTGAACATGTAAATCAAGCTAAGATCGTGCCTGAAAATGTAAACAAGAGATGTCAAATGGTCAACAATGAGTTAGCTCCCAAAATATAAAAAACTTGTCTTCCCACCTACTTTGACCAACATTGTTTGTTCTGACCAAGATGGACCAGGCCAAACTTAGCTTTATAAATTTTCCTTTTCTTCCACAAAAATTTTTAATCATGGTGTGCATATTATAGTTGCTACTTCGCCAAAACAAATGAAAAAACAACCGTACAATCAGACTCCGTATCAGATAACCAATTGAGCTCTCACTCCTTGATTGGTTAAAATCCGCCAAGAGTAAAAACTTCATTAGGTACCACTTGCGTTGGTGTTCATGTGTATAAATAGGTGGCATAGTCAGTCTCGTTTCCTAAATCCTCAGTTGACAGTGTAAAGATCAACTCAGCTCAAGGATCATATGAAAGGAGGCTCAGCTAGATTGGAAGCCGACGTAATACAGATCATAATTATAAGTTTCCAGATTATAAAAACAAGAAATACTGTGGAAAAAATCCAGTTACTTTCTCGGTTACCTTTGACTAAAATTATTTAATGTGCTTACATTTTTTTGTGCGTAGAATACTGTAAACATATATGACGCAGGTTCAACTCATGCAATGAAGATACATATATAAGGATCAAGTCCAAGCAGCATGGAGCGCTGGTAGTTCTAGCTCAGAATGACGACTCCATGACTTCGTTTAAAGATCGAGTAGGCAAGGGTAAAACTCGTGTTATAGTCTTCTTATGCTTGACTCATCTCGGTTTGACGGCCAAGAGTTGGTATCATCTGAGTTCTGATTGGAAAAAAGTGTGCATGTGTATGGCACTAAGCATTTCAGCAAAGAAACAAAAGCATAGCTCTAAGCAGAGAAATAGAATACTTGAGATATTATAAGTGAGTGACAGAAATGAAGCACCATGAGCGCGTAAGGTACCAATGCTTTTTCGATGGATACAATTATTTTTGTTAATAGAAAATTGCTCAGGCAGCCTTAAATACTTATCTGCAGGTACAGAAAAGTGGTTGTAGTGCAGACAGGAAAGAAAGCGATTAAGCGAATATTGAGATCATTTGTGGGTGGTTTGCGGCAAAAGAAGAGTCCACTAGGCACAAGCGAGGAGATCTATCTTTAATGGCTTGCTAAAGTTAGTTGTCCAGGCTGTGGAGCCTCAGACAGAACCAGTACATCCGGGATGGGAGAGCGTACGTGAAAAACAAGCTTATAATCTCTTTAGTCCCTTCCGCAATGTTACACGTGAAAACCTGAACAAGTGCACTCCATTTTCAAATTTTCACGCTACACATTCAATTGTCACATTGCCGTTCAAGTTGTAGCAGTATATACAAGTAAAAAACTTGATGTCTCTCAGAGAAATCGACCGATCATCTTGTCTTCTTCCTTCCAAAACTTGCTTGCGTCTCAGCGTCTGGGGCCACTCATACCCTGCAAGTTCCCCGTGTATTAGAATTTGTTCTTTTCTTCAACTTTTTACAGCATGAAAAAATACAAATATATGAGACTGGGTACTAGACGAGGAAACTTTGACAATTTGCTAGATCTCCGTTTATAGAATGCCCGTTTCGGGACTCCCCAAGGCATGTTCAGTGATGCCAAACAAGAAAATTGCACATCCCAGTGCCCCATTGGCCCGCCTTCTCTACCATTTATTCTCTCTGAGTTAAACATACCCCGGCAGTCATCGCTCGTACAATCAACAATGTTGGACCCCATTGGACAAGTACCTTTCCGGTTGCCTGGCGAGACCCACCAGTTTAATGGCGCGTCTACCCTGACCTGCCACCCTGACCAAACTGCATATCTATGTACGATATTAGCACATAGATATCTTCTACTTTTTCTTTTTGTGAAAATATATATCTTCTAGTTAATGCCAAAAAAAAATAGATATCTTCTACTTTCTCTGTTCAATATTACTTGCCTAAATTAAACAGCTAAAATGAACTTAATTTATATCAATGTGGCCTTGTAATACAGAAATCTAATATGGCCCATCAATAAAATTTTGCAAGCATTCCCGGTCGGCTCTCAGGATTCACCTGGGTTAGACGGCTCTCCACTTTGACCCAGTTGACAGAAGCTTTCACCCAACCCCGAAAGCTTCACCTTCAGTCCTCGCCCAACGAGAAGACTGAACAAGACACGGCCACATGCGTTGATCAAAGGCGTCGGCTTTGCTGTCGCACCTTTACTTTGCTCCACCATCCCCCGATGCCGTTCGATATTATCAGGCCAAAACGCAAAGATATCTTACGCGTCTCCGCCATGGAAACTCTCTCATCTTCTTTTCTCCCTCTTTTCTTCTGGTGATTCCCAGCGAAACTTCTGTGATTCTTCCGAGCAAAAGGAGGCTTCTTTCGCTTTCTTAAAAACCGACTTTCCTACTCAAAGTCTCTCAACTCAGGACATCAATATAGACGGCGCCTTTCGTTGACCTCGCAAGCTTAGCTCCCCCCTCCAAGTGCCCTGTTTTCATGTGAAAATACAAGTTTTATATCGGATTTCCCACTCCCTTCTGGGATTACCTGATCTTACAGAAACAGATCTCCAAACACCGGTCTTAGTTCTTAAAAAAGATCCAGTCTTTCTGAGTTATTTTGTCTCCGGGACAGATTTGATGGCCTCACCCACGTCTCCGTCTTCGGCCTACTGGTGCTACCGCTGCAGCAGACACGTCCGGGTTTGGAACCGGGATTCGGAGGCTGTCATCTGCCCCGACTGCGACGGCGGCTTCGTAGAAGAGATCGGATCCCCTCCTTTTCAACCGGTTATTGGTGATTCTCGCCGCCGCAGACACCCCGGAGGCGCCGCCATGTACGTGCACCACCCCAACCACCGCTCCAATGCCGACCAGGTGCCGCATCCTCCCTTTCGCCGCAGCCGTCGTAACGGTGGTGGGGACCGTTCTCTGTTTAATCCCGTCATCGTCCTGCGTGGCCCATCGGGCGGTGCTGATTCCGACGGAGCGGTCAATCCTACTGGAGGAGGTGGCGGCGGCGGTGAGAGAAGCGGAAGCTTTGAGCTTTACTACGACGATGGCGCTGGGTCGGGTCTTCGCCCTCTGCCCACCAGCATGTCCGATTTCCTTATGGGTTCTGGCTTTGACAGGCTCCTGGACCAGCTGGCGCAGATTGAGATCGATGGCGTGGGGCGGTGTGAGCACCCACCGGCTTCCAAGGCGGCCGTCGAGTCCATGCCCACCATCGAGATTGTCTCGGGACACATCGTAACTGATTCCCACTGTGCGGTCTGCAAAGAACCTTTTGAACTCGGGTCGGAGGCCAGAGAGATGCCATGCAAACACATTTACCACGAAGAGTGCATCCTGCCGTGGCTGTCAATGAGGAATTCATGCCCCGTCTGCCGCCATGAGCTGCCGACTGATGTGGACGGAAGGGGGGCGGTCGGAGAGGCAGTTTATTCGGCTGATGAGGAGGCGTCACAGGCCGTGGCTGAAGAGGATACCGTGGGTCTTACTATTTGGAGACTTCCAGGTGGGGGCTTTGCCGTGGGACGGTTCTCCGGTGGTAGGCGGGCGGGTGAGAGGGAGCTCCCGGTTGTCTACACGGAGATGGATGGGGGTTTCAACACAAATGGTGCACCGAGAAGGATTTCATGGGGTTCTAGGAGTAGCCGGTCTAGAGAGAATGGTGGTGGCATTGGCCGGGCGTTCCGCAGCTTCTTCTCCTTCTTTGGCCGGTTGAGGCCCTCGTCAGCGTCTTCTCGGACGAATTCAGAGCAGATAACCACACGCCGGACGCGGTCTAGCTCCATATTTCGGAGAAGTTCGCGTGGGCACAACAACGCATGGGCAATGGAAGATGGTAATAGTATTTCAAGATGGTGAAGTCAGTAAGATGGCTGAATTTGCCATTTGTTTCACTTGGAAGGAGAGGGATGTAGATGTTATTTGTAGAAAAAAAACACTGGGCCTGCATTTGAATTTCAGTTGTAAATAGTGAACACAAGTAGGCACTATTGCTGCGATGTCTGCCTGATTTGAAGGGAAAGAGTTATTTCTCCTGATGTAAGGATGGGCTAGAAAGTGAAAATATGGTTGGAAGAAGCTACACAATTGTGAGGTTCTAAAAATCAAGCTGAGGTACAAGCTCTCATCTACTAGAGCTTATGTTTTCAGAAAAAAATCATTGTGGAAAAGCATTTTTGTTCCATTTTTTGTTGTATCGGTTAGTAATCTGTTGTAATACAATGGTTCTTTAAAAAAATTTGGCCTGCGTGATCTTGCCATTGTGAAAACTTCTCTCTACGTTTCAAACTGAGTTGTAATTGACCTGTTCGTGCGAGAAACAAGTCTCCAGATACGAACAGATGTAAAGTCTTTAGTCACTCTTATATGGTGTTAGCAGCAATTTGACATCCTATTGGAAAGAGAGTTCTTTGTTCAGATTTCAGAATGGTGCAGGAGCTTCGTCTTTAAGATGGACAGTGCGATCTTGTAAATCACCCTGCCAGAGCATACTTTGTTTTCTGCTCGAGTTGCTTGCCTGTAGTCACTGTTCAATGTTCATACAATCACAACTCTTTTTTGGCCTACATTCATCACTTTATTGATACACTATAAAATGCTTTGGCCCTAGGCTCCTAGCTGACTGAGAAAAGGTGGCAAGCATACAGCATGCTTGTTCGCGTTGCTCTCTGATGCAATGAAACATTCCTCCTTGCTGGACTTGCACTAGCATCGACCCTATGATTGATAGGGGAAGCATGATGCTCCAGTGACTCCTTTGGATTCTAGTGACGACAAGGTTCATGGTTTTCCTCTCTTTCAGAAGTTAGTTCTCGACTTCTCGCCGGTTGGAGCTGCGCAGCCAAGTGGACAGGGCCATGGTAATATCTCTATTCTCTAGATTAAGCGCTTCCCAAGGCGGGTGGGGCTGCGAGGAGGTCGACCATTCGAATGTGTAACGTAGTGCACATAGGATTCCCCTTTGGATGTTGAGATTTGAGAACCTCACAGTGGTGGTTCTTCCGATGACTTCTTACTTTTATCATGTTATGTGTATCGACTTGTTATGAAGGACTGTATCAAAAGAAAAAACTTGTTAAAAATAAGCGAGTATACACATTCACAGCATTCTGATTTAAAGCGCTCAAAAGAGGGTGGTTTTCCGCTTTACTGTGACTCACAAAGTGTGCACTCCTGTGCATCTTTGCGCATTCTTTTGTCGTGAAAAGCGTTTGGTGCAGAATAAAAAAACAAAGAAAAAGTGGTTCGGTTATAGCAGAAACGTAGCTCCGCTTTCCACAAGGCATCACGCAACATAACAATTTGAAAGGAGATGCTTTGGCCACACTAAACCAACTTTCCAGAGTCCAATAATATTCTCTACAAGGTCATAATCAGTTTATAAGCTGAATCGACATTTTAACAATCCTGGAAGTTGTCTCTCACTAATTTGGAGAACTGATGCGCGATGCCCGATGATGTACGAGTATGTGAAGTGATGTTGGACCCCCAGACAATGAAACTTCAGTCTATAGAGACGATTTTCATGCATTGAGAGCAATTGCGGTCGGTCTCCAAATCCCATCGATTGACCGAACAAGTGTTGCATGGGCAGTGAACTTCTCCTGATAGACACAATAGATGGGCAGCAGTCTCCAAATCCCATCTGACCCAAGAGCCCATATGATGTCGATGAGTCACAAAAACATGTTTCATGTTTTAAGTTTTAACTTTGAATGGCTTTGGACCTAAGAAGCACGGATACGAAAACGGCGATACGATACGACACGATACGGACACGGCGACACGCCATTTTTTCAAAAAGTAGGATACGACACGGCTAATAAAAAAATATTTATTATGATTTATAAAATATTATTATAAATTTATAATTTATAAATTAGTTTCATTCATAATTTATTATATTACGGACTCTTATATTACGGCAAAAAATACAGTATGACTTTGAAGCAATCATGGCAAATCAAGTACATCCTTGGCCTACCCGTATGACTTTGAAGCACTGAATGACCACCCACGGTTTTAACTACTTTTTGAAAAATACCAACAGATAAGACAGATTGCTGGATGAATGATCTGATGAAGGTATAATTACCGGCTATAAATGATCGGCTATTCTTTCGTATCATAATTACCAACAGATGATAATTACCGGCTATAAATGATCTGATGATAGTTACCGGCTGTAATTACCGGCTATAAATGATCTGATGAAGGTATAATTTCCAACAGATAAGACAGATTCCATCAGTTTACATCAGATCAATGATGGGGTTGCATATCCGTACCTGTTTTTCCCTACCTGCTCCTGTCACACCTACTGCCCATTATGAAATCTGCTACCAGATTCCCGTGTCCCGCCGTATCCATACGTATCTTTTTTTTTTTTAAAGAAAAACCGGCACGGACACGCAGGCAGCCGTGTCGCCAGCGTATCCGTATCGGATACGTGTCAGACACGGACACGGCTGCCATTTTGCCGTGTCCGTGCTTCATAGCTTTGGACATGGGGACCCATCTTGGGCGTCTCCTGCCCATTTGTTTGAGGATGAAAGCTGGTGGACCTACACCAGCCTCGTCGGTCTTCAAGTGGTGTGGGTCCGTCCTTATCTACTACAAAAATGAAAAATCTGCATGAGTGAATTCGACCGGATGGTCCTTCCTTATCCAATAGCACGTAAGGTACACCAGCAATCCCATACAGCAGAGGCAGTTGACACTTTACACACATCCCTCTAGGGCTGTAAACGGGGTCGGATGGCCATGTTCTTCCATCCGTTTTACAACCCAAACGGACATAAAAAATTATCCGTCGCAACTGCGGACATGGCTATAGACAGTTTTTTATGTCCGTCGTCTAAACGGCTGCGACTACGGACACTATCTAAGCTCGAGGGTTTCATTTTCACACTTCATAGTTTTACTTCCTGGATTCACTGTTGGCGGCGGCTCACAGCTGGGAGCCTCTTGGTGGTCGCTGGCGATCGCCGGCTAGGAGCCTCGTGTGCGCATAAAAATGGTGGAGCCGAGGGAGATCATAAGCGAAAGAGAGAGCTGGAGATTGAGGAGGAAGACGCGGAGAGAAGGATGAGGAAGTGGACGATTCCGGCCGGGCTCCTGCTGCTGATCCTCCTCTCCCTCCTCCCCGATCGTGGTATATGAAACTTAAAAAGTTTCAATTTTTCGGTGCATTGGTTTCTGCCATTGTTGAATCTGACTCATTGAACAGCGATCTTGCTATGTTTTTTTTGCGGATTTTTGGGGATTTTTTTGTGATGATTGTAAGAAAAGCTCCAAAGCTCCAAGGGCTAGTGATGATCATGGAAATTCTTATATCCTAAAAAAATTATGAAAATGCTACGAAAATTTGATGCCATTGTTGCTATATACCAGTAGCTCGCACGAAATTTTATTTTATTTTTCCAGATATTTTTTTGGATTGATCCCAAGCTAAGCTGCAAGTGCTAGTTATGATCACGTAAAGTCGTAGATCCTAAAAAAATCATGAAAATAGTAAGGATATTTGATGTCATTGTTGCTTTTTATACAGCTACCAGAGAGCTCACTAGGTTTTTGTTTTTTAGAATTTTTGGCCTAATTCATGATCAGATACGAGTGCTAGTTAGGAATTATGATCACTGAGTTTTTAAAGAAAATTAATCTCATTGTTGGTTTGCGTAGATTGACTAGTGAGCTCGCGAATTATTTTGAGGAATTTCTTGTAAAATACTGCATTTTTACTTCATAGTGTTCTTGTCCGTCACGGACACCTACTTTTAAGAGGAGCGGACGGCTACGGACTTAGCTTGTCCGTGTCCGTCCCTTTACATCCCTCCCTCGAATACATGGCCTCCACAGTTCCCTCCCAATGTCTCCTCTCGTGAGACAATGGGAGACAATCGACAGTCTCTGGCCAGCTTTCCACCTTGCCAAGCATTGCTGCACGGCTCCCGGTGGGTTGGTCGCTTCAGAGTGCCGGAGAATGTCTACCACATCGGTTTCCGCCGTGGGCGACGTTTCCGCAGACGGCACTAATTATCTGATTATCTGATAGGAGGCGCCATTGCCGTCGCACTGATTGGCACCGCCTTCCCCATCCTTTTCTCCCGCAAAGACACGGAGTCCACTCTCCTCCCCCTCCTTCCTCAGATCCTCTTCTAGCTAATTTGATATGTCAAAGCATACTACATTGCCATCTCTATCTCATTGATTTGCTAATAGCCAGTAGCTTACTACAATTCAAGTAAAAACTTGACATGCAATTGAGAAAGTTATAACATTTAACAGAATTGAACACATTCTTCACAACTTTGGATGCAGGTGTCCGGAATGTGATGGTGCAGGGTTCGTCCGAAAGTCGGGTGTCACACTGAGGGCCAACGCTGCGAGCAAGGATGAAACTCAGATCGTTTGTGCCCGCTGTAGTGGGCTGGGCAAGCTGGGCCAGATCGACAAGTAGAGTCGGCCCAACCATTTGCCATACTGGCCCCTCCTACTATCATCACCATTTGTTACTTCAGTTATAGTGCCACACCTTGCTCCCACCTTGTGTTGATACCCTGAGACGGCAGAAGCCGGAAGGTTATTTGCTAGGTTCATGGTTATTCCCTTCGTCTTTGAATTTTAATGTTTTCCACCTATTACTTTTTTTTGCTATTGGGTTCCCCCCTCCCTTGAGACTGTGATAAACATAAACCTTGTATTAACTTTAGTATCTCGGCCTTTTACGCGTTATTCTGTTGTGATCCTATTATGATTAGGATTAGGATTAGCTTATTCCTATGTCAATTAGGACTATAACTTAGAGTCTATCCTATGTCAATTAGGAGTTAGGACTATGGCTTAAGAGCCTATAAATATGTAAGGGGCTTTCCCTAATGAATTATCCAAGAATCAATGAAGCTTTAGTTTATTTTATGTGTTTTACTTTCTTAGTTATAGATGTATTCCTCTATGGATTTTCTTGTAGACAACGGTCTACAACATTGGTATCAGAGCAGTCGATCTTCGGCTCCCTCCCAACCCACCCTCGATGTCACTATTACCCACAATTTGGAAGCAGAATTAGAAGCAAAATTAGAGCGGAAACTTATCGATTTGAAGACTGTGCTTGCCGAGATTGTAGAGTCCAACCGTCGTCGCGACCAGGAGAACCATCTTCGCGATCGTCGCTTTGCGGCGCTCCTGCTGTCCGTGTTTCCGCATCAGTATTTTCCCGCCTACGAGCACTGGCAGCCGCCCAGCATATCATCATCATCATCGTTGGGCACCTTTGCTCAGGACTCAGTATTGACGGGGTTCATCCCATCGCACCCCTTCAACTCGTTGGCACCGCCAGTCCACGCCGAGTCCATCCCTCAGTACGCTGACGCCGTGACCGCCACATCCTTTCCGACGACCTCTCCGCCGGGTTTGTCGGAGCCCATTGCTGAGGCCGTCCAGACCCCTGCTGCCGGCGATTTGTCTCTCCTGTCGTCGGCTGCGACTGGGCCTCCTCCCCATCCCCCCCCAACCTTCAATCGGCATCAGCCATGCGACAAAGGCGTCGCCTTTCTTCTCCCAGATGTGCAGCCGTACCCGCCGCCGCCGACGTACCCGCCTGCTTCCTCTTCTCTGCCTGAGATTTCGCCACCACCTCTCCCAAAGCCACGGTCTTTGCCGTTGAAACCGCCGCCTCCGCTTGCTCCATCTCCGTTTGGCGCAGCTCCACCGCCGTGTCACCTCCGTTGCCAAGGGATCGCCTTTTCGACTCCTCCACCCTCCATCCGGCCAGATCTGTCTCCACCGCCACCAAAGCCGCCGCCTTTTGCGACTGTGCCTCCGCCTCCACCAAAACTACTTTCCTCCGCTCACATCACCGCCGCTGTGGTGCTGCCGCCATCGCAGCCGTGGTACTCTCCGCTGCATCTGCCGGCCGTGATATCGACATAGCCTTCTGCGATTCCACTACCTCCACCTCCGCCGGAGCCGCCTCCTGTGCGATGCCCCAAATCGACACTTCCGCCTTCGCCTGGACCTCAGCCTCCGCCGAATCCGCCTCCGCCACAGCCCCAATCGCTTGAGCTTCTGTGGACGACGAAGCTCCGACCACCTCCATCGTCGCTTTCCTCGCCGCCTCTCACGTGTTCCTCAGGTTTGAGGACTGCTTTGAGGAAGACGACCGAACTGAATGGGTTTCTGTGGGTTTGGTCCGACTTAAACCAGGGTTGCCGGTTCAACATTGCTCGACCAATACTTTGGGCTGGTTCACAAGCTTACCCATTGGTTGGTTCGAATGCCGGTTCAACTGCTTCAATTCGCGATGGTTCCATGGCATTTTCTTTTGGGTTGGTTCAATCTTTTTCAAAAAAAAAAAAAACAGATGGGTATTGTGTGGCCCATCCATTATTGGTTTAAGGTTTTCTCGGCAGTATACTCTATGCCAAACACGCCAAACCGGATCCACTCAGTTATGAATCCAGGGTACGATTCATCTACAACAACTTTCGTGGGTTTAACGCATTTCGATGAAGTTGAGTTTTTCGTATTTCTACCTTCGCTGTGAGAAAACGACAAGTGCACCTCGAGGACGAGGTGATGCGGAAGCGTTGGTGGAATGTTGTGATCCTATTATGATTAGGATTAGGATTAGCCTATTCCTATGTCAATTAGGACTATAGCTTAGGGTCTATCCTATGTCAATTAGGAGTTAGGACTATGGCTTAAGAGCCTATAAATATGTAAGGGGCTTTCCCTAATGAATTATCCAAGAATCAATGAAGCTTTAGTTTATTTTATGTGTTTTACTTTCTTAGTTATAGATGTATTCCTCTATGGATTCTCTTGTAGACAACGGTCTACAACATATTCATTAGGCCAGAGTTATAGAAGGGTTATCAAAGAACTCTTTATACCATAGTTTTCAAAACCGGATCAGACCGGCCGAAGAACCAGTTCAGTTATGACGGTTCATCCCGGTTATTTGAGCCTTTAACGTTAATAACGCATAAAATATATATTTATTATATATACGAGGTGGGCTTCACTCTTAACCAAGGTTTTTAAAATCGGACCGGCCAGCGACTCGGAAATTTAGTCCATCCGATTGCACTGCGGTCAAACCGGTTTGACCTGGGATAGATGTTAGGAGATAACGCAATCGATGCCTACCTCATATATATAATAAATATATATATTATGTATAATAAACATAAAAAATTTAAGTAGTCCAATAGTTAAGACATTAAAAATGATGGTTGTCAGTCTAGTTTCGAATTTTGGTAAAAACAAATTTTTTTTACAGAAAGAATACTAGTTTACCCATTGAAACTCCGAACCGGACTAGTCCAGCTCATCGGTTTAGTGAGTCAACCGATCGATTTATTTCTGAACCAGCCAGGTCAATTGACCGGGACTAACTGCCTTGATCGATCTCTCTACCGGTTTCGATTTTCTACGGGCGTACTAGTCGGTCTGGTTCAATTTTAAAAACTATGCTCCTAACATCAAATACCGGGTCAATCCAGTTCGACCTGTAGTTTGACCACAGTCCAACCGGACCACCCATCAATCCGAGTTGTCCGATTTTGAAAACTTTGCTCTATACAATAATTGTCTCTCACGTTCTATAAAAAATACTACTCCCACAACACTGACTTCATTTAGAAAATTACGATTCTACATTATGTGATTGAATTTGCCTCATCCGCCAATATATCTTCATGAACGCGCATGTGTAGCTCATTTTCAAACGCTGCCAGGATTTGTATGGACGGAGGGAGTATACGCGTGTTGTGAAAAAAAAAACGACAATCAAACCATCCAGGCTGGCTTATGAATCTCTGATTAAAAAGATAACAAATGAAGAAGTACCTAATCAGAAAATCACTCATAAGACTCATACTACAAAAGTCACAATCTTTTTATAAACACAACGGCGTACGCTCGCCGCACGCGCCATGACGAAGGCTGAAGCGCATCTGGGGCCTAAGGACCACGCATCGTGGTGTGCATGCGGCGCGCTAGCCTGCGAGAACGGAACATTTTTTTTAGTATTAGTAACCATTTCTTTTTTTTTTATTACAAGAGCGTCGCAGGCATCATTTTCCCAAGACTCGATCACACCGAAAATCCGAGAACAAGAATTCCACGCAAGAATTTTCGCACCAAGTTCAAGTTTGGATCGGGCGGCGCCACCTATGATGGGGGCGGTTAGGGTGGCGGCGGCGGCGGCGGAGGACCGGACTCTGGACATGCTGGCGGAGCGGGCGGCGGCGATGCGGGAGGCGCTGGGGAGGAGCCAGGCCAACACCGAGAGCATGGTCACCATTCTAGGCTCCTTCGACCACCGCCTCTCTGCCTTGGACGCCGCCATGCGCCCAACCCAGGTTTTCCGTAGTTCCCTTCCTGCCTGATTCGCAAAATTGGGCTTCTGTGCCTTAGATTTCGATTTTGAGTTTGGGGTTTTTGATTACCTTTGCAGGTGAGGACGCACTCTATCCGAAGGGCCCACGAGAACATTGACAAGACGCTCAAGGCGGCTGAGGTTATCCTGCAGCAATTTGATCTTTCCCGCCAGGTATTTTTTCGTTTTATTCCAATAATTCTTTGATTTATAAATCTCATGTCACTTTGGCGGGTCAATGTCTGTTATTGAGATATATTCATGTTCTAAAGAGAATTGCCGTTTGTTCGTATCTTGAAACTCTCCATTTTCGCAGCTGTTAATCCGAATATTCGATTGTTAAGTGAGACAACTGAGTTTCCAATTCTTTGAGTACATATACATGTAGAAAAATTCTTTTTTGCTTAATAGATAGGGAGATATAGTACGATGGGGGAGGCATGGTCGAGTCTTAGTTTCTGATGAGTGACTTATTTAGCATCATTAATTTAAGGTGAAAAATAGGAGACTTATAAATTATTGGAGCGTTAGAGGATTTTGGGTTGTTTGCAGTTGTACAGTGATTGATTTGGGTGGTTCATGTGAAGCTTATATACATTAGATAACATTCGACAACATATGCTCCCTCCGGCCAAAAATATCCCATGAATAGATGTCTACTCACGCCCAAAAACACGGAAGTGGGAGGAGGGGACTCTTTTTTTTTGTACATGCCTTAAGAGTCCAATAAAATTTGGAAAAGTCAAATGGAGCCAGATAATATTAAGAAATGGTGCATCATCGACAAGCAAATTTCAATGTTGTCTGCATAAAAATATAGAATTTTCTAGTTCAGAAATTTAAGAATTGGGTCTTTCAAACTTTTGAATCTCAAGCAAGAGAAATGAGCTGTTCTCTGTTTTTGTTTGCTTTGTTTTTTTGTTGTCTGTTTTTTTTGCTCAACTTGATTATCTAGGCTGAGATAACTGCTATTCTGTTTTCCAAATGGCTTAATCTCACTTTCTGCTTACTCATAGAAAATACTCTGTTGCTTATGTGTATCGAAGGTGAACTATCTTGTTACATTTTTCTAGGATGGGTTCATCATTCTTCTGGTTTTGAATCAGAGCCAATTCTTTATGGCTTATGGGTATTTTCTTGCTTGTTTTATATGTGCGTATTGAAGACGTAATGTAAAATGAAATTAAATAGTGTTAACTCTGACAATTTGTTTCATGCAGGCTGAGGCTAAGATCCTCAAAGGGCCTCATGAAGATTTGGAAAGTTATTTAGAGGCAGTTGATCAGTTGAGAAGCAATGTGCGGTTCTTCAACTCAAACAGGAATTTTAAAAGTAGTGATGGAGTACTTAATCATGCTAATGGTTTGCTGGCTAAGGCCATCCTAAAATTAGAAGACGAGTTTAAACAGCTATTGAACTCTTACAGGTTTGTTTTGCTCTCATGTCAATTTAAACGTTAGGCTTGTCATTGGAGTAAACACAATTTTGGCTTCTGCTCAACGTTTATTATTATGAGCTGGCTGATTTAAGATCTTATGTGCAAGTAATGAAAGTTTTCTGTTATTAGCTGCGCGAATTCTTTTGTTTCCCAAAGTGTTGTGAGCTGTCTGATTAATTTCTGGTTTTTTCTAAATGTACACTCTGATGTCATACTTTGGAGATTTATGTCTGTCATAACTTGTTCTTTATTTTCTGGAAGTGTAGATATTATATCTCTTTAGCTATCAGGAAAAACAAAATGAGTTAAATGAGAGGAGAATTATGGGGAAGGCTGGACACTTTGAAGAGATTATTTTGCTGAATGTGTTTTTTTTCCAACCTTTGCTATTTTTATGAAGTTGCCCTATTCTTATTTCACTAAAGAGACAGGTCTTCATGTTCATACCAATTAGTATGATATAATTATTTTCATTGTACTCCCTCCGGTCACTTTTTAATTGAATCAATTAGCAAAATATGCATCCCAAAATTAGATGATATCGTTGCCTAATTACTGCCCGGAGGCGGTGACGACGGCCACCCGGCAGTGGCCTTAGGTCGAGGTCGAGGTTGAGAGGCCTCCCCAAGGAAAGGCACTCGCTCACTCGCTCAGAAAGCCTAGGCTTTTACTGTGGATCTCACATCTTAATAAATTGACCAATAATGTGATGGTCTCAATTAAAAGTGACTGGAGGGAGTATTTTGGGTTGTTAGTGCAGTTTGAATGAGATGATTGGACATAGAGCAATTGTTATTTATTTAATGTTTAGAATCTTTTTTGGGGGCAGTAGTGAGGGGTTGAAACATTTGGCAAACTTGTATTGTTAGATATGAAAACATGGGTTTTTTAAGGATAATATAATAAAAGATTGTATTCTCTGTTTGATGTCAGCAAACCCACGGAGCCTGACCGTCTCTTTGACTGCTTACCTAATAATCCGCATCACTCATCTGGCTCTTCTGGGCAAGGTGGTGAAAAGGACGATTCATCCAACCAGAATCATGCAAAAAGTTTTGAAAATGCTGTATATAGCCCTCCAACTCTGATTCCACCAAGAATCATACCTCTTCTGCATGATTTAGCACTGCAAATGGTTCAGGCTGGTCATCAACAGCAGCTACTCAAAATTTACAGGTAAATAACATCATTTCATGTCATAGAGTGATCATTAGCACCTTATGATTTTAGTGGTGCAGCCAATTTTGGCAATTGGCACAGTAAATGGCCTCACCTTATTTTTTATATATCCTTGTGGTGCAAGAGTCATATGTCATACAGTGATCATTGGCACCGTATGGTTTTAGGGTTTCTCTATATGTTATTTATATGTTCTTGTGGTGCAACAGTCATATATAGTCTATGACCAACGTGGATTTGTGACATTCATGCATATGATGATATAAATTCGTATTAGTTTCTGGTTTACAATGACACTGTTTTTTGTTGAAAGGTCATTATGCATACATGGTTGTTTTTGAATGTCTAATAATAGTTGGTTGTGCAACAAAACACGAGTAAGCAATAAGTTTCTCTAGTCCAACAATACATTTTTCCAAAAATTGTTCAGGGACACTCGCTCCTCTGTACTGGAACAAAGCCTTCGAAAACTAGGTGTGGAAAGACTCAGTAAGGATGATGTGCAGAAACTGCAATGGGAAGTTCTGGAGGCTAAAATTGGGAATTGGATTCACTATATGCGCATTTCTGTAAGGACACTGCATGATTTTGCTGCATGTGAATCTGTGACGATTTCGTTTTTCACAAATTTAATAGCTTTCTTGAAACAGGTGAAGTTATTGTTTGCAGCAGAAAAAAAACTGTGTGATCAAATTTTTGAAGGAATTGAACTCAGTGATGTCTGCTTTTCTGAAGTAACTGCAAACAGTGTGACAATGCTGCTAAGTTTTGGAGAGGCCATAGCCAAAAGCAAAAGATCACCTGAAAAGTTGTTTGTACTTCTTGATATGTATGAAGTAATGCATGAACTTCAACCAGAGGTATGTTGATCGTCACTTTGATTAATGTTTTAATCACGAGTCATGAACATGAAGTTTTGAACCAGGCTATCCGTGCCTCCTTTTGTTACTTTTTCGGATAAAGTTGAGGCTAAGGAAACAATTAGCTTTTATATTTTGAAGAGTATAAAGTAAAGGTGAAGAAGTTTGCAGGTTTCATTAAAAGGAAAATATATTTTAATGCGCTAATGATTACAAGTGAATGAAATGAGCAGCATTCACCGATCCAAAAAAAAGAGCAACATTTATTATAACGTTTTTTTTCTTTTCTGGAGCATGTATTATATAGTTTCTCTTTTAAATAGGATGCATTTTGTCCAATTTCTCATTTAGGCAGGCCACCCCCATATACAGATGGTGGATTTTTTACCACTATGCCATGGAAATCTTGTCCGTGTTAAGGGAGGGCTACCTAAAGAGGGGGTGACTATAACATTATATTTTAACTGCTAACGTAATGGCTTTTTTGGTGATGTTGTTTGTTTACATTTTCGCTCTATTGAAACTTGTGTGATGCAAATTAACTACTTTCCAAGTTTATTCAGTTACATTCATGATAGTAACAAACCATTTGGCAGTTGGAGATGTTTGGCAATTGGAGATTATCATTTGACCTGTGTATTTTATAAAGTAAGTGGCTTTAAGCTGAGGGGAGATGTTTAATTATGGAAACGAACTTGAAATGTCAGTGTGCTCTGTAGCACTGCATGGATATAACTAGAAAATTAAAGCTAATTTAGAAAGGTTCCTTGTAATGGGATCTTTTAAAACTATAAAAACTGATTCAATCTGAGTAACAATTTCTATATGTTATGAGAGAGGGGAAACAAGAGATGCTCTGCTCTAAAAAGGTTGTTCTGAACAGCAAAGACTCATACATATTTCAGAGGTTAACAAGTTCTTCATTCTACAAATATCAATTTTCATAATTTGAGCAGTTTCATGACCGCTGATAACTTGAGATGAAAATTTCCTCACTATAAATAGCTGAAGGAGATATTCTCTCTGCCTCTTTTTTCTTGTTTGGGTGTTCTGTGAATTTAAATATGTGATTCCATACCATTTATGCGATCGGCTTGTTGACTTGTTATAATCACAAAGGAGAACCTGCCCATTATCGGGTTTCTTGCATTAAAAATGTTGTATATCAATGGGTGCTCTACTTTGTCACGCAGTTCCTTCTGTGATGATTCACTTCATCATACCATTTTTTGTCTGGCAGATTGAATCTATATTTGAAGGCAAACCTTGCTCGGAAATTCGAGAAGCTTCAGTAGCATTGACAAAACGGCTGGCTCAGACAGCCCAAGAAACTTTTGGTGATTTTGAGGAGGCAGTCGAAAAAGATGCTACCAAGACAGCCGTGCTGGATGGGACTGTTCATCCTCTTACAAGCTATGTTATTAATTATGTGAAGTTTCTATTTGAGTAAGTCCGCATGACTGTATATGCCAATTTTTTATTTGCGATTTTCCATGTTTTTCGATACATTATAAGAGTTCAATAAGCGGACCCTTGATTTCGTGGATTAAGTCCTATTTTGTTGTCATATTCTTGAGATTTGTTGGTTTTATGTAATATTTTTTATGAATGTACTATCTACTAATAAATTGTACATGTCCTTCCATTTGCTATGCCTTGTCTCTCTGATTGAATAGTTTCTTAGATCTTGTTGTCGTTGTCCAAATTTCCTCAAATAAATGGCTACTTGTGTACTGTTGGATTTCACTCGGATTGTGATTTCTGATTTCTTCTTTTTTCTTTTTTGGGTATAATATTTATGGCACTGTATGAAGCTAGAAATTTGAATATTCTTTTAAATGTGTAAATTG
The DNA here is from genome assembly GCA_039654745.1 of Houttuynia cordata. Taxonomy (NCBI): domain Eukaryota; kingdom Viridiplantae; phylum Streptophyta; class Magnoliopsida; order Piperales; family Saururaceae; genus Houttuynia; species Houttuynia cordata. The sequence continues at coordinate 25,169,931 of CM077506.1, forward strand.
GTTGGTAGATCTTGTCATAATTATAATCAAGTAGTGCCTTTTCCCAACTATTTGGGGTCGGCGACATGGATATTACTCCTCCATTCAGGCCTCTTTTTGGGCTACCCCTTTTATAATTTTTTATTAACTCCATTCAAGTCCTCTTAGGTCTCCCTCTCCCTCTTTTAGCATCATTTACATGCATCACTTCTAATCTTCTTAGGGAGGCATCCATGGGTCTTCTTTGCATATGCCCATACCAATGCAACCTACATTCCCTCAACTTCTCCCCTAAAAGAGCTGCCCTTTAACTCTCACGAATGTATTCATTTTTAATCCTATCCCTCCTAGTTATCTCATTCATGCACCTTAACATTCTCATTTCAACTTAATTTTCTATTTATTTTATGATTAATATTTGCTTTGTTAATTATATGTGCTCTGCATACAGCTATCAGTCAACATTAAAACAACTTTTTCAAGAGTTTGATAACGAGGGCAAGGACTCAAATGGTCAGTTGGCAGATTTGACAATGCGGATAATGCAAGCTCTTCAGACCAACCTTGATGGAAAATCTAAGCAATATAAGGATCCTTCACTAACGCAGTTGTTCCTTATGAATAATATCCATTATATGGTCAGATCTGTACGAAAGTGAGCTCTTACTTCCATAGAATATTGTCTCTGGGTATTGCTGTTTGTCTTGATCTTTTTGAAACTTCTGTTGATAACATTATGTTTCTTATTCTCAGGTCAGAAGCTAAGGATATATTGGGGGATGATTGGGTTCAAAGACACCGGAGAGTTGTTCAGCAGCATGCAAATCAATATAAGAGAGTTGCATGGGGGAAGGTAAGACATGAATATTAAATTAGTATGCTGGTTGCTTATGACTAAGTTTTGTTATTGTCCAAAAGTGGTTTTTAAGTTTTCTCGCACTCATATTGTTGTAGCTATTGTGCTCTCACTATGGTCTATTTTCTTTTCTTCCTCTCCTGCTGCCATTGAAGCTCAAACGTTTATGTAGATATATTTTGATATGATATTACTTGAAGGCTAATGCATTAAGGGCTTTATTAATTTGATATTTATAAGTTGATGCCTTTTTCTTTTCTTTTTTTGTTCCTTTTGACATAAAAGTTGATGCCTTTTGAATTCAGATTTTGTGAGTTATTTTTGTTTTTGAAGTTAATGCCTTAACAAATTTTATGTGAATTTATCGAGTGAGAGTGAAGATGACTTACTGATAGAGGTATTTGGCTTCTGAATTCTGAAGGCTTCTAAGAGGAACAACGAATTTGTTGTTCAGGTTTGGGATCTTGGAGTGATGGGTTATGTTGAGGAGGGAGAAATGAACAATCATATAGATGGAAGTGATATGCGGAGGTCAAAGGGATTTCATGGGTGTATTGGCTGAATCAAGGAAAAAATGCAAGATTTAGCAGCCAAACGAAACTGAATCATGAATTGACGATTTTCCCTATTGTGTTCTCCTACTTTTTCACTGATGTACTTAGTTAAGTAATTTTGATTGATAATTCGGAATTTTATCTTATTCCATTCTCTGTTGTTTTCCCTTGCCTATTTATTAGTTGATCTACAATCTTGTCACACAGTATTCAATATATTTTGGTTGTGCGTGTTTTTTCCGTTAAATTGACATTTACAAGGTAAAATTTGGAAAGCGATACCCATTCACTGTCTGTATTTTTAATATAACTTATGATTTTGGGTGATGCGTTAGTATTGATGGCTCAGTTACTTCCATCAGTTCCAACATTTAGTTTAAGACTTGTGGTTCCTCCCCATTTTTTTTGAGATTATTGATAATATGTGGATTATAATTTATCTTATAGTTTTTATTTTCACTATGCAATGAGGATGTCCAATATGTTAAATGCTCCCCTCCCCCAGAAATCATTAATTTTGTGTAAAACGTTGTTGGGTAAAGCCAGAGGTACAGTAGTGGAGTTTGGACATCCTCCGCGGACAGATTATTATTCTCATGCTGCTTGGTTACTAATGGAGTGTCAAGACTGTGTTTTAGAATTGCAAGGTTATGCTAACATCTGATTGTTTCTCATTACAGATTCTGCAATGCTTTGCTGTTCAAGGTTTGAGTTCATCAGGTGGTGGTAGCGTACCTGGAAGTGAAGGAGGCAATAGCAGTGGCGTTTCAAGAGCAATGATTAAAGACAGGCCAGAAATATGCTCTGAATTCATTTCTTCGTTTTCATTTTTCTTGTTTTAATTCACTCCTATAAGGCTACCCACATTGAAAATGTGGTGCTTATGTTTTGATCAGATTCAAGTCGTTCAATATGCAATTTGAGGAGCTACATCTTCGTCAATGTCAGTGGACAGTACCTGATAGTGAATTGCGGGAACACTTGAGGCTATCCATTGCAGAAGTTCTTTTGCCTGCTTATAGATCTTTCATTAAGAGATTCGGGTATGCATTAGATGCTTCATTTATCTTACCCATATGAACTTGTAGGTTAGATACAGAAGCTACATGTGTTGTGTACGTTCCAAACTTTTCTAATGCAACCAGATAGAAAATGGGCATTTGTTTTCACACCTATGTTCTACAAATTTATCCATACTTATGGCATCCCTGGCCATGATCCAAATTCTTTTATTTAAGCAGCAATTTGTTGCACAAAGATGTTCTGGTATTTGTCGATGGACTCTATTTTTTTCATTCAATTATTTGTCAATGGACTGCTAGCGTGGATTAGCATGGCTAACTTTGAGGGCACTTTTTTTCTTCTTCTAAAAACATAATTTTGTGCATATTATTTCAGGCAACTAATTGAAGTTGGCAAGTCTCCTCAAAAATACATGAGATACACGCCAGAAGAGGTTGAATCAATGCTAGGCAATTTGTTCGAAGGAAAGATGCTTAATGATCAGAAGCGATAGCCTTCACGGATGATTGTATGTAAAACCACTCTGTACAAAGTATGAGTGATTCAATTATCAAAAAAAAAAGTATGAGTGATTCGGTTCCATCTTTTTTTTTTGCCGTTTTTGTCAATAAAAAACCAATTTGTACGTAAAAGTGTATTACCATTTTTTGTGTATCAACAGATGTTCGATGGTAATGCATACTTTTCAGTTCTGTCCATTTTGTAATTTGTTTTGTGTGCGGATTATTGGGCATCTTTTCTCAATTTTCTCTTGGAGAAGGACCATTGGAGAAACAGTTAATGAACACATGAAGGACTTGCTAATTATGGTTTCGCCTAATAGTAATAAATTCTTTGTTAATCAGCTTTGGCTCTTATAAGAAATGAAATCAGTGTTGGCAAATAATTAATTTTTGTATCTGTGTCTGATCATAAAATTTGAATCAGACTTGGCAGAACAGAGTCAGGTTTTGAATCGGTCTGCTCATAGAAGTTGAATCAGACTGATACATAATGATTCTTGAACTTTGAATGGCTCCTAATTATTATTAGGAAATTGCCATTTAAACTTGAATAAGGCCAAGAAAATCAGTTCAATAATAGGCATACTGAATGAGGCTAGAATGACTCTTCCCTTGCTAGTATGATGCCATACTGAGGGTGAGTGGTCCTCCTCTTGCTTAGGCATAGAGGTTTCTATTTCCCGTGTGATCCCCCTCGAGTGATCTGTATGGGAGGATCATGGCAGGCATTGATGAGAAGATGGAAGAGTGTTTGGCAACTGTCAGAGGGTTCAATTTCACCATGTCGGAGAGGAGATCATTCAATGCTTCAGAAGCTTGGTTGGATCTGTTTTGTCTACAAGAGAATCCATAGAGGAATACATCTATAACTAAGAAAATAAAACACATAAAATAATCTAAAGCTTCATTGATTCTTCCATTCTGGATTAAGGAAGACCCCTTATAAATTTATAGGCTCTTAAGCCATAGTCCTAATTGATATAAGATAGACCTTAAGCTATAATCTTAATTGACATAAGATGACTAATCTTAATTCTAATTCTAATTCTAATCCTAATAGGGCAAGCATCTCACCAACCGGTCCTACAACCTGAAAACAGCAAAGACAGCTCTCCGGTTTGCGTGGGGTCTCGGCTATAGGGTTAAAATCTTAGAGGTTGCTGATAATCTTCTCCAGTAGAAATTCCAAACTCAATATGATATGGAGAACGTCATTGCTAAAGGACCGTGGAGCTTTGATGGACTTCTCTTGGTGGTGAAGATTTGAGAACCAGGTGTGAAAGCCAAAAGCATAACTTTTACCCATGCCCAGTTTGAAGTGCAAATCTGGGACCTTCCGTTTTACCTTATAATGGTGGAGGCGGGGTGGAAGATCGGAAAGACTATTGGCCCGTTTTACCTCTTTACCGGCTCCTTCTTTGTTGCTTCACTTGAACCCAAACAGTTTGCTGTTCTTAGTAGGGTAAGCAGGAAGCTGCATGGAACAGAACCAGCCTCCATGGGGGTGATTGTCTCTGCTAACAATCGGACTTGTTCAATGTAGTCAGAGGATATGCAACTAATGATTGCCCAATTACTCTGCATTTTTTGTGTGAATTCCTTCCTTTCGCGTAATTGGCCGTTATGACCCGTTTGTGGTGTTCCAACTCTAGCTCACACAAGTCCTCAATCAACCAATCTTCAGAAAGTACGTCCTCTTCTTGCTGATAATTACCATTATCTAGCTGTTCGATCTCATAGAAGGATTGATCCATGGAATGCAGGTGGTCCATGGATGCTTTGGAGGCTATACTATCCAGACATCTATCGATTATATGGAGCTCCTGATACCAGGGTAGAAGGGAGTTTGTGGCTTGTAAGGCAATCATGGAGTCTTTCCATGTGTGGAAGACGCATGAGTTGAGGAAGAGTTCGATTTTGTAGATGAGGTTCCTGTGCGAATTGACTCCCTCATTTCCAAGTACTCCGCTGCACTTCGAATGGCGACAATGTTGAAGGCGTTGAGAGTGATGGCCATGTCATCGCAGAATTTGCCACATGATTCAAATGCATAGATTCCCCGGGAATGTCATCAATGTAGGCTCATCTAATTTGGTAGTTGCAAATATTTTTTTGTAGGCGGTCACACTGGAAAGGAGTGCAACCTGTTGGAGATCACATCACTGGAAGGGATTAGTGTGAAATGGATAAACAAAGGGATCAATATTCATGAAAAGAAACGCAAGAATGGTAGAACATCAATGACTTACAAAAAAAAGCAAGAGTTATCCAAAAAACTAGTCCCAAAAAATAATGGACAAGGTTTATCATAAAATTGAACATCAGGCAAGAGTACCTTGTGCAAAGGAAACTCAACGTCTCCCACATGAATAACCATGTCTGGATCATATTCTATTGCAGCATACCTTTAATGGTGATATAAAAAAATTTAGAAGAAAACCAATTATCGTCCATGTCTTTCTCTTGGCTTCTTGTTCGAGAGGAGCGCATTAAACCTGATAACAGTCTCCTGTCTTGGTTAGCACCTCTTTTTCCATTAAAAAATATGTACGGCTTCAGAATATATATGCAAAAGTTATAAAAACAACGTGTTTTTCGCAGATTGGAACTTCAACCTTTTTTTGCCGATATTGGATCTTCAACTTGAAATGATGAAATAGACTAGTAGTAGCATTTTGAAAAAGCTTATTTCTAGAAGGTTGACAAACCAGTGATGACAGTGGTAAGGTTCCATTTAGATACAATTATAGTAGCCATTTTCCCGCACGCTTTTATAGATAGATGGAGCGGAAAGTCAGTCGCGGATGATTATCCTTTTTAAATGATTGAGAATTGCCTTTAAACAATTTATTACTATTGATTTTTATCATTTCTTGCTTTCTTATACTGTCCCATATTGAATGTCCAATTTGATTTTTGAAATTAAAATAACTAAATAAGACACTTTGATACGGGACGGATTATATGGTTGCATTTTTTGGTCAAGTCTATAGTTGCTATTATCATAAAAAAAAACAAAATTAATTAGCCCAGCTACGTCAAATTTGATTCTTGGTTATTGGACAACCGGCAACCTATTCTTTTGATATCAAGTTATGGGCCATTGAACACGCGCTAACCCACCACTTTCTCCTAAATTGATGGAATAATTCAAAGATAGGCGAGGAAGAGAGAGAGGATTGAGAAGGATCCAAGTCAAAATCCCCCCGTTTATTCTTAGGAGTCCATATTCTGCATGGAGAAATTATTAGATACGCATCGCGTACGGAAAAACCATGCTCACCATTGATACGACCTCCCTGGTTAACCTGAGGGCCCATAAATTGGATTTCGTGTCAATCATCAATTGGTGATGAGCATGAGATCCAGGTACGCAACGCGTACCTAATAACTTCTCATTCTGCATGCGTTCAAGGCAACGTCTCTGGCTTACCGTTTCTAAGACACGAGACTTTCGTCGTCGTTTTGTCTCATTAATTTGCTTTTTTGGCCATCCCTTCCAAAGCCAGGAAGCCCCTCGTCCTCCTCCCCCGATCATGGAGACGGACGAAGAACAAAGACACGATTGGGGTTTGGATTTGGAAACCAATGATGACAAAAACATGGACGAAGCAGATGAATATGAAGTTGATGAGGACGAAGAGTACTATGAAACTACATCAGAATATTTTGACGAATCTCTTTACGGATCCTCTTGGCCTAAAACCTACGGGTACGTAGAGTCTCCTATACAACATTTCCATTGAGTTTTTCTTTTGACATTTGGCGCTATATGTTCAACGACTAATAGCAATGACTGCATGATAAATAGCTACGTTAAATTACTTAAAATAACATTACCATTACAAAAATGTTTGCATTGCCAATTGTTAATGACTTTTTGCCCGGGAGATCATTGGTATACAATGTTAGAGATGTTGTAGAAGTTTTCTGAGAATAAGGCATGTTTTTTAAGCGTAACAATGTCCTTAAAAAATGAATTACCTTAATTGTATATTCTTAATCTATTGAAATAGGTGCATCAATGGACTCTTCATCCAATGTTTAAGATTGGCGTGTGCAGGGAATCGATGGATATGTACAGCAATTTTACACCTCCCAGTGTGGTATTACAAGCAGGAACAAATCTAGCTCGAATGGGCAGTTCATTCCTATTGAAAATATCTTCAAAGCAGGAACTTGAGTCTTCGATCAGTGAGCTCCTTTTACCAACTGACCTGGAAAACAAGAGGCTGTCCAGTCTTCTATCACGTGAACCATCGGTTAGAGCATCCGGAAAAAGTCTCTCCGTACAAAACATAGCATTACGCCGTCGATCTTCTTATGTTCAGTCAATTCTTAATGGTAGCCTTGCCAACTTTTGTTCTCACAACACATTTATAGATATAGTAGAATTTGACAATGTAGAGAATTTAAATAGATTCCTGAAGGTAATGGCTATTTACATTTTGAAGATCCTAGTTTCTTTTGCTTCGTAAATGAAGAGAAAGAGAATAAGAAAGGCACCTAGAATTCCAATAGATTACTTTTACATTGGATCTAGAGTTCCTTGATTTGTTATATATAGAACATATACAGAGATGATTAGAACTGAGAAAAACCTTCTTACTAAGCAGAGTAATCTTGTTTTTAGCGAGGATGGCTTACCCTGAAAGCTACCCTAAACATTTCGTGTTTGTAACACATCATTCTATACCTAAAAGCCTTAATTTCCCATTGACAGGCATAAATGTTTTGTGCGGAGTGGGACTTTTATCAACTCCATATGCAATAAAAGAAGGGGGTTGGCTAGCCCTCTTGGTACTTATTGCGTTCAGTGTCACTTCATGCTACACAGGATTTTTGTTAAAAAGATGCCTGGAGAGCACCCCTGGTCTCTATACTTATCCGGACATTGCGCAAGCTGCATTTGGGAAAACAGGTCGCTTAATCATTTCAGTTAAGTTTTGTCACAGATTTTACAGCAAAGATGCTTATTGTTTTTTTATTGCGGTCAACACCAATGGATATTTTTCATGCTTAAGTCATGGAGGTTAAGTGTATTTAGATGATTTAATTCATGGGGCTAGACAATCCTTTGATGATAGTAAATAGAGCTGTCATTTGGTGTTACGTTAATTATGTGTCAACTTAGACCATGTCTAAAAGAGAGTCCATTAGCTACTACTTTTGCACAATAAAGAAGCGCAATTTTTCTATTTTTAATTTGTTACTCCTATTTACGTTTATGTATCCGTTCCTAATAAGGACTAGCATTAATTTCTCTGAAAGTTTGACATTCTTTGAGTTTGTTATCTTAATGCAAGTCTGACCATTTGGCTTTATTAATGCAGATACTCTTGTATTTGGAGTTATATGTAAGTGTTTGTGTTTCCCATACCTTATACTCCCTCCGTCCTAAGTAGATGCTCCATGAGAAAAAAAAAAGGTAAAAAAATGCAACACAAACCATTTTTTTCTGATGGACCATCTATTTCAGGACAGAGGGGGTATATAATTTCATTATTCTAAAAAGTACCGTTTCCTCATGGAAGCACACATACTGCATTTTCTGCCTCAATTTGCACTTATGTTGCCATTTTTTTTCCAATAGGGTGCAAGTGTGGAATTCTTAATATTAATGGGCGATAACCTATCGTCATTCTTCCCTGAGGCATATATGGACATTCTCGGAGTTCATCTTACAGGAAACAAGCTCTTTGCCTTAGTAGCTGCCCTTGCTGTTCTCCCCACGGCTTGGCTCCGAGACCTCAAGTTACTATCTTATGTTTCAGGTTCCCCACCCTCTAAATTGATAATCATATGCATTAAATCCCTAACTTAGTTTTGAGCTTCAAGTTCTTATATGTCAATGGTAATGATCTTTTAGCTGGAGGAGTGGTAGCTTCAGTACTTGTAGCCATTTGCTTGATGTGGGTGGGAATAGAAGAAGTCGGGTTTCATCCCAGTGGATCAGCTTTGGACATTCGGAACCTTCCCGTGGCGCTTGGTTTATATGGTTTTTGTTACGCCGGTCACTCAGTTTTCCCTAACATCTACTCATCTATGAAGAATCCCTCAAAGTTTCCATCAGTTCTTTTAATCAGGTATTGTGTGGTTCTAAGAAACAATGAGAACTTTGGACGTGATAGTTCTTTTAATCAGGTATTGTAGGTGAAATGTACCAACATACATATGTAGGAGAGACAACAGACCCCTTTGTTTATCTTTAACAACAATTATGCTAAAAAATTGAAGGACTAAATGTACTTATTTGTTTTGCCTTTGTGTTCATCTACCTCGGGATAGCAACATATGTCACTTAGATCACGAGTATAAGATAATGATTCTAAATGTACCAACTACATAGCATAAGGGAAATGATATTTGTACAGCGGATCTCTACACATTTTCCATACACATCAGCTGTGTATGGAAATGTGTAGAGATCCGCTGTAGGGTTATCACTCCCCATAGCATAATGTATTTCTAGTTTGGCCGACTTAAGAAATGTTTTGCTAATGCTAGCTAATTGCCTCTTTTCTTATGCTGAGTGCAGTTTCGCGGTTTGCACAATTCTCTATTGTGGGGTGGCCATAGCTGGGTTTCTAATATTCGGTGAAAGAATAGATAATCAGTTCACGTTGAATATGCCTAAACAGCTTCTGGCTTCCAAAATTGCGGTCTGGACAACGGTAAGCTGGAATATGCACATTGGCAGAAATAGAGGTAACGATGGAGAAATGATTTGATTAATATGATTTTTTCCTTGAATTGATGAACTTGTAGGTTGTAAATCCATTGACGAAGTATGCACTAACAATAAGCCCAGTTGCTTTGAGTCTAGAAGAGCTTTTGCCTTTGGCATTGTTCAATTCTCACAGCGCCTCCTTACTTATTAGAACATGTTTGGTCGCATCAACCCTGCTGGTGGGATTGTCTTTTCCCTTTTTTGGTAAGATCGTGCTTCTTGGACATTGGATGCTATCCTACATAGATTAAAAAGATAAAAAAAAATGTCCGATCCAAAAGAATAAAGATCAAGAAATGAATTCACGATGTATTCAACACTTTGATGCAGGTCTTTTGATGGCTTTGATTGGTTCTTTAATAGCCATGCTAATAGTAAGTTGCCTATCTTATGCAATTATTATAATGATAATAACTTATCATTTCATCAATTACGTTTTCATATATCAATGCAGGCTTTGATCATCCCATGTGCTAGTTATTTAAGCATTATGAGAGGAAGGCTGCATTGGAGTCAGGTAAATAGAAATACTTTCTGTTTGTAATGAATTCAATATGCATTGATGTGACCACTTATGTTATCTTCATTCTTTGAAATATTTCAGGTTACAGTTTGCAGTTTAGTTATAATGGTAGGGCTCATAGGCTCAATATCTGGCACATATATATCTATAAGGAGAATAATTAATAACGGAATGTAGGTGAGTTTTAATGGTCGTTGGGCGAGTTTTGAATAACTAGACAACTCACAGCGGAGAAGTTGGCAATTTTGGACAAGAGCATTGTAATTTTGTACTGAGACGCCACAAACTAACATGTACTCTATTATATGTACCAAGATCATTTGAGGATTGCAGGAGAGAGAAAGAGTAAGTGAAAAAGATATGCTCATATATTATAATACCCTTACTCTGAGTTAAAGAAGATTGTTAATGTTCTTTGTGCGGCTCATGATTTTTCTTTTTTGCTTTTGATACAACCGACAACGCAGAGCTCCGACTTAAATATGTGCGTATAAAGATTTTACCAAAAGGAGAGGTATCATTTAGATGGAATTTCAGCCAATCTACCAATGTTTATTATTCAGATCAACCAGTAGACACGCAATAGGGAATTAAGGATACATATAAACCTCTAATAATAGCTAATTTAGTTCCCTATTCTTGCTTGTGGAGAAAAATTTAGAGAGGGATATTGGATTCTCCATCCATATATGCCAGTGCTAATTTCATCTGGCTACTTCAACAATGAAACAAGTCTTTGCAGCGGCCTCAACTGCCTTTCTGTCGAAAGTTGGTGTCATTATTTCATTACTTTACTTTGGAAAACCGGAAATTTTCCTTCTAGGCAAATGTGTTATAGTTTGTGTTATAAGCTGGTGCCTACTACGTGATATACTCTACTACTTTTGTCTAAGAGACACTGATCGCTTCAATTTTCTTTTGTCCTTTTGTTTACGCTATGTGTTAGCCTTATTATTGCAAATATGGTGTGTACTAGCTGCCTTCGGCTGTGTCTTGCTAATTAATCCTTTTACCTCCACTAAGTGTTACAGTCAACCCCTACTGCCCAAGCCACATCGGTGATGTAGAAAACTAGGAGATTACAACTACAAATAGATTGATATCCTCAGATTAGAGTCCATTAACTCTTGCTTCAGCCCACATTTGACCCTGATTGCTGCTCCTCAGCAAGCTATGAAAGTTCTTTTAATTTTCGCTACACGTCTCAGGTTTCCGTAGTTTACCTCATCCTCTGCTTCATTTAGCTAGAGTAAAAAGTGTGTGAATCAGTTGCCCCTTCATTTGGCAGTTAGCCAGTAAACGATGAAGTTAGGGACGACAAGGCATGGAGAGGACATCTTCTTTGTCTTCTTCCTTTCTTTTGCCAAACGAATTGGCATGGGACGGGATGATGTAGTGTCTTCGTACAAACTTTGTATCGTGGGTGGTTGAGCTTGAAAGAGAAATCTATCCCAATCAAAGACGCAAAGGCTTGTGTTTAAACCTTTTGATCCACTGGCAACAAATCCCTTTGCAGTCAAAGCAGAGGTGCGCAAAGGACACCAATTTGAGTTACTAAGGGTCCCCCTCCTCCATTTCTCCCATGCTTTTATCTGCTGATTGAAGTTTCCAAATCAGTTGCATATGAAGATTGAGCTATGCTCCAGATCTTCAAGGGAAGGCAACAATTCGTCGCTATTTGCATACTCTAAAGATCATTTGCCCGTGGTCAACAAGGTTGAAATATTTGCACATCACTTTTGGGATCCATGCACGCGCATGCCAATGCCCGCAAGCGTATGTTTTATCACCAACTAAACGCGAGGAAAACAGAACAGTTCAGTTAACCTTTGACGGCGAGGGGCACCCATCTCATCCAAACTGCCTCCGTTGATTTATTGTGGCAACACTCTGTTTAATGTGATGCGTTCAGTAAAGTGACCTAAAGCTCGAGTCAAGGTAAAAAACACATCTTTTGTACTTTTGTTCTATATATATTCTAATTAAATTTCTCCCGTGTCACTATCCATTTCAGGCGGAGGAGGAAGACAACTGTGTAATAAGACATGCAGGTCAAACACAGTGAGGTCATGTGTTCGGTTCTAGCTAATCCAAACAATCTATGCCGGTTGATTGATCCCAGTTAGAACAAAAAGTGTCACTGTAACTACATCTCGCCAACGTGAGAACGACACACAAGTGTTGCTGTTTTCTGACGTATGTGATTTCCCTCAATAGAAGGTTGGTGGATAGTCATTATAGTTTACCAATGGTTCACTCTACGCAAGGCTAGTATCGTCACATTTTAATGATCAGTCCATATGATTGGAGGGTGCGTTTGCTTCCATCTTTTTCTTGAAGTTGCCCTTTAATTCACGTAAACCCTTTAAAGCTTGTCTACGGGTCATTCCTTCATGTGGGTTATGCATCTTTAAGTCTATTCTCATTAATTATTAGACTTAAAAGGTGGGAGTTTTTTCCTCAGTAGGTAGATGTCCTAATAATCGACATAAAAAAGCAACAGTCCTATGGAAGAATCTCGATCTTTGTCCGAAATCCAAGCAATTATTGTTTACTGTTTAGAAACATTTTCTCAATCTAATATGAAAGCATATTATATTTATGTACACAATCTCATGAGTCGTATCTCGTATGTCTCCGGTAAGACCACAGACATTGCATTATCAATGTCACAATCCCCAAGCTGACGATCCCACTGTCTTCCACTTTCATGCAAATTGCAACACACTATGTACGTTTTTTGTAAGACCTTGATTTTTATACTTGTATTTTCCTTGTAAACTACCGAATTAACTTTCTAGTATGAGTTACCATGTGTCATTTCATTGATTATGTTATCTGCGGTCTGTAGTTAGGTGGGCCTTACTACCATGTGCTCCATTGTGTACATTCGCATCTTTCTGAAATATCTTGCCTTCTCTTGTAAATTGGACAACAAAGGGAAGTTTATTTAATTAGTAACGACTTCATTTTCGTCAGCATATCACGGTTAATAATCAATGCATAATAAGCAGAAATCTTGCAGCATAAAAGTAAATAATTCTTGGCTGTGATTTAATTTCCTGTCCAAACTTAGTACTTTTTTAATGTTCAAATTTTCGATTTTCTGTTCCCAGTTCCCACAATGCTCATCCCCCTATCATGCCGAGGACATCCACAAATCAAATTTCTGTATAGCTACTGCTCAGAAGGCTGTATATAAACCCCAGACGGGTTCTTCATTCATGGCTACTTCTCCTATTCCTCTTCCTTTTCATCTCCACCTCCTGACTCTTCTTCTCCTATTTCAGGAGCAGTACTCCATCGCCATCTCTATCTCGTCCAAGGCACTTGTCCTGCCGCTGACGACCCAACAACAGGTTGCACGTGCATCATCATCTCTCCCCAAACCTGCCAACAGGCTCCTCTTCCACCACAATGTCTCCCTCGCTGTCTCCCTTTCCGTGGGAACCCCTCCCCAGAACGTTTCCCTCGTCATCGACACCGGCAGCGAGCTCTCATGGCTTCGCTGCACCAAAAACCTCTCATCCCTCTCTTCCTCCTCCACCTTCTTCTTCCCTTCTCGCTCCTCTTCCTACTCTCCCGTGCCCTGCTCCTCCCAAATCTGCAGAGCCAAGACGCGCGACTTCCCCATTCCGGCCTCCTGCGGCGCCGCCAGTCTCTGCCACGTTATCCTCTCCTACGCCGACGCCTCCTCCTCCGAGGGAACACTCTCCTCTGAAACATTCCAGCTCGGGAGCGGCCGGAACTCGTCGCGGCTCAGCGGCACGGTCTTCGGCTGCATGGACTCAATGTACAGCTCCAACCCAGAGGAGGACTCGAAGAATGTAGGCCTACTGGGCATGAACAGAGGAAGCCTCTCCTTCGTTTCCCAGATGGGCTTCCCCCGCTTCTCCTACTGCATATCCAGCCACGAATCCCTCGGAGTCTTGGTCCTCGGGGAGCCGGACGTCCCCTGGCTTGCCCCGCTCAACTATACCCCTCTGATAGATATTTCCCTGCCCCTCCCCTACTTCGACCGGGTCGCCTACTCGGTCCAGCTGGAGGGCATCCGGGTGAGAGACAAGCTTCTGCCGCTGCCCAAGTCGGTGTTCATGCCGGACCACACCGGCGCCGGCCAGACGATGGTGGACTCCGGGACCCAGTTCACGTTCCTGCTGGGCCCCGTCTACACTGCACTGAGGAAGGAGTTTGTAGAGCAGACAAGGGGTTTGCTAAAGGAGTTGGAGGGGTATGTATACGAGGGTGCAATGGATCTGTGCTTCGGAGGGGCGGTGGCGAAGGTGGCGGTGGAACGGGTGCCGGAGGTGGTGCTGATGTTCAGGGGGGCGGAGCTGGCGGTGGCCGGAGAGGGGCTGCTGTACGGGGTGTCGGAGGGGGTCTTCTGCTTCACGTTCGGAAACTCGGACCTAGTGCCCATGGAGGCCTACGTGATCGGCCACCACCACCAGAGGGACACGTGGGTCGAATACGACTTGGAAAACTCGCGTCTCGGCTTCGGCAGAGTCAGGTGTGACTGGGCCGGCCAGCGACTCGGCCTCTGAGCCTGATTATAAGGACTTGAACTAGGAGAGATTGGGTTTTGAAACGGTTTTAGGCCCGTGGGCCGATCCCACCTTGGGAAGATCTAGGGACCTATGTTATTTTGCTCGGTAGTTGACTGACGTTGCCGTGCAGCACTAGCTGAAAGCGCTTCCAATGATAAATGCGGGCGGCGAGGCACGGCTAGTTGCACAATTTTGATGTAATATAGCAGATCAAATTATTTGGTTCATTGTCTTCCATTCACCGGAGCCTTGGGACCTAGTGGACCCAACTTCCTACATGTTTTTTACATTTTTCTCTGAACGTTTGAGGTTGCACCTCAAATTTCATAGCAACTGCCAACTTGTTGTTTTGAAGTGTTGAGGAGATATATATTGAGTAAAATTGCATCACAAGGGATATTTTCTTTCTTAGTTTGTTTACTAGTCCCTCCTTGATTTTGCATAGGACCGAAGCATTTAAGCTTTCGATTAATTGGTCATTCTAAAGTACAAATATCCATCACTTATTTGTGTATGGTTGTTGCTCTACAGGCCCACAAAAAATATCCTAATAAATGTGAGCGAGAAATTTGTGACCAGTGAATTGGTTCATCCTATGGTGGTGTACTGCAGGTTCGGATTCATTAGATTTCGGGGGGGGGGGGGGGGGGGGGTTGGTAAAGTTATAATTTTTCTTTTATTCAACACTTCCTTCTTCTCCTCCGATGACATAGCAACGGGTAATGTGATGCTGGTAAATAAAATTGCTCAGGCTAGACAGAGTTCTACAGTATTTACTGCAAGAGAAGAACCTCACAGACTTCCGGACCTGTTTAACTTGACCAATTTGGTTACCAAAATTTGTTGGCGATCATCCAAATTTTACCACGTCAACAAAGTGGAGAGAATAAAGGGCTGAATAGAAGGAGAATTTATAATTTTACTTGAGATTCCTGGGCCCCACCTCCACTTGTCCTTTGATTCTGTAATCTGGTCACATATTTTGGTTAGAAAAATATTTTCCCAGACTTCCAAACCATCTCTAAAGACAACTAAACTGCTGCTGTGTCTTGGGTTAGGTGGCGTCGGGTATGACTGGGCCAGCCAACGGCTCCGTCTGGGTGCCTGAAGTTTTATTTTTTAAGTCTTCCATTGGGCTTGGCGAGACGTGAAACGACTTGATTTA
Organism: Houttuynia cordata; assembly: GCA_039654745.1. NCBI lineage: Eukaryota > Viridiplantae > Streptophyta > Magnoliopsida > Piperales > Saururaceae > Houttuynia > Houttuynia cordata. Next base: position 25,185,811 of record CM077506.1, read on the forward strand.
AAAAGACATTTGTTTTTAAAACGCTTTTAGGCCCGTGGGCCAATCCCCCTTTGTTAATCTCCTCTCCATTGTTGTAAGAAAATTCTCTTTTGGTAGAAGCTGTAGCAAGAGTAGTTGGTTGATCTTGCGATACAACGCATAAGATTTCTACGTTTTATTGAGTTCGCTGCAAAGTTTTAATGTGGTTTTTACGGATCTTGTATTATATTCAATCACCATTACTTCAATAATAAGCCACCTCGAGTTGTGCAATCTTGTAAGGGATTGTAAGCAAAAGCGGCTTTTGGACTAAGTTCCAAGCAAAAGCCACTTTTATTAGAGCAAAATTGCTTTTGTGCAAAATCTACCTTGCAAATGCAATTTTGCACAAAAGCAACTGTAAAGCAGTGGTAAATCGGCTTTTGCAGCCCAAAAGTGACCTCCCAAATGCACCCTGAGAACCCAACATTTGTACAGTAAGAAATATGGTAACATGGATTATCTGTGACATCTACCTTCATTCGAAATAGCCAATAGATACCTAAAAAAAGGCAATAGAGATAGATCACCTAAAGAGTTCCTTCCTCTCCTGTGTTGTCGTTGTAGGTGAGAGGTCTCGTTGTCTGTAATATTTATTTTAGTTAAATAAAATTTATTTGTTAACAAAAAAGAAACCTAAATATCCCATGGGGAAGAATGCCTTTGCTGGCAGGTTTATTAACTAATGGATGTGCAAGGTTCCACTCTCCCGTGTTCGTGTAATCGGGCTCTGTTGAGCTGTTGACGAGGCACTATAGCCGTTAGCGCAGGAGAGGCCTCACGGTCTTCCAAACCATCTTCATAGACAACTAGATTGCTGCTTAATTTCTTAGTGAGGTGAAAATTTGCGCTTTGCTCGAGGTGGCTTATTGTTGAAGTATTGAGAAAGCGGATCAGTTAACAATCAGACAAGACATTGATTATAATTTACAAAAAATTTCAATTCACTTCAAGGACAGAGCTCTAGGCATTGTGTACATGCAATTGAATGTTGATGCTGCGCGTGGAGTAGGAAAAAAATGAGATATCTCCAATCACCAATTCGTATTTGCATAGGCCAATAGGCCATCGTGTAAAATGATCACCAGTTGTTCACACCTCAATAAACACGAGGTGAGCTTTTCTGTCCGAATTCGGCATGCTTTCCAAGGTCAAAGTCACAAGGCCAGACAAAGAATCGTAAGCAAACTCCGTGGGCTGGGATTCTACCGTACACTTCCTGGGCTTCGCTGAGGAATAGACACCAAATCTTCCACAACCCTTCACCTCCAATGCAACTGCTCCCACCGCCTTCGAGCCCCTGTTCTCCAATGTCTGCCCTATGCCAATCTCACTTGCCAAACCACAGTCGAAATCCAGGGAGTCAGAGCCATTACACACTTTGTATCTCAGCCCTACAATGGCGCCGCCGGCATTGTACATGTCGATCAGCCCCAGAGGCGCGAACACGAATCCGGGAGCTAAAACCTGTGTAAGAGAAGAACAGATTCAGTTAGCCTCCACAACAGCCTAAAGACACATTCCCTATGTCAATGTGAAAATTGAGCTACAAGAACTACCTTGACGGGTGATACAGTGAATATTTCATGTTGGAGGACTTTGAGAGAGATTGGCATGGCGGCGCCGCTGGGTAGGCGGATTAGTTCGCCGTCACTGTGACGATAGGCCACACAGTCTCCTTCCCAGTCGGAATCAACGGCAGCCTCTGCGAGAAGATGGACATCCTGGCCCCTCACTGCACTGGTTAGTGCCTCGTTTTTTGTCTGGTGGAAAGTGTTCTTCTTCTCCACCGTGTTCCAGGCAGCACCCTGACAGTTATACACTCCCAGCACTCCAGTGAACTTGTTCATGTTCCATATCTTCAGCAAGCTGTGTACATCATCACATTTAGAGTAGAGGTAAGAAACAATCCACAAACTTGAAACGATCGAAATTGTTTCTAGAGGGGGAAGAGGACGGAAGAACTCGACCTGACTCCATCTCGGGCGGGGTCCGAGAAGAGGCAGTCACGGGTGGGGCGACCGGGAAGTCGCGGCCGGAGAATGGACCCGTCGGGAAGGACGAGCTTCCGGAGCAGCTGAAAATTGTGGTTGCCGGGGGCATCGCTCACATATATGGGCCCGCCGCTGATGGCACGCGCGGACGCATGGTACTCGGCCGCTGGGTGCTGCGAGTGGAACATGTCCCAATCGGGCTGCATGAACTCGCCGAGGAAGACACTGTTGTAGGCCACCGATGCAATGTGGATGGAGTGCGACACCGGGTCCCTCGGATAGAAGTCGTCTGACGCCCGCACCACCGCCGCCTGCTTCGAGCTGTCCGATCATCGGTTCACCAATTTAAGTCGAATAGCAAACAACGAAGTACTAGCAATAGAATTCACAATTTGAAATTAATACTTACCAGTAGAGTGCGTCAGTATTGTGGCTCATGCAGGCAATGCACCCATTGTCCGGGAAGTTCTTGGCGACGGAGGCGTCGAGGGCCTGGTGGTACTGGCGTGTCAGCTGAACCCGGCCGCCCAGCCCGGCGCCAAGGGTCTCCAGGATGCACTGCACGTCCACCTTGACGCCGTCCACCCCGGCGGAGGCGAGGTACCCATGGAGCTCGTTGTAGAATCGGTACACCTGCTTGGGGTTCACCAAGCCCAGCCCTTGGACCGTCAGCGGGTCCACCTTTAAACCAGGTTCGTTCTCGACCAACCCGGGCGAGATCTTGGGGTACTTGATCTTGGACCCGTACTGCTCCCCGGGCCGGACCCCACCCCAGTAGCCAGTGATGGCGTGCCACACGTATACGTACTTGAGCCCGTGCTTTTCCTTGGCTATCCGCACGATATTTTCGATTCCCACGCTCGCGGAGCCCACGACGTTTTGGAACTTGCTGTTCTCCTTGATGTTGGTTAGCCTCAACAGTGGTTGTTGGACGCTCTGGCCCTCCGATGACTCCTGCTGCTGCTCCGGCCGGTCGTCGGAGCCCACGGACTGCCAGCCGTCGTCGATTATGACGAACTTGGGAGGGGCACCGCCGGCGGAGAGGCTGGCGAGACCGGCGTCTACGTCCTCCTGGGTAACGTCCTGGTAGAAGGCGTCCCACGTGCACCACCCGAAGTAGTCCAGGATGCCCGGGAGCTTTTTCTCCGACCTCTGCCGGAAGGTCTTGAGGTGGGATTTAACGGAGGAGATGGCCTGGTCGATTGCTACGAAGGGGTCTGGGCCGGCGCTGATGAAGAGGGAGTGGGAGAAAGAGGAAAGCTTCGTGTCGGGGTCACCGCTCTCAATGCAGAGCTCGAGGTCGTCCTGGGGGTTGCCCTGGAGGCAGGCCCTGAAGGGGCCCTCGATCAGGGGAAGGAAGACGGTGTAGAAAGCTGAGGGTCTGTCGTTTGTGTGGGCCAGATCTAGATTGGACTCTTGTTTCGTTTCCACCAATAGGAATTGGGTCTCGAGGGGGACGTCTCGTCCTCGCTCTCCCATCTTCTGGGCCATCCACCATAGCTTGAACCGGAAACATGACATAAACCTCACGTCTCTGCACACAGGGGAAAACAAAATAAGCCTCCGCCGGATCATGAATTGATGATTTCACTCTATTTGAACAAGATATTGCAATTTGTATTTGCTACCTGAGGGTGCCGAGGGAGACGACATGGCGGTTGCTGCTTTCATCAAACAGGGCACCAAGGAAGATGCCTTCGGATGGACCGGACGTCAAGGAGGAGGTGGAAATCACGTTGTCGGGCACGCCTGTCAGTATGGTGCGGCCCTTAACGACGAGCTTCCCGTCGGAAATCCGAACCGCTGGTGTAACTGTCATATTCTCTTTCTTCTCCTCTACGTTGAATGCTTTCGGTGCTCTACTCTGATTGGTGACGGCGAAACCTGGATTAGTGGCTGAGAATCTGCAAACACCCGTATATCATGAAGAAGACTCGTTAATGAATGAGAACAGACAAAATGGAAGCGTACAAAATGAAGAAAAAGAAGCAGCCATTGGAGTAAAACAGCAAGTACCAGAAATACGGCAATGGGGGTGGATAACTGAACAGAGACGAATGGAGGAACGAGAGAATGGTAGAGATGGGAAGGAAGGGAATGGAAGGAGGGTATTTATTGAGGGGGAAGCTAAAGGGTAATGACTGTGGGAACCAATTCCCTTCATCCCTTTTAAGTTCTTTGCCGTCTCGAACTGCTCGGAGCAGGTTTAATCGGGGAAGGGAAACGGGGAAGAGGGAGTTGGGAATGAACGCAAGAGGCGTCAGTGTTTCGGTCGTTTATCTCGTTTGGCACATGGGATAGGGGTGAGATCGCCACCTCGGATCTACGTCCTCGAATGATTGGATTCTGAGTTGGATCCACCTTGGTCAAAATCGATGTTTCGTCTTCGACTCGCGCCGTCCAAGTTCCAACCTCTCCTAAGTCGTGTGAACCTTTGAGCGCGGGGAATAAAAATGAGGGTAAATTGTATTTGACCCATATGCATTAAGATAAAATTATACTTAATTTTTATTACTTACAAAAATGTGCACTTAATCCATATGACTTATGCAACGAGATAATTAACCCTTTCTCTTTACTAATAAATCTACATTCTTTTTTCATTCGTCATCCCTCTCTTTTCACTGCGATGCACAAAGATTGTCAATATATTACTCGAAAATAACAATGCGGGTTTGCTTTCTCTAATGTAAGACAAATTAGCTACTTGACATGGTCTCTACTCTCTATGGCTACCTAAAATTGAAGTAAAATTGGTAAGAAAAATCGCAATTAAGTTATTTATGGGTAAAATACATATTTTCATAATTCATAAGGGTTAAAGTGTAATTCTACTATAATTCATAAGGGTAAGTGCAATTTACCCTAAGAATTAATGACACCTCATTATGGGGTATGATGAAACCAAGCTAATTTACACCCATTCTTTAGAAATGAGGTTAGAACAATTTTCTTTTTATTTTTTAATGAAAAATTACAACAATTAAGGGTTAAGTCCCGCCAACACTTTGACTATGTCTCTGACAAACTTGAACCCTTTTTAGTAGATTCGCATCATGCTTGGATTTGGATTTGTTATCTTTTTCTATGTGTTTCTTGCACACAACAGCCCAGGCACGCGTTATAGTAGAGTTGAGCTGATTCATTGGCATCTCTGGCGAAGGGGCCAATAGAAGAAGACGTTACGCCAAAGTTAGTTGCTTCTCCGCTTCCTTTAACGACCTGACGCGAGAATCAGATGTATGACAGTGTCAACAGCGATGGCCCGGTAGGATTGACTCTTTCTGAAGAAACTTTTCTCAATGGCAATTTACATAAGACAGCAACTTATGGTAAGCATAATCGTCATGGATAATAGAAGATGCTAATGTATGATGCCAGCAGTTTTCGACTATTTCACGCGGTTATGCTCGAGAAACTGCATATTGTAACAGTCCACATTAACAATCAGTTAAGCGAGTATGATAATTCTGCCAGTCATATTGCGTCTACACCAAAGGTGCTGTCCCTCATGAATGGGCAATCTTATCTTCTTCGTTGTTGGGCTGGGAACCAACCTATCCCTGAAAAACCAAACTTGGACTAAATACATACCCTTTGATCAGCCCACCGCCTTGCTCCAAGCCCACTTCTTTAGCCAGTCATATTGCGTCTACACCAAATTTATGTATAACAAGCATACTTTAGAATTTAGCATGATGTGTGATCCCAGCATTAGCAGGGAATAGAAACCTTTCTTTTTTTCCCAATGAAGGAAATAGAAAATCTAGTAGTAGTAGTTTTCTTGAGTGATTTCTTGAGCGCAGTAGTTTCCTTGTTTTGCCATGACTTGGTCAAAGTAGGCTATATCCTTTCTGGTGGAATTGTCAATCAGTAACCCACCAGAATGAAAGGAATTGTGCCCGAGCATTACTAGATCGGGGAATGCTAAACTAGGACACAAATGGATTAGCTGATGTAAAGAGAAAAATCTACCTCCATATGAAGTAGCCAATAGTGACAAGTCATCTATTACATCCCTTCCTTCTTAATAGTGTCATACAGTGACACTCCCTCTGTCCCGCATTAGCAGCTCTATGTAGAATAATAATGATTTGTAGGAGTGGTACCCAATCAATACTACCAACAACATTTATTGAATGGTCATTGGTACCTAACTACTATTTCACCAAATATAGAGTACCTGAGCCCGTAAATTGAGCCAAGTGGAGCTATTAATGTGGGACAATTATTTAGCAATTAAATGGTATAGAAACTAAAAGAGAAAAAAATAGTAATAAGCTTTACTAGATTACTCCTTACACATGCATTTACTTTTTCCTTGTATAGCAGTAGATCTTGAGTAGATTGCTTTTATTCAATCTTTGGTAGTTAAAAGTACTAGAAACTCACAAGCTTTAAGCTGAGGAATCTATCAAAAAAAAAAAAAAAAAAAAAAAAAAAAAAAAAAAAAAAGCTGAGAAGGGAGGGTAATTTGGTCATTCCAGAGCGTGCACCCAACTTCCTTCTAACCTGCAAGTACTCGCCTCGCCTCCCGGGATCTCTCTCACTCCTCCCGGCGACGGCCATCGTCTTCTTCCTTGCCGCCGGTGGTTTCCCTTCATCCACCTCCAACCACCGGATGAACGACCCTCCTCCTTAGCTCTACCTCCTCCGCCATCGAACTGCCGCGGATTAAAGCTAGAAATTGGAGAAGCTTCTGGAAGTTTCCAATGAAGCGGAGCTACGTCTCGCTCCCGATCGTCGTCGTGCTCTCCGCGATCGGGTACTTGTACTACACGACCGTCTTTCTAGTTATTGATGACTGGCTCGGCCTCCGAACCTCACCGGGCCTCATGAACGCCGCTGTTTTCTCCTTCCTCGCCTTCATGTCCCTTTTTACTTACGCAATTGCCATTGTGCGGGATCCTGGCGGCGTGCCTGACTCCTTCCAGCCTGACATTGAGGACCCAGAGAGCCCGATTCACGAGATCAAGCGAAAGGTTGGTGCTTTCTCTACATTATGTTCTATTTGCTCTTGATAATGCATTGTCCATTGTGGGGAGTCCAGAGCTTCTGTTTTTCTTAAATGTTTCCTGCATGGAGATGTATAATTTGGGCATTGCCCATGATTTAAGTGGTCTTCTTTACAAAAAAGAGGTGCCTTTGTGAGAAAAATTTGTGGTAAGGAAGTGCCCGCGGCACGGTAGTGTGCTTTATAAACGATAGTTAGCTAGGATAGTATGCAGTAGTAAACTTTGTTGATCAGCTGATGAAGTTTGCGGAAGAAAGCTAATATGCTGACACGAATTCAGCCTCATTTAACGTAAAAATTGTTACTTCTTCACTGTGTTACTTACATCTATCAGCTAATTGTCTCTAGGCCAATTCCGTATTTGCAATACCGTATATTTAAAGTTACTGAATTAAGTGAATGGTAAATTGGTAATTGTTTCGTGGCTTTATAGCTTCATCTAGGGAGGTAAGAGTCAGTTGGCTTGTTCCCCTTCTTTGTATAAGGTCGAAGAATTATCGGTCTAATTTCTTTCATCTACTTTGCCCAGTGGATGTCCCAGTTTCGTCTTATAGACATCCATTTTAAGTTCATTTAGCTTTCATCTTTAGTTTATATGCCTTCATTTATCATTTGCGTTTTTGAAATTTTATTCCTTCTAGTAGTCAGAAGAGCATTTAACTTTTTAAGTTGACATTTTTTCAGCATAGTCTTTGTAAACTAAGAAGAAATTTTTTAGTTGAAACTTATAAAATGATACCATCCAGCTTGGAGAGTGATAATTTGTTGTTTGATTCCATTAAGCACTTTGCTTTTTGGCTGGATGAGATATTGTAAAAATGTCCTGTTTCACAATTTTTTTCTAATTTGTAGTGAAGTAGTTCTAGATAGCTGGAAACTGTTTTGTTCAGCTTTTTTATCGAATGGTTGATATCTGTATCCATGCAACCAAAAACTAACCACAATTATATTATACATATTTTTTTTATTACTGTTTGCAATAGCTGGATTTTAGTTGCTACCTGACATTGGTGTGTTTCTGAATAGTCAGGATGTTTTCTCACTGTAGAGTTACATTAATATTCTTGAAGACAAAGTTCTTTTCAGTTATTAGGAAATATAGCAATGAAAATTTTAATAGCTATAAACTAGATTCATTGGCATTTAATTTCGAAAATGATATCAAGCAATTTCCCCAAAAAGTTGACAACTGCCTGCTTTATTTTAGTGATTGAGTCTTATTTTTCTAAAGTTCTTATGTTATATCATGTGTTCTTTTAAACCATATTTACGAGGAAGTACCAGTTTTCTGAAAAATTCAACTGATTGAAACAAGTAATGAGCAATTTGTTTGTCTGGAACTTCTATAGTAAGCAATGCAGAATGCTGTGCTTACAATGGATAATGAACACGTGAAAGAACAAACTGCTTTTTTTATTCCTCTTAAACAGAGAGAACAATTATGTGGGGCTTGAAACCAAGGTAGCTTAGGATTTTCTACTATTGTATGGAGTGCCACTGTCATAAGTACTGAGCAGAACAAAAGCAGAAATAAATACCGGTACCTTTTTTGTGCTATCCCATATCATCTTTTGGGTCAAATTGCTAACGAGGCAGTTCTTTTGTGATTCCGTTGCTAAAGCTCCAAATCAGCTTTTAAGCTCATCTGGGCTTCAGTTAAGGGCAGTTGAACAACTGGGCTTCAGTTTGGGCCATTTTTGGGTATTTTTGGCATGGTACTTGCTGTAGTAGATATTTTAACGTTATTCCTTTCTTTTGTGGATTGCAAGTTTTCGACAGTCAGCCTTTTTAGGAGGCCTTATAGTCTTCAACTACGATGATGAATGTAGGGTCTCATTTCACTTTTGTAGAGTGTACTATGGGGGCTTCATCCAAATTTCTTCTGTGTTCTCATTGTACATAAATTTTCTTGTGACTTCAAACATCAGACACGGTTCTTACTATGCAGTTGAGTGCAGGGTGGAGATTTGAGATACTGCCAGAAGTGTTCCCAGTATAAGCCGCCTCGTGCACATCATTGCCGTGTTTGCAAAAGATGTGTCTTGAGAATGGTATGTATGTATATTTTTGTGGCCCCTTGGATGGCCTAATCTTTAGGTTTGTTCACCTTGTTGGAAACTTAATGGTTGGTATTTATTAGTGTGAAATGTTTTTATGCATGCAGGATCATCACTGTGTCTGGATAAACAATTGCGTGGGTCATAAAAACTACAAGGTTTTCTTCGTTTTTGTCCTGTATGCTGTAATAGCATGTTTCTATGCCATGGTATACTCCTTTTACAGTTCTATTTCGTTTCTAATATTCCGTTAGTGGTGAATAACTCCTATTATCAATGACAATGATTCTGTATTAGGTTTTGCTTATTGGTAGCGCCACTCAGGATGTTCGAACTGATCAGCAGCAGGGTGGCGGATCGTTCAGGGCTTCTTATGTAAGTAGTTCAAGCTTTTTTGGAATGTCTAGGCTGTGATAGTAATGTGTGCAAAAGCCATTTAAATTTGTTACGGATAGGTTTAGATGAACTGTGGATAATAAAAAAATACAGGAAGCCCATATTGAAGACTGTCTGATGTGTGTGTTGGCTGAATTCATTGTCTTTTACAGATCATTTGTGGAGTGCTTTTGGTTCCTTTGACTATGGCCCTAAGTATTCTCCTGGGCTGGCATGTTTATCTCATTTTACACAACAAGACGACCATCGAGGTATGTGCTAACTTTTCACAATAGGTGCGATAACTCTCTGACTAATTGAATTGAACAGTACTTGATAATTTATTGGGTTGCAGTATCATGAAGGGGTAAGAGCAATGTGGTTGGCAGAGAAAGTAGGAAATGTTTATCAGCACCCATATGATCTTGGTGTTTATGAAAACCTTGTATCGGTAAGAATGTGGCTTCCATTCCTGATACCCTAATTCCCCAATGACTCTTAATTATTGCATTAAAACTTTTATTGGTTGACAGGCATTGGGTCCTAGTATATTTTGCTGGTTATGCCCCACATCGAAGCATATTGGTGCCGGCATTCGGTTTCGCACATTTTATGATGGCACACGTTCCTCGTTTTTGAGGTGACCGTTTGGATGCCAAAGTTACTGTAAAGCTAGACAGCTCGTTGGTAATTGAATAGAAGGGGTTGGGAGTGGAGACCTGGAGGACCCATCACTGTATATTACTGACACGGATACATCCTGAAGCATTCCCTTGTATCATCAGACTTCAGGGAATACTGAGAATTTTTCGAGCATGCGTTAGGTTCTTTCGAGCCGGAGAGGTCAAAGAGTTGAACTGTTATGCAACTGTCACTAATTAACCATTCGCATTTCACACATGATACCCATCTTGTGTTTGACTGTGAGATGCTTGAGAGGGAGGTTTCTTTTCTCTTGTAAAATGAAATGTCAATTTTTCCTGTATTCGCTTGGTGGGTTTTTTATTGTTGAATATAAAATCCCTCTCAAGGCTTGACACCTTGAGAAGTGGTAATGCTAAGTGTTGACAATCAAGGCGCTAGTAGTGGCCAATAACTTATAAACTCGAACAAAACTTGTGTTTATTTTTTTCGCAATGATTTTAAACCAGGTTCTTATTATAACTTCAAATCGCCAAGCATGTACTGGCTCGCCTGCAAGGGTAAGAGTTGTCCTAGAAGCAACATGCAACACAGCCAATTTCTTTGTTTTGCTTCTTGTTAGTGTTAGGTGGTGTCAAAGAGTGTAGAGGAAAAGAGGTGGTGTCGAATAGCCAAATCGGTCCCCGGGAGTTTCACGTGACTTATCCATATTTCCCCATAATGTGTCACATGGACCCTGAGGTGCATGAATGTGGCTAACGCTGCAGCCGCCTACTTTGCTCTCGGGGAAGATACTTTTCGAAAGCGACTTTTAACTTACAAAATTTGCCCCTATTCTAAATTGTAAAAAAACAAAAGCAAAAATCGACCCTATTCTCCTTTGGTGCAATATATATAAAATGTCTTTTTAATCTTAATACAATGTGTTTTCTTTATAAATTAATACAATGTGTTTTTAGTAGGGAGGTGTGATAGGCAACAACTCCTGTAGTTGTGTATCCGATAGCATGCCATGGACACCATAGGAGGCCCCAATTTACTCTCAAGTGAAACCATCGCACTGGGAGTCTGGTACCTGCGTGATGCATGGGCTTCTCTGAGTTCGAGGGTCCTTTCAGTACTTTCTCTTAGTTATTCGTTACCTGATGTCCGGAAGAAATTTAGCTGGCCAAGATCAGATCAGAAAACCACCAAGATAAAGAAATAAGAATGGTTAACCAATGGCTGCCCACGTGAAGAGCTCAGGTGTCCGGCTAAAATCACCGCTATGTTCCTTACCTTGTCTCTCTGAGTGGCTCGACCTTTCCCCTTATAGGACCTGCCGACTGCTGCTTCTTGTGTCCGTTGTTTTGCTCGCAGGAAAGAAAAAAGCTGGAAGCTGAAGAGGCCTGTCTATGGGAGAAGATGGGCAGCTTGCGATCGCCAGGTTTGAGCCCAAGATTTTCCTTCACTATATATGCCTGTCTATATTTGTGAATTGTCGTCAGTTTGCATCTGGGTTTATGTTTTATGTCATCACAATTCGTGTATGGGCATCAATGGTCGTCGTTAAACTCTGATCTAAGAGCTGGGTATTGTTTACTAGGGAAGAATCGCTCATTTTCAGCCTCACGATCTAATCCATGAGGTAACCATGGAGTGTATGCGTAATTGTTCCTTTTGCCATATCAATTTCAATCTGAATTTGCAGTGTTAGAAAGCAGCCCTCCAACGAGTTATTAAGAGCGGGCTCATTATTTGGACCAGTTTCAGAGGAGCTAAACACAAATTTATGATCAAATCATCATACAACTTTCAAATTATTGGTGTTCACAGTTCACTGGCGTGGGTTATAGTTTAAGTATATTGCCAAATGTGTTTAATTAGGCGAAAAATTGAACAAACGAACGATACTGTGTAGATTTCTCGTGATATGAAAGCAACTTTTCTATGTACCTGGCCTTCAGAAACAGGAAGCCTTTTGTCAACATAAGCAATGAAATAACTTCTCAGCTGCTTTCAACCATCTCACTGACTAGCTATAATTTGACCTATCTCTGTATTTTACCTGCCCAATCTTAGAACCTTCCCTCTTGAGAGAGTTAGCTGCAGCATGAAGCGAGGAGTTGGCACCATACGAGGTAATGTCGATAGATAAACTGAAAACTTTGGCGGTATGATGTTAATGTCGCTCAATTTTCACAAGTTTTACTCCGTCGAAGGGCTTCTTTTACTGTTTAATGTGGGCATGTTTTATTTTTTGGCAAGAGAATTTGGACACACTTTGGGTACTTTTTGAGGTCATTTAGTCTCAAATCGACCACACACAAAGAAAATCAACGTGCACGCAAACACGAGCATTTTCCTATGATTTTCTTCTTATGGACTATCTTAACCTGCTGTTTATAAATTTGTTTACGTAGTTTCTTTTTCAGCAACCCTGCCATTATATTAAACCATTTTGATGTTGGAGATTTTCACAAAAAGAGGAAGTATGAAGAAGAAGAAGAAGAAGAATTTGGCCATCCAATTCGAAAGTCCAAATTCCAGGTTCGGTCGCACGAATGTGGATTTGAATGTCAAATTCACGCCGAAGAGAGCGAAAGAGAAGCAAACAAGGAGCCAAGCTTCCCATTGGACCGTACAGGATCCGTCGAAGACAGCAACAGTTTCATGGGTATATATGCTGACACTACCCTGTCTATGGATGCTGAAAGTGCAGACCAGACTTTCATGGAGCCTTATAAACCGTACTCTGCTGAGGCAACATCTTCTTCTGGCAACTCTTTCAACAGTGTTAATGATAGACGTACTTTATACTCCCTGGAAAGTAGAAGAGATAACGATAAAACTTGTAGAAAGTCCAAAGAATCTGTTCCTACAACTCTGGAAGATGGAACGCGCTACAAATTAAAAAGTATGCAAGATCCACTTTCAGGTTTTGAGATGAATTATGAAGCCTACGCTGACTTCGTCTGTAGTGAATATGCAATTGATAAGGACCAAATTTCAGACTTTCCGACCGAAGAACTGCTCTACTCCAATGATGTGGAACCAAATATGTTGCTACTTTCATCTGGAGGATGGAACTCAATGCAAGGTAAACTGGCCACTGAAAATATGGTATTAGATGCATTTGGTGAAAACTTGCACTCGTTTTCCATTTTAGGTGCATCATTTATGCCTTGATTTTTTTTCCGCAGAAGCTCAAGGTGACAATCGGAAACCAACCATTGATCAGGAGTTTGAGCAGTATTTTTCATCATTGATGCTTTAAGGGTCATTTGGCAACGACTTCCCCCAGAAGCAGAATGTCACATCCCGCTTTGTTTTCGCTTTCCTTAGGCGGATAGCAGAAAGAAAGCTACTTCATTGTAGAGTTGAAAAAAAAACAGTGATGCAACTGTGTTTCTTCGGGTAAAACATTTCTGGCACTGATGTACATAATATGTTACTGTTGAGAGAACTGAATGACTTCTCTTTATGATTCTACATACATCATGCGAGCACGATACATTAATTCTTTTGTTTCTTCCTCTTATTATTAGTTTCCGCTGTAATCTCCAAAAATGTAGACCCAGTGGTTAGGAACCAAAGCCGCGAACCTACATGCTATTTTGCTTTGCCTTTACCCTTGCCATGACCTTTCTTGGCGTCCATCTTGGCCTGCAAACGGGCAGCAGCAGCAGCTTTTGCTTCTTCTCTCTTTTTCTTCTCATCTTCCTTAACTGCGGCAGCCAGCTCCCTCTGCTTTCTGAGTTCCCTGTTAACGTAGAAACATATATCCCCTCAAGTAATTTTTACAGTGGCATAAGCAGTAAAACATTCCGAAATGAACAAATTTCAATGCTTACTATTGACGCAGTCCACAAATATTGTCTGTACAAAACTCTATCAAGATGTCAGTTAAACAAAAGAAATATGTTTCACATGCCTGTGAGCCCAGGTTTCTAATGCCTAGAACTCTACCAATGCATGAGGCATTCTATAAGAAACAAACTCAAAAACTTTCCTGCAATAACAACCTAATGACGTACTTGAGCAGAATACAGAGAGCTTACTCGAGCCTGGCCTTTTCCTCGGAGGCGCTACCAAGAGTTGAACCCTTCCGAGGTCTACAGGCCACCAACTCAACTTCGAAAATAAGAGTAGCACTGCAGCATGCAGATATAGCTGTTAAGACTTTAGTCATGCATCCAATTGAATACCGAAACCACAAAACATCAACCAGAAAGGGTAAAGGGATTACTTGGGCGGTATGTCAGGTGGGGAACCAGCACTTCCATAAGCATAGTCTGGTTTGCATGTAATCTTTGCCATTTCTCCAACCTTTGAGATAAAAAGAATAAACAAAATTAACTAGGCCTATTTAAGCTGAACACAGTCTGCCTGTAAAGCAATGCTTGTACCTTCATGGTCCTCAAAGCAATATCCCAAGCCTTAATGACGGTGCCCTTTCCAATTTCAAAAGAAAATATACTATTATCTTCATGTGTAGTGTCAAAAACTTCCCCCGTTTCTTCAAGAATTCCCTCATAATGAACTGGTCATGCAATCCAATATAAGGAGTGTTACTTTGACTACTTTCACGAGTGAGTGAATGAAACTATATTCTTTTCCAGGTTTCATAATATGCAAGTAAACCCTCAGTAACCTATGACGCTGCAGTACTTTGACATAGGAGAAATTTTCGTATATTTGGTTAAAGCACCACTTTACAACAAGTTTCGGAACTTCAAACGACAATGTTGTCATATGTTTAAGGAAAAAACATTTAATACACTATAAATGTGTCTGCCAAATCTTGCCAAGGTGGAGATATAAAATTGCAAGACAAGATCCTCTTCAATTATCTTCTCATATAAACTTTTCAAAGAATTCTTAATTATTATTTTTTAAAAATTTTCTTAAAATCTTAAGGTTGCTTAACATGTGAAAGGTATGCGGATCCCCACATCTCCGGATGACAATGATTGGTAGTGCAGTGTTAGGCTGGTGATTACTTTATGTTCCCGGATTAACTAATATCTGAGTTTGGAATTTTCAGATCTAGTTGAGATCTCTTATTTTCAGCCATCCATAATTGACACCAAAACTGATCACGATCCATTCCCATGATAGATCCAGTCAAGACCTGTCCTTGCCCAACCCCGCTATTATGATTTACGAGGCTGCTCATCATCTCTATTCCATTGCTTTAGCGGTCATCATTAATCAATTAAAAAATTTTCACGCAAATTGATTCTAATAGAGAGACAAGAAAGGCTCTATAGC
Source organism: Houttuynia cordata (assembly GCA_039654745.1). Taxonomy (NCBI): domain Eukaryota; kingdom Viridiplantae; phylum Streptophyta; class Magnoliopsida; order Piperales; family Saururaceae; genus Houttuynia; species Houttuynia cordata. The sequence goes on from CM077506.1 coordinate 25,201,164, forward strand.
ACTTGCGAATCTCACCATGAGGAAATGGAATTAAAATGTTTAAAACATACGAACATGAAGAGAAAGATGTCACAACTTTTCTATAATTCTCTCATTGCGTAGAAAATACTGAAGCAACATTATTCAAATCACGTTTAAGCAGAATCAGTTCTCTACAAAAGGGGAAAAACTAGGGAGAGAAGAGGGACTATTTAGAATCAGTTCCTACCAGCAGGTTGGTCTAACCAGACACCTAAAAACTATAATAAGAGTCATAGCATGCGAGGAGGACTGGGGAAGCTATAAACAAATTTAAGAATAACAATGTACATGATAAATGAAAGAGGATGACTCCATTGATGGAGAGCAATCATTAATGTTTACCCATAACCTCTCTCTTCGCTCAACTCCAAATCCATTTCTTCATAAGTAGCCATTACCCACAAATTTCATTTGAACATTTTCTGTTCGTATCGCCTAACATGACAGATGCAATATATGTCTAATTGCCTCATCCTCCTAATATTAATCGTCAAGACATTCAATTTGTTTTAATTAGCCTTCTAAACTTTTAGCTAGCACAACACCCTCTAAGTTTTAAAATAGTTTGCAACCTCCAGATGCTAAAAATTTCTATATATGCCAGTGAAAAATGATCCAGCGAGTTTTCTACAACTGCACGCCATTAGTCTCAGATTCGCCAAAAGCTAAATTTGTCTCCCCATTCACATAATTCACTACTCCCCAATTGTGGGTTTGTTCTAGAACTCAAATTGAGCACTGAAAAATCATAAAGTAGTGTTCTTGCAGCTAACTATCATCCAAAGCAGAGCAAAAACAGGAAAAAAAAAGATGTCGAAAGGCGTACCGTCAACAAGGGGAAGGTTATCAGTGGGGGCAAGGGCGTCTGCTTTGGCGTGTCGGACTATCGTCTTGATCACGCCTCCATCTCCAGTTAAATCCACCACGTCGCCCATCCCTTCCTTCCCTACCTCTGCAGACGACGATCGACTCTCTGGGGCCTTCCTTGGTGGTGTGAAGCAAGCAAAGTGGCGTGCTGGTGATTTCAGACTGAAGCAGATGGAGAGCAAGTGGGCTGGACTAGAGATGGTGGGCTTGGAAGCACGGCGGAGAAAAAGTGAGGGAGTGTTAACCCACAAATTCAAGCCCATCAGAGCAATTGTGAAATGTGCTACTGTGACTCGAATCATGTATTGACTCTTGAGGGTACTGATGACAGTGGCCCAGTTATGAAAACCCATAATAATACAAGGCTGTTGCGCTATTGAAGAAGCTAGTTCTGTTCTGATAGGATCCGATGCATTGCACTCTTTTTGAAGAAGCTGGTTAGCTATATAGTAATATTAATTATTAGCTGGCCCAGTTCCAAAATACTATGTATATTAGCTATATAGCTATATAGTAATACAAGGCAAACAGACTAGATTCCAGTTTAAAATATCTCATCTCATAGCATATAGTAATATTAATTATTGTTTTCTTTTATCTCTTACATGTTTTTTTTCGAACATATAAGCTCAAATTTGCCTCTCTTTTTTTTATACAACTCAAAACTTTCTCTTGATTTGTCTTCAAGTGTAATATTTGCGTACCAATTTCTCTTATGTTTGAGTTCATTCTCGAGATAAGAACTAGCGGAGAAAAATTGGCCTGCAGGAAACATTATTTGTATAGATATATTTTGATATTCCCTCTATTCTAACATATTATGTACATTTGAGAAAATTTTTATTCTTATTGGACCATGACACCCGCAAGGAAATCACATGGCTTCTTCTCCCTCATATCCTGTCCAACTCATATGCTCATTCACGAACTAAATTCAAGTCAATCCTTCCAAGTCTCCTCCAATTTTAAAAAGAGTAAGTCACATAATTTGGTAAAATATACATAATATTTTAGAAAATAAATATTTTTAAATGTACATAATATTTTGGAACGGAGGGAATACATACTAGGTGAAAATTTACACCTGACTGGAGGCCATATATGCTTATAATTGAATTCGGTATCTGAGGCAACCATCATCCACTCGAATGGATTCCAAATTGAACACATCAGTGCTTTGTTTAGTTCTAAACCAGTAGTTTTGGATAAGGTATGTGATGATCATTATTTGTAGATAAAGAACAATTGGTTGTGGAATTAAGAAGGAAAAAACAAGAAAACAAAAGAATACAACAATTAAATCACTTGACTTACGATGAAATGGAACTACAATGGTCAAGTCTGAGGTGGAGAAAAGTAATGCAAGTCATGACAAATAAGATACCACATTTGGGAAGGAAAAGGACTGAAGATGAGTATTACCTGTTAAAGGACAATGAAATGGGCTTGAAGGCAGAACAAGCCCATGTGATTCTCACATGTTCCACCTTCCCTCAAGTTTTGAAGTGTCCTCTAATGTTGTTCCCCTCCCTTGTATCATTTTTTTTCTTGTCATTATCCTTCGGCTTATCTTTGTTTTTTGCTAAAATGTCATTATCGTTCATCTGCCAAGCTGTTAGTACGTTGTATCAGCATGAAGAACGAAACCATCAAACCAAGAAGTACGATGGATATATAACTTCTTTTTTCTCTTTTAAATTGCTAGTTTGAACCATTATATTGTGTCAATTAACTTATTGGAATGAATATGGGCCCACAAGTTTCCACCACGAAACATGTACTCCCTCCGTCCAAGAAAACCTGGCCGCATTTTTAAATGAGTCAAATATATTCGCATGTAGGGTTCAAAATATTTCAAGCCTCCGCTTACCCCTGCATCTGCACGTTCATGAAGATCTATTGGTCCGTAGAGCAAATCCAGCAGCCTAATACTACAACCGTTTGTTTTTCATGCAGCCAGATTTTTTTGCATGCATGGTGGGAAAAAGGGAGTAATACTTGGTCCTTCCATGCGGGATTAATAGTCTATTTCATTTTGCACACTTGATATGTATGGGGGGAAATACGACTTATAAGAAAACCTCCTTTCACTCCATCCACAAACCCATTCTCCACCCTTTGTTGATTATTATGAGAAGGATCACAATAAATGGAGCAATTAATGTGGGTAAATTATTTTTTTCAAATGAGCTATTAGTATGGGATGGAGGAATTTTTTTATATACAAGCTAAGAAATACTGCATATTAACTCGATAGAAAAAGGTACAAAGAGATAAAGCAATAAGAAATAAAACATTTCCTCAACCATGAACTGCAAAACACAGAGATTAAAGAGAAGCTGAAAACTTAGAAATCCATTGTCGTAAGTTTGGATAATGATCTTATCCAAAACACGATATCCATGCTTTGACTTGTCGTATAAATAGTCAGATTAGGATCTAGGATGCAAAACAGCTTTCCTAATTACATATCATGTCTAAACCAAAGAAACTACAACATTTTGCCATGAGTATCAACGGTTTAAACTTGGTAAAAGTTAACATGTACCACAACTCTCATGTGTGCACTGTCCTTCGTGGCGTCCCAAGCTATCGAGTGAGCCAGGCGTGCCATGCAAGCTTTGGGCCTGACCAATGACATTGCCCCACACAGGATGTTGAAGTACAACCCCCACCAAACTCCAAAAAATTATTAGGTATCCCTAGCACAATGCTCCAGGGAGCCAGGAGCCGTCAATCTCCAAGATCGACTTACAAACATTAGAGATCAACCGCTCCGTTGGAGATCAACTGCTCCATGGCCTGACATAAAGTGACACGGTCAAGCCGTTGTACCTAATAATTTCTCCCACGTTGGGTGCATTCAATAATTTTATATTAAAATAATTCATTAAAACTTCCCGTGTGGTACTCAGTGGGAGGTTCAGTCACATGATCCCGTCCAAACTTTTGTTCACTCGAGGATGGGCCCAGATGGCGTGGAGATTCTTTAATGGTAGGTCACATTCACATCTCGTCAAAGGGGGGCCAAAATTGGGATGTGACCCTTGACCAAACCCTAGAGTGAGCAACTCCTTGCCCCCCACCTCAAAAAAATAAAAAAACAGAGAATTCGGGAATGAAATGGTTTCAGACATATAATTAGGAATCAGTTCGCTACCTAACTGGTAAACTTTTATTTATGATGAACACGTCGAATCATGACATGTGCTACCAAAATGTAAAGTGCACTATTTACACTCTCTTACGGGCAGGGAGTTTTTTTGGGATACTTTCTGATCGGGCGAAGAGAGTATAAATCAGTGCACTTTACATTATATATAGAGAAAAAATTTAAATGAGATCGCTCTCATATAATTTATATGAAGTCAATTTAATTCGTAATCGATGTATCTTGACTAATAACTATGAACGACTACAAAAAACTTATTCACTGGTACATCACTTACCCACTAATTTGATACCTACCCTCCAATTAGAATCCAATGACTCAAAATGTTAGCCTTTACACGAGAACGAACTCATCTAAACCTATATGCATGTCTTGACACGATGTTCTGCTTCGTGATTCGTCACAAGCAAAGAAAAGAGGACAAGTGACACGAACGAGATGACTGTAAAGTACTGTTCACAGCTAAGACAAACACTGTTAACCTGCTTTTCGCGTTCATTTGAGCCATTCATCGGCACTGTCCAAAGTCCAAACGTTTGCCTGCTTCCACATTAGCGTAAATATGTGAATCATGAAAAGCTGCGTGTTCGTCCTGATGACTGTGTTTCTTTTTTTGTTAGCTAGCCTCCTGATGACCCAACTTGCGCCACTGCATATGCCCAGTTGCAGGCTTTCATCTGCGTTCAACAGTTCTCCACTGTTGTACCAAAAAAACAAATAATAAAAGAGTTTTATGGAAGATTTTTTGGGCAGTAACTATTCTGACCTTGTGATTGTTAAGCCGTAGCAATGTATTTGGACCTCTTAAAGATGCCAAAACAGCTAAGAACTGAAGTGACAACCATGTTTTTACCAAAAAAAATAAGAAGTGACTGCCAAGAAAGTGGAAGCCCTCCTGCATTTAAGATCATTTTTTCAATGTGATGATTAACTAGATCATGGCCTCTGGGGAATCCAAAGAGGAGCCCACGCTGTTTCTTGCACAAGCCATGGTCGCTCACTGTTGATTTTGAGAGAAAAAGCTCGTGCCTGTCAGTCCATTCTTCCCATCACCACTCTCTTATTGAATTCATCAGCAGATGCCTTCAAGGAGGAAGGGGAATCTCTTCCTCTCTCTCTCTCTCTCATTATTTTATAGCAGAGATTAAATGACCAAATGACAGAAAGAAAAAGAATGAGCAAGAATCTGAGCTAAACCTAAGCCAAAAAGTCGATCACATAAAGAAAAGGAAAATGTCTGAAAAAAAAGGAATATCTTTATAATGCCGTTTATGATCCATCTCTCATGAGTCACTTGTAAGTTCGTAACTCAAATGTAGTACAGTGCAAAAAAGGAATGCTAAAAAACATATTTACAGCTAGACCATGATGTTGCTTCCTCATCTCGACTAGTTTGCTGATCTTTCCTTCTCGGATGGCAGAGCTAACCCGCTTCTGTGGACTGTGGGGATACATCTCATAGAAAGAAACCAGTTCAATTCATAAGGATACAGCACCTGAGATGAGAAAAAGGTGCTGCAACTTATGAATCTCCGTACTCTCTCCAGCAAACGAGCATTGTCACGCAACGCCTCACGATGTAAAACCTTGCTCGCTGCTCCTTCACAAGACTGGCGCACCTCCTTGTGAACGACGACCTCCCCCCGTTAGAATTCTTAATGAAGGAGCTTCTTCTGCTCTCTTCCTTCTTGGACAGCTTCCACTTGCTGTCCATGTAGAACTGAGGAGCATCAGCGATCGCCATCAAATATAACGAAATAGCTTCGAAACTATAGGTGAAAGGAAGACGAAGATTTCTCTCAGAGAGATATTGATTAGAATCATTGTGAGAGAAGTGGGCTTGTGGTAGTAGTATTTATAAGGGTTTTAATGTGATAATATTCATATTGGAGGGGAGGGGAGAAGATGGAGTGGCAGTAGGTAATCACCTGGGGTGCTCGTTTTGCATTGGGAGGTCCACCGTTTTGAGTGACCGTTATTCAACAATAGCAATAAGGCCTGCTCCCAATACCGACATCAGGGTCCCTTAAAATAGTGGAAAATCTCACTCCATTTGGAATCTGCATAGCTTACTTGCCAGCTAACTAGGGCTTTCGCCTAGTAACTTTGAGGTGGATTGTCTTTTTAATGGATTGATGCCAATTTTTATCTGTTGGTACATTTATATGGGGTGGACTGTTTGAACAAGACTGGAGACTCCACACTCGCAGGCCACATCTTTACCTGCCAAAGGACTGCATGGATCAGGCCTATTACTGCTGCATCGCTGCTATAGTTGGTTGTTTTTTTCCTTTATGAAAACTATTTGTTCCTCTGCGCCTTTCTGGGCTTACCTCATCATAAGGCACATCAACAGGGGAAACTATTAGTGACTTCAATTAGTAACTGCAGATGTAATTGGGGGGACCGCAAATGTGGTTGATGAGCTAAAATGATGGAACTGGAGTCCATTAAACAAACACTTTTTGTAGGATCATGAAATTTGTTCCGTGTAAAGCACTTGTTTTTTTTGTTTCCGGTGTCTCATAAGCACGAGACACCAATACCTTTCGCTCACTCCTTCTCTCTTACTCAAGGTTTTAAAAATCGAACAGGTCGATTCGGAATTCTTACAGAATAGGTCCAACCGACCCCGACTGCTGACATCATTAATATAAAAAAATAAAGAAAAAATACCCGTCCCCCCTTCTTAAAACTTTATATGATATCAAAATTTTATATAGTCCAATGTTCTCTATGTAGCAATTTAATAGTAAAACAACTATATTACAAAAAATAAAACTTTTAAATAAAAAATAAATATTTTTTTAAGACATAACAAAAAAATATACGAAATTCTACTAAGATCGATGTCGAAAGAAAATTAAAAGATGTTCCAAAGAAAAAAAAAAGAAAGAAATTGTATTAGAAAGAACTTAAACCCGATCCAATATTGATTTGGGTCATGGTTTTAAAGATCGGACCGGCCTGGTCGGGTGAGTTAAATGGGGTTGACTGGGTCAATCGACCGGACGACCTAGCTAAAAAAACCGACCGATTCCGATCGAACCAGGTCAGCCCGGCCGGGCTGATTTTTAAAACCATGCTCTGACTTAAATGATGGCACCCTCATATGTGTGGGGCTGCCTGCACCGGCCGTGTGTCCCGTTGCTCTCACCAATTGAATGCACCATTCTTCCTTACGAGTTAGACACAGGCAGCGCGGACTCACCATCACGTGCTTCCCTTGATGGAAGCAATGGGACTCGGTCATTTGGGGAGAAGTTATTAGCTGCGCGCCGCGCATGGGCACAGTGTGCTCATCACCAATGAGTGATGAGCACGTCTCTCCTGCTTGCGGGTCCCATATGGCAATCATGACAAGCAGGGGAGATGTGCCCATCACCTATTGGTGATGAGCACACTGTTCCCCCTGCGCGGCGCGTAGCCAATAATTTTCCGTCATTTGGGGGGGGGGGGGTGTTAGCTCTTTTGAAGAGATTAACGTTCATCAAGGATTTTGAGAATATACAATGTCTGACCATTGCTATGAATGTCATGTAACAATAATGAACTTGGTCAGCCAATAAAATTAAGTGATGAATTAGTACTTAGCAGAGATCCATAAGAAAGGAAATACAATGGGGGCTGAAATTAACTACGTCGAATGGCAGGTCTATCCCCACCTAAGTCTTCAGTTCAAGCGCACGGTTTGGACGGCGTAAGGGTGGGGGGCTGTTCTAGGTAACAGAGACCGAAAGTCCACAAGCTAATGCCCCAGTCAATTCAAGATCAAAGCATGTACAGAGTATTGAGTGAGGGCAACTTCATCAAAAAGCCAAGATGTTCAATCCAAACCAAGTACTGTGCACTCAACTTTTGCAAAAACAAAGAGTACAAAAAACGCAAATTCAATTCAAATGCAGGTCCGGAGAGCTTTACTGTGACCCAACAGCAGGATGAGATGAAAAGGGACGTATCGGGAAGAAGTCACGGGTGGCATACATAGAAGGATCATCGCCCCTTTGACGACAACAATTTTTTGTCCTGAACCGGATCAAGTGGTAGGGTGTAAGAAATGTGACATATACTGCGAACTTCATCGTTTTCTCGATTTCATGCGGAATACATTCCGCGTATAAAACTGCAACTTGGAGGTGTACCTTCGGTGGCATTTCTTCAGAAGACATAAATCCAAGCAACTTGCTGTTCTTTCACAACATTTCTCATGGTCAACATGCAATTTAACAACCTTAGTTTCTATCTAGAATACTATTAGATTAAAATGGCGAACAATTTTCTATTCATCTTAATCATATTAGCGAACAGTCAACTGAAACAATTGCCGACTTTTTTCTCCACTTCTCGTATTTTGGTACTTGGTGTAGCAAGCAATTATGTTTTCGTAGTTGGTCTGTCAGATTCAACTTGTTTTTGGTTCTACACTTGTCCAGCACTTAATGCGCGTTTCCACTCAACTGCACTGACATCTGCTTCAGTCAACTAGCTAGGACAATGAGTTGATCTTGAGAAAAACACGGATTTTTACCACTGTCAGCCAACTAGCTAAGACAATGAGTTCATCTTGAAGGTGTTAATGAGGAATTTTCAATGCGGTGAAGTTGATAGTTGATATCACTATTACATAGGATCCTGCACGTGTAGAGTTATTACATCGTTTGTTTACATATATAGAGAGTACGTAGCATTTATTTGATTCTTAATATACATTGGCCCTCCGAGCTCCGACAAGGTCGCCATGCTTAGAGTAAGGGATGCTGGCATCAAGAATCCCAAAGTTTTCTTTACTGTGTTCAGATACTTTGACCAGTCAAGGTTCTTCTCCAACCATGCATGCCCCTCGATGCCCAGATAGAAGCAACTCGTTTAAGTACATTGATTAATGTTAATAAATTACAAGATTAGGAAAAAGAGTGTCCAATGTCTAGTACTAGATTCTCTTCCAGCTCAAACACATGCTTCATCGGTCAAGGGTCAAGCTTCAATTTGTGTCTTGGCTTCTAGTTTCAATGTTATGAGAGTATCTAACACGTTTAAACGGGCAAACAATGGGTCTTATCATGTAATTCACAGGAAGCACCGATACGCCTTTTTTGCCCACGTATGTCGGATATGGATATGCGTATCCGTGGCTTGTCAGAAATTAAAAAAATAAAATAAAAAATCCGATGCATTTCTGATACGCGTGCAATACGTATCATATACGTTTTTTTAGCAATTTGAGAAAATAAAACTACAACACACAATGTGGGCACTTAAGACTCTTGGGGCCGCTTGCTTCTCATCTGACGGGAGCAACCTAGGGCATCAGCTATCTTCCCATCACGTTGGCCGGCGGCGCTCCTTCTCCTCCGCATTCCTTCTCTTATTCTGTCTTTCTCCTTAATTTTCCTCATCTATCCCTTTTTTTCCTCCCTTCTCCACTATGCCCTTCGCTTTACCTTTTTCATCATCCTCTGCCCACTTCTCCCTCCCTTCCCCACCCAACCCTTCTTCCTCCTAGATGTGAAGTTCTGTTTTTTTTTCAAAAATATGTTCACAGTTGTACACCATAAGCTATTTGGGTTCTGATTTTGATTAAATTTCAATCTTGTTTATTTGTTTGAATTGAAAGAAAAATTCTATCTTGAATAGCATCATGGAAAAATTGTTAGCTTATTGGTTTGCCATAGACGTCACCAACCTAAAATGTGTTTTAAAAATTTATAAAATAATTTTTAATAGACATATCCCCAACGTATCGTATCGGAGTTTTTTAAAAATTACCGTATCGCCGTACCTGTGTCATGTCATATCATATCGTCGTATCCGTATCGGTGCTTCCTAGTGTAATTCTAAACCTAACTCCTTATAAATGTGAAGTAAGCAATCCTAATAATCTTATGATTAGCAACATCTCTGTCAGCATTCTATTGAATGTTCAAACGCACATGAAAGTTGTTGACACTACTATTAGCATAGGCCACCTATCCTGCCACCCAGCAAATTTGCAAGGGCCCCTAAATTAAGTTTAAGAAAAACTCAATTGTTTTCTTTTCTCCCGGGGAACCCATGCTCTCCAACCGTGATTGTAGGGGCCCTAACTCATAATCTTTTTTGGAATAAATTTTGAGACAGAAAAGGAAGGAGAAGTGAAGGAAGATATGCCTTCCTTGAGTCAAATAGTCATAAACAGAAGGCATTTTGGTTCTTTTTTGCATACTTTTCTTCTATTTAGTGAAGTCTTTTTTTTACTCCTATATCTTCTATTTAGTGAAGTCTTTTTTTTACTCCTATATCTTCTATTTAGTGAAGTCTTTTTTTTACTCCTATCTTGTTGATTGGAGCAGCTTCCCATAGCAACGGAGATAAAGGATAAGGAGGGTCCGATCAAACTGTTCTCGCACTCCCCTATTCCAAACCGACATACTAAAGCACATTAATCACCCAATGTATGCGACTTCTCGGGATAAGCCAAGGATGAACTTGTCTTTCTAGTTTGCCCCCAAATTCTGGCATCGCATATATGCCATTGTCAATCCATTAACAAGAGAAGAACATGATTTTGGTTCCTTCATGGTTTGGACAGGATAACATTGGTTCAGTAAAAGCTTCAAAGGGTGGCGCAACATATCTGCAATGAATATGGGGGAGTCCTCCCACTAAGCTAACTGTCGGTTGCCTCAGATCTAAAAGAAAATCCTTATCGTACAAGACTGATAGTCAATTTGATTTTAGTTTCTTTGGTCAATTATTCGCATGTTCTTCTCAGGAGGAGAACGGTCCCGAAGAGACCTGGATGACTTGTACTATTGTTGTTGTTGTCAAATTTAAGAGGGCAGAAGAGGTTGATGATGGTAGTAGCATTTGAGTCGAAGAAGCCAGAGATGGAGCCACAACAAAAGTAATGAGAGTCGGCACAAATCCAGAGATGGAGCCATAAGTAATCATATCGTGCGAAAAAGATTGAAATAGATCAGCAGAAGAAAAAGATGGCTTAAGAAGTGGAACTGCATGCCAGAAACTGAGAAACGGGAAGATGCTGATAGCAAACTTTTAGTTAAATGTCATGTTATCCTTGTTATACACATAAGAAGCAAAGGAGTAGGCCTACCATAATCACATGGAATAGGTTTCATTATATATGCCATATTAAAACCGAACTCGGAGTGCAAACAGGCCATAGTACCATGTATGCGATTTGAACATTCAACACAAAACTTCGACTAGAAATACAGCGGTCACCTTCCGTTTTTTTAGCAATATCCATGCCTGCGTTTTGTTGAACCGACCAAGACTAGACCCAACCGTATATTTTAACACCAAGATCAACACTGGTAATCTCAAGGCTATTAAGCAGTCTTTCAAGTTAATTTCTGGAAACACCACTAAAAATCACTACGGTAGATAAACTAAACACATTACGTTGTGGCATTGTCGGGCATGGAATCAGCTTACCTAAGGCTCACATGGCTAGCATGTGGACACCAACAAGTTCATTTGAATTTGAAGGTCACTACAACGTCATGCACGGAATTTATATATGCTACATATCTTATATACTTCTATACGCCTTTTCCAACTCCAGCTTTACATTTTTTGCATGCAGGAACAAAGTAGACGCATTGGGAACTAGCATACTTTTTTTGATAAAAAGGAACTAGCATACATAGATTACAGAAAAAATTGACCAGCATGTGGCATCACAAGCAACAAACCATGTCCCACATGGCCCCATGTGATTCTGGATAGAGTATTACCTTCTTCAACATGAAAAGATGAGGGGGAAAATAGGACTTTCAGGTTCATGCAACTTTACTAGTTCTAAAGGGGCTATTGGCATAGCAAGTCAACTGCTGTATTATCCGCTACTGCAAGATCATAGCGTGGCACCTACTGATTGGAGTTTTGAACTACAAAAGATATTCATGCAAAATTCAGGAAAAAATTTAATTTAGGATTTTAGAGGGAGTTTTCAAGTTTATCATGCAAAATTAAACAAGCTCCGGGCTGAATCTATGTGAATCAGGATTTGATATGCCAATAGCCCTTTTAGAATCCAAGACTTACAACTTAACTCTTCAGATACTCCTTATATTTTGAAGGGCATGTGGAAGTTTAACTTATAGGAAACAACGTACCCACTCAACACCTCCACAAGCAATCCTTGATTGCACTTGCTCACCATTCACTCACGAAAATAGAGCAGCAAGGGTGCCCTATGCTCACGATGTGCAGCCCTGACATCTTAGATAGTCCCTAGATTGTCTCCTCCCCCTGTGTTTCTACCATAACTGGCATCTGCCTTCGCCATCTACCACACCCGCTCGGCCTGTAGCCTTCAAATCGAAGGATAATAATAGAGAAAACAATTGGAACTTGAACAATAAGGAGCTTCAACTTTTCAAACAGTTGCATAGTGTTTCATTGAGGATAATCAACAAATATATCTCTATATAAACTGCTTGTTATAGTGAGAAGGGGGAAGAGGGATATATCAGACAATATAAATACGCGTCCTTACCCTATATTTATGTTTAATTGCATGGTCGAGAGGTAATAATTATGACTATTGGAGAGTAAAATCGAGAGTCAATAAACCTTGTACAAAAAAATACAAGTGTCCTCATATTGCAAGTAAAATTCTACTATTTACCAGCATTAATTCGCCAAAGATATTACAGTTTTGCTAGTAGTGCACAAAAGGAGGTGATAGTACCATAGTTAATATTCACTCAAGGTACTTTTATTTTATTTGCTAAGTTGTTATTGTTGAACGCAAGTAATGATCTAATATTTTAAACCTAGCCCTCAACCAACTCATGTGGCTGTAGTTTAGTGGTGAGAATTCCACGTTGTGGCCGTGGAGACCTGGGCTCGAATCCCAGCAGCCACAATTTTGTTTTTTACCCGACAGTTAGACCTCTTAAAGAGACCATGCAATGAGACCATAGTTTTCACTCTATTCGGCCTGTGGTGTGGACCTTCTAGCTAAAAGTTGGCAATGCTATAACTGACTTTCACGTGAGTTTAATTCATAACTTCATATGTTAGGAATGAAAACTTCATTCAACAGAAATTGGAGTTGAGGTAAGCCTTAAGTTCATGGTAATTCTTCAAGGCATTGCTTTGAAAAGTAATAGTATTACAGATCGAGCTAGGCCATTAGTAATTTCTGAAATAAATTTAGCTAGCTAGGGCATGGACAGGGAAAGCTAAGGAAAGCTTCCATGCCCAAGCATGTCTACCTGTAGTATTTTGAAAACACCTTAAACAATTTCGTTCTTTTGACTACAACGGCCCACAAGGATACAATCCAACATAGGCATGACCATACATCAGAAGTACAATCGCAACTTATGAGTTATAGAGAGAGCTCCAAGGGCGATATTGGAGGAAAAGTAACCTGCACCCAACCAGCGACTCCGGAATCTCGATTCCTGCAACTTCTCCGACTATTTATAGGATCTTTCTACCTCAATAGTCTTCTTAGCGATCTCCTCTAAACCTTCTCAGACCATTCAATCACCCATCTTCAAACACGTTTTACCCACTACTGTCCACCTGATTCTTAGAGTAACCATTTTCCCTAAAAGAAAATTGGGCATTGTTGTTCAATCTTCAAGTTTCTTCAGATTCTTACGCAATCGGTGGTATTCTGCATGTTACTGATTATAGACTCTTCCACTTTTGAGGTCACTTGACATTTGCATGTTGCAGATTTCAGAACCAGAGCACCATTTGCTGTCTTCATGCACTGAAATCGCTACAGACGTATAGGCAACAAACTGGAACCCACGAGAGATCACACAAAAGATGGACCGTTGCTCTTTGTAATGCAAACGACAAACTTCTGGTAATATGACATAGTAAACGTTGGACGAAACACAACCATAGTCAATTCCAGATATTTTAAACTTGAACTTTATTGGGTTTATATTTTCATGTTGACGATCTCTAGATGCTTATATTATATATGAAACCAGTTTACATGAGATCGTTCTCGTATAAGGGACATGAGAATAGTCTTTTGGGTCATTGGATTCCGATCTTAACGGTGGGTGTCAAATCAGTGGGTAGGTGAGTGTGAACAATCACTCACCTTGCAGCCGTCAGATCAAGATCCAACAGCTACAACTTAAAGTGGCCTCATATAAGCCAAATGAGAGCGATCTCATTTAAACTTTTCCCATTATATATATATACCTAATCGTTTAAAGATAGACACTTGAGCAAGAGCAAGGCGAGCCGATACTCGAAGAAATAGCACTCAACAAGAGATAAGGGCTCTATTAATGCTCTCTCGTGGAGGGATAATTGCCAAATCTATCAAACTACAGATAGGGTGTGTTTGGTTAGCAAGAAAGGAAAAGAAAAAGTGAGAAAAGTTAAAGTCTTTTTTTTAATGTTTGGATGGATAGAAAAGTCTGACGGCTGAAAACTATTTTTCTCTCTCGTGAAGATTACACAAAAATTCCAATTATACATTTTTCTTTCTCAAATAGAAAGAAAATGAGAGAAAAGTCCAACTCCCCCTCGTTTCTTTTTCTTTTATTTTCTTCTTTTTTCTCATTTGACTTTTTCTTTCTTTCTTTTTCTCTCTAACCAAACAGACCCATTGACCAGATTGCACATGTAGAAAGATCTTTACAAAATAACGGCATTGCAGCATTAGAGGATTTAGTAATATTGGACTCCCATTATGCCATTTTAAACCTCTGTAAAAGAAGGCTAAACAAGAGTGCTTTTTACTTTCCTTTGCAAAAAAGAGAGCAATTTTTACTCACGACGAATAAAACCTAGACAATATCATATAGAACATTAAACCTCTAAGTATATCATGGGTTGGAGATGATGAGCAGGTGAACTCCATTATGAGTTTCATGTATTGAATCTATTGACGTCAGATACTTTCGGCACAGTGAAATATGCCCATCCCTAGCTAACCATGCATATTTTAGCTAATCGTCCATTATTGAGTTTTTTCCATATTACATGGCGCCAACTTTCATATTCCCATATTACCTAATTTTTCCCGTGAAATCTCATATGACCTAGAATCTAGACTTGAAGTACCCAAAATGCCATTTCTTCTATTTTTTCGTGCTAATACTATGCGAAGAGGCGTGTTGTGTATAACATGAAAAAATACAAGGGTTCTCTGGCGATTTCCATTGGCGACTTCACCGGCGACTGGCGAGTTCGAGCGGCGATTCAACCGGCGACCCCTGCGGATTTTGACGAGCCTATTCGCATCTCCCATCTCGATTTGGAGTTGCCCCCTGCTGGATTTTGACAACACGACTGATGGAGAGTGCACAAAGGGCGGCGATTTGAAGCGTATACGTCGGTATTTCGGATCTTCAACCTTCTGAGTTCCCTCGCGGCTCCCTCCGCCTGCATGCAACCGGCAGATTGACCGATTGAGCTTCGGTTGATGGCGAGGAAGAGTGTGAAAGGCACCTGCGAGGAAATACACACATACACACGACTAAACCGCGGTAAGTTACAACAATCCTTACTGATTTTAGTTTCATAAGGTCCGACATTTGGATTTTAAATTTTTACTATGAACTATAAAGTCGTATCTGTAAAAGACACAACTTGCTATTTAGTTGTGTACACGACAACACGACTTTTATATTTTCGTGTTTCACTGACACGACTTTTCTATTGACCACTCTACCTCTCTCCTTGCATATGGATAAAAAAAAGAGATGAGTCTATGGAGGAAATACCATCGGAAGAGGAGGAGGACCAGGATTTTGTCTTGGCACTAGTTTTTGAAGAAGCTCCAACCAGAATTCAACGAACATATAGAGTGTGCAGACGTCGGACGGGACCTATTCCCCCCTGGTCTAGTGGTAAGGAAGAGAATGAAGACTGTCTCCACGAGGGAATTATAGAGGATTAGGGAACATGACCATATACGGAGAATGACAGAGGAGCAGGAAAGAAGGAATAGGTCCCCTCAGCCGAAAGCCGACTCCGAAGAAAAAATATCCGATCGACAAGCGACCTCTATCATCGATGAGGTCATCTCTTCCTTACAGCAGTTGGATATCCAAACCATCAAGGAGGAAGTGAAGGACGAGGATGTCAAGGAGGAGGAGTGAAGGCTTATGTGAAGTCGGAGGAGTCGGAGGAGGATGTTTTGGACAAGGAGGCGAAGGAGGAGGAGGTGAAGGACGACGAAGAGGCGAAGGAGGAGGAGGTGCCGGAGGCCACAGGCTTAACCGCATCCCAGCCTGTTGACGTCAATGTCCTCCGAACCCGTCAAAAATATAAGTCTATAATTGCACTCCCCGAAAACTATGCCGATTTGGAGTTATGCTTCGACATGGGGGGTATTGTTAGAGCGGGATAGAATGGCAATAGATGGATAGATCGCCAATCCAAGGAAGGCTTATCCAATCCCAATGCTATGTGATGACGACTATGTATCCCTCCTACAAACAACAGAAATAAACACCAATGTAAGTAAACCTATGCTCCTCATATGTTTTTCTCTTTTACTTTTTCAAATATGCTACTTTACGTTATGTCGTGTATTCGAAGACACGACTTTACGCATAGTCGTATCTTTGCAAAACACGACTTTACGCATAGTCATGTCTGTCGACGACACGACTATCATGAAAGTCGTATATACAATAATCGACTTTTAATTAGAAGTTGTATATTGCCTTACTTCGACTGTTCTGACTCATGTTGCTATTTTTCTATAGGTTATAGATGAGTTTTTAAGTCTATTGAGGCAGCGCAATGACAGATACCGGATAAGTATCCGTGGGCATTTTTTGGATGCCATGCATTCAAAGAGATATTCGACAACATAAGTATTCCCTACATAAGGAGTGATAAGTAATTAAGTATGATGTTCCTAGTCATCGTTGTCTGACTCTCTTGCGGTTTTGTAGGAGCACAAAGAAGGAGGAAATAATGCAAAATTGATAAAAAAGCTCGGGAGGATGCTCGACGGCTTGAACAGGAACATGTTCTATGCATTTTTCCCAATCCGCACCGGCTCCCACTTCTGCCTTGTCTATCTACACTTCTCCCACTATGTATGGCGCTTCTACAACCCGCTGTCTGGCAGATCCCAGTTATATCCACATCACAGAAAAGCTGCTGGCAAATTCACGCAGTTCATGAACGTTGTGATGGCAGGCAAGTTGGGGTGGTTTGGTTTGCTCGACTGGAAGATGATTTAGATCGCCAAAGCGCCCTGGCAACATAATTCAAAAGATTGTGGCATCTTCATCATGATGTACGTCGCGCACTTGGCGTCCAATGTCAACCCACCGGAGTTTGATCAGTCCACAATTATACGACTCTGGTGACCAGTCATCGCTACAACTATGATTCGCGGGGTTATTAATAGCGAGTTTGATGACGATTCCAGAAGAGTCAAAAAAGATGCCATCACAGTTGCGGGTTTTATGCGGCTTCTGGATAAAGACTAAATTCAAATTCATTTTATTCACATTCTTTTATTGTGCAAAGATTCTTTGGTGTACATACAATACTCTTTCAATTAATTCGAATTCATTTTTGACACATGGTTGCCTTAGACAAAATTTCACAAGCATCACTTTGAATATGGCCTTCATGCAACACGACTACGTATATACACGTCTCTCATGCAACACGACTTTATATATAGTCGCGTACTACCCGACACGACTTTGTAAATAGTCGTGTTTCACAATACACAACGGTATAGATAGTCGTGTACTATAATATTCGGCTATAATGGAAATACACGTATGATGCATTAAAAGATTATTTTTTCATTTCTAATTTTCTTTTTCTTTATAGGCATACATTTCGGTATAAGCTAATATGCGTTATACAAGAATTTGACTACATCCTAAGTGAAGAATGGTGGGGGCTTAGGTAAGCCGGCGCGGCATAAATGTCTCGTTCGTAGTCAGTTTGCCTTGTTGCGAAAGTCTTCGATTCCTGCGCTTCCTATTTTCTTTCGGAACCGGGCTGTTGGTGCACCTTTTACGGTTGTGACTAGCTTGACGACAATTCCTACATTTCGAACTTGTCCTTGCAAGTGGCTCGGGTTGTGACTCAATTCTCTTTGTCTTTCTCCTGCCCTTCTTTAGAGCTTCAAGCATGGGCGGTTCACATTTAAATAAAACTCCGTAATTCCCCCACTGACTTATGTCTAAAGTAGGAAACACTACTTCTTCGTACGTGGTGCGGTACGTACTTGCGTAGTACCACTTCTCACAATATTCTACCGGTTTCAAACTCCTCTCATCAATACATGCCATGGAGTGCTTGCATGGAAGTCCCATGCTATGGAAGAAGCCACATGTGCAGGTTCTATTCGTAAGGTCAACAACATCCTAATGCGAAAACATGAACAACATCAGTGTCTTCCAAGGATACTCGTGTCGTCGACTAGTCGTGTCTTCGACAACACGACTTTGTGTATAGTCGTCTCTTACAAAAAATGAATTTATGCTTGCCACATGGTATAAAGATGTCACTTCAAACTACCATAATGATAGTGGTTGAACTCGAACTGTTCCAGCACTCTGATTCTTCATCTGATTGATATGATTTTGTGCATACTTTGTTAACTGAGTCGGTAGCCCTTCTGCTTCCATTCGGCGTCTCTGAAAATCATAGTTTTCAAAACCGGACCGGACCGGCCGGTCCGACCGCGGAAAACCGGAACCGGCTGGGAAATTGGTTCGGTTCACCCGGTTTACCCCGGTTCGGTAAACCGTCCGGTTTTTTTCAAAACCGGCCGGTTTACCGTCCGGTTTTCTTTTAAACCGGACCAGTCCGGACCGGTCATCCGGTTTTTTTTTTTTTTTTGAAAAAGATCAGATGCGGGAGGGGGGATTCGAACCCCCCCCCTCACCCTCTCAAACACTAAGCCTTAACCACCTGGGCTACAAGTGAAGTTATGATGTTGTTGTACAAAATAAATATTTAATATATATTTATACTTATAACTTCTAAACCGGGTCAATCCGGTTTGACCCCGGTTTGACCGCGGTCCAACCGGACCGGCCATCAATCCGGGTCGATGGCCGGTCCGGTTTTGAAAACCTTGCTGAAAATGGACGCTTGTGGTCGCCCACATTTGCTTGATCAACCGAGTTATTGGTCAAAACCTAGCCTTCAGAAGCATATTATTTACACTTTCGGATGCGTTTGACATGAGAGTGCCGTACCTTTTACCCGGATATTCTACGTTAGCTTAATGTGTTTTCGGAATATTGTCAACATATTTCCAGGCCGCCTCATTGTGTTCCTTCATCTTCTCCATGGTTGCATCGAATTCTGGTCTCCTGAAGCATTTTGCAGCTCGGAATTGAAGTTCCTTCAGGTACTTATCCTTCCAAGTATTAAGCATATTTGCGGCCATATGCCTTAGGCAAAACCAATGGTGAGCCTCAAGAAAAACATCGGCGACCGCTCTCAAAAGGCCTTTCTGTCTATTAGAGACAATAGTGTCCAGAGAGGCCGGGGGGTCCGTAAAGAGAAAACATTTTAGTAAGGTGAGGGACCACGACCTGTACAAGTGAGAGACAAAGCATATTAAACACAGAATGCTTCAGGTTGTTAGAAGGTCGTGTATAAAAAAATACGACTGTATGAGTAGTCGTGTTTTCGAAGACACGAATGTATGCCCAGTCGTGTCGTCGAAAACATGACTGTCAGAATAGTCGTATTTCCTGCGTCTATACTTACCACATTTTGATATTCTCTTTATCGACAATTGCATATGCAAGACACATTAATTGTTGATTGTCGTCGACTACTGTAGCAACCAATAATACTCCAAGGTACTTTCCTTTTATGAATGTTCCATCAAACGTGAGCAACGGTCTCAGTGTTCTTTGGAATGCTCTTAAGATTGGGCCGAACATCCAAAACACACGTATGAAGTCGAAATCTTATTGGTCAGCCTCACCGGCGGTGTCTTACTGGCCGGACTCACTTCTGCCTCTGGCAGCCTCTCCTCCTCCTTATTTGGATTGGCATTCATTTCCCTATTGAGAGTCGAAGTCTCCATGTTATTGCCTGTAGAAGTCCACTCCACGTACAGGCGGAGTAGTTTATTTGTGCCTTGCTTGCTCTTGTGAAGTATAAATATTGACTCTAGGTCTTTATCGTCTTCAAGGAGGTATGTGGATTCAGAGTCAACACGATATGACAAAGTTAATGTATCAGATATAGACTTAAGCGGTAATCTTTCTTCCACTTACTGCAACAATTCCAGGTACTTTACTCATGTATCTATAGGTAAGAGCTTCCATTTTTCGCCCACGTACTTATCAGAATTTGTAAAAACTCCATCGTAGTGTAAGCAAACAACTATCTTCTCCATCCGTACCTGCCATTAAAATAGCGAAATAAGTTAAAAAATCGTCAGATATGATATATTGAAAACCGTATATGAGTGAAAAGCAACATCTATGAGTCGTGTTTCATCAAACACGACTATTGTTACAGTCGTGTTGTCGAACACACGACTGTAACAATAGTTGAAAACTTGCCAAGTTTTCAACTTTCTTCTTTGGAACCAATTTTTATGATAAAAATCATCGTATTTGAACTTCACCTATGGATTTTTTGATGTACGCTGACTCCGTTGAAGTTGTTTTCCAATACCCTGTCTTTCCTGCTCGTTTTTTTCGCTTTTTGCCGTGAAGATGACCTTTCCGGAGTTCGACGGCACCGGCACCGGCACCGGCGATGATATGGGTGGAGAGGCCGGACAGAACGCCTTTTTCTCCGACTAACGCGAGCTTTTTTGGGTAGTCGCTCTGATTCTGGGTAATATGGAAAAACGGAAAGTGGGTGCTTATACCTAAACCTAAGGGCATTTTCGGTACTTTCCGGGTCATATGGAAGAAAGTAATTGATTACGGATAATATGAGAAACCCGTAGTTGGCGCCAGGTCATATGTAAAGACCTCTCCATTATTAGTTTCATGTATTGTATCTGTTGTCATGGCCAACTAATAACTCGTACTACCTCTGTTCCACAAGATTCATTTTGAAAAACTTGACGGGACTATCAATGAAGAACGGAGGGAGTATAATCTTCTATTTGCTTGAGAAATCACATATTCGCATAGCTGTCTTCTTATAAACTAAGGAAACATTCCATGCAACTTTTTTTTGGGTAGTTAACATTCTATGCTACATTTACAAACAATATCATAAGCAGCATTAATGCTTCCGCTATTTACTGGAATGAAGCAGGAACTTTCTCTGTTCTCCACTTACGCCATTTACTGTGTATTCACAAAGTGTCAAATTTTGGCATAGTCAATTTTTGGATAACTACTTTACTGATGACCGGCGAGGAATCGATGAACCAAATAATCCGCTTTCCTGTGTGCCTTAAAATTTTTAATGCTTGTGTGCAAGTTGCATGTCCAACGGCAAGTCGTTGTCAACGAGAGAAAAATCTTAGGTAACACATCCCATCTTTGCTTGAATATGCTCACCTTTTTAGTTTTTTGTTTTAAAAGGTTCATGATTTGTTCGCCCGTGCACACTATATAATCGCTGTGACAAAATTTTTTAGAGATTCCCTATAAAAACGTTCAGTTTTTCTTTACTTTTTTTGCGTCATGTCTTTTAGTCTGTTCATGTGAGCCAAAGTTATATTCTCCTCACAGTTTCATACTATCATGCGCTTGCTAGATAATTGCAAGGGAAACTAGACACGACAATGAAAGGAACCAAGCAGCCGTACGGAGTTGAAGTGAATTATTGCAAGTAGGACCGGCTCATTGGGAGGTAAAGCTAGCTAGAAGTGCAAACAGCTCACTGAACAAAGGAATATTATAAGAGTTGCATTTGAATTACAAGTGGCATGAAGTGGGTTTCTGTTTAGTAGAACATTCAAACCCGTGTATGAAGCTGCAGAAGATGAATGCAAATCCCACTTCTTTGTGTTATATGAATGCAAAACCTATTACGACGAAATCAGATCGCTTAGCAGCAGACCACATTTAGCTAATTAGTAGCTTTAACTCTTTAAGCAGCTTAAAGAACATTTAACTTGTAAGATTAGACATCATGTCAGCATAGACAACTTACAAATGGTATTCATGCGCCTCATTTTCTGCACAAGTGATCACTAATTAGAAAGTAGGTATTAAAATTAAGATGCACATGGAAGTATAGGAGAAACCACTGAGGAGCATTACCTTGTGTAGTTGCTATGTTCAGTTTTCTTTACGTTCAAATTGCTCCACAATAATCCTTCGCACATGATCTACATTTCGTAAGTCATTTATTGCCGATGCAGCATCATCAAGATTCTCATGTGTAACCGCGCGCATTAGAGGATGGAGGGCAAGCTGATCAGCCCGCATTGCCATGACATGCACTGATCAACCGCTTTGTGAATCTTGATGATGCTACAGCTGCAAAAACTGACTGGAGCCTCTCATGACTGCTAGATTCCGCCCTGCAGGAAAGAATTCTTCCTAAACCCCTATGTTCTATACATTCCTAACCCTAACCATGACCTCAACACAAAGGCAGAATCTACCAAGCGGGAGAAAAACGATATAGGTGGAGATTGAGAGAAAGAAAAATCCTTATAAGAACAACGAAGAAACACTGTATGGAAGTTGGAGAGTGAGTGACACAAGGAAGGGGGAAGAAGAGTAAGAGCAATTAGGAGAGGAAGGAGATCCATATGTTGGACAGAGAAGGGAGGAGAAGGGCACATATATAGGCGTGATGGAGGGAGTAATGAATCCAAAAGAGGGCGTGAGAGATCGATGGGTGATGGAGTTGTCAGCGGTTTGTACCCACAACAGCTACCCGTCGCAATCTTTGGTTCCAAAATTCGCCATGAGCTTTTAATCCCTCCTGGCCTAGTCCACTTACTCAAGATGTTTAATGGTAAAAAATAGGAGATAAAAGGGAAATCCCTTGTAATGCTGGCTGGCCTTTAGGTATAGAGGATCTCCTGCATCTACTGCAAGAATTCTACGTTCATGAGATGGACAGCTATTACCGCCAAATCTTCTCCTAGGATTCCTAATTAATTTTGTTCTTCTCTTTCATCTCTCTTTTTCTCTCTCATTTCGGTCATTTGGAGCATGTCTTATCTGCTGTATTTGTCAACCACGTTTCATTTCCAGCTTACTCCGGGAATCCTCGTGTTGCACCCCTCTAAACAAACGAAGGGAGATGTGCCCATCACCCATTGGTGATGAGCACACTGTTCCCCCTAGGCGGCGCGTAGCCAATAATTTTTCACAAACGAAGCTTACTCTTAATCATTTGATTGTTGATGTATATGGATGACACTGATCTTATTTGTAATCATCCACCTGCTCTACATTTATATCTAACTAATCTTTTTATTTACTGGAGCAAACATGGAACATTTCTGCTTTATTCTTTGTATTTAGAAGCACAAAAATGTTTTGACGGTATGGTTACTGGAGCAAACCGTAACAACTCCTTTCTTGAGTGTGAACCTTCCACGTTAGACTGTGATAACCTAATAAGCAAGGCAAGGCCACCGACTGGCCTAGCATCGGATGGCCATGACCCTACCTGGCCGTGGCTGAGTGAGAGCCTGGCCCCGACGAATCAGGCGAGGGAGGCGAAAATGGCGGCAAAGCCCACCACCAAGAGGACGCTCTCGCAGGTGGTGCTGCTCCTCGCCATCCACAGCCCTCCGCCAAGAAAAAAAAAGAAATTAGGGGTGGGGGCATACCTAAGGAGGAGTCTCATCGTCGTCGGAGTTGCCGGAGACTATAGAGCACGCCGCAGAAGGACATCACGACGGAGAAGGGATGGGCCGAGGGCTAGGGCATAGGGGAGGGTTATGACTCATGAGGTAATGGACACAGATTTCCCGACGGACATTTTAACCACAGAAAGGCGATTTGGATGAGGCAGTTAAATTGAAGCTGAAAATGGTTGGATTTGGTGTGATACCGACTCTTATTACTTACAGCAAAGAATTATATCTCCGATCAATCAATATTTAGCCGTATTGATTTATCGGGTAGGACCCGATATCGATATATCGGTGATATAATTCCTTGCTGTAAGTAATAAGAGTCGGTATCACACCAAATCCAACCATTTTCGGCTTCAATTTAATTGCCTCATCCAAATCGCCTTTCCGCGGTTAAAATGCCGTCGGGAAATCCGTGTCCGTTACCTCATGAGTCATAACCCTCCCATGTGCCCTAGCCCCCGGCCCATCCCTTCTCCGTCGTGATGTCCTTCTGCGGCGTGCTCTATAGTCTCCGGCAGCTCCAACGACGATGAGACTCCTCCTTGGGTATGCCCCCACCCCCAATTTCTTTTTTTTTTCTTGGCGGAGGGCTGTGGATGGCGAGGAGTAGCACCACCTGCGAGAGCGTCCTCCTGGTGGTGGGCTTTGCCGCCATCTTCGCCTCCCTCGCCTGATTCGTCTGGGCCAGGCTCTCACTCAACCACGGCCAGGTAGGGTCATGGCCATCCGAGGCTAGGCCAGTCCGTGGCCTTGCCTTGCTTATTAGGTTATCACAGTCTAGCGTGGAAGGTTCACACTCAAGAAAGGAGTTGTTACGGTTTGTCAACTATAGTTAAAATGTCCTGATATTTCAAAGAGGCTAATTTAAGTTTAATCATGAATTTTGAGTTTTGCTGTTAAAGTTTGGGTTTTTCTTCGTTTTTTAGGCTTTTTATGATCTGGGTCGTTCGTGTTTTTTTGCTAAAATTTTGGATCGATGTATTGGAATTCAGCATGTTCATTGTAAATATCTCTGTGTTTGTTTTACTTCATGGATGGGAAGTATCTCTGCTGAGCTGCTGGAGATGCTTACATGGTATTTCTGAGGAGTTTACTTCATAGTTCATATTGATCTTGTTTCATTTTCTTTGCTATCATGTTGAGCGGAAAAATTATAATTCCTTACTGAATTGCTGAGGCTTTTAAGTCTTTGATCGATATGTAAATCTGTGATCTTCTTTTCAGTTTCGAAAGTTGACTTTTTGTCATGACGAATACTATGTGATCTTTATTCAAGTTCTTGTGAAGTCAAAAGCTTTAGTTTAAGAGAAGTGCAGAGCACTCTCTCCTTTACTTCTTAATCTTGACTCTTGTAAAAATGCAAAATTTCTGATTTTATTAAGCTTTGCTTATGTATTTTAAGTTTCTAATGTAAATGTTTGGTGAAATTGAAATACTTGCTTCATCCATTACACAAGGCTAAGTTTGAAGTTAATTGGTGAAATGTTGTTTCTTAATAGAGGTGAATGCTGGTACTGGGAGTTCATTTGGGACTCTATATCGCATAACAACTTACGGAGAATCTCATGGAGGTGGTGTTGGTTGCATCATTGATGGATGCCCTCCTCGAATTCCTCTTTCTGAGGCTGACTTGCAATTTGAACTTGACAGAAGGTAGTTGTTTTGACATTTCTATTTTTGGTTACTTGTGCATTGCCACTTTTTATTCATCTCACATGAATGTATTATGTAGAATAGTTTTTGAGGACTGAAACAACCAATATTGAGAACATACATTTTTACCATTATCTAGGAGGCCAGGTTAGAGCAGAATAATGACCCCCAAGAAAGAGACTGACACATGCAAAATATACTCTGGCATTTCTGAAGGTTATATTTACATGTTAATTACCTAGGCCTTGATGTCTCTTATCGTGATTTTTTAAGGCTTCTTTATAAGTGACAATGCATGCCTAGCATATAAGTTGATTACAAATATGTGTTGCAGGAATGACAACAGGAACTCCAATTCATGTGTCTGTTCCGAATACTGACCAAAGAAGCCATATAAGCATTTGTACCATGCTAAATTTTTAAATCCATGTAATTTCCAAAGACTGCCATGGTTGACATGTTATGTAATGAGAATGTCAATACGAATTAAAAGTATAAGTATACTTAATTGTCGTAGAAAAGGTATGATAGTTGAGTGGTTTAAAAGAAACAAAATACTGAGCTCATCTTCAATTTTTTAGGAAACGATCAGAAAGACTGCCCTTACTGTTTTCATAAACCTACTTTTTTTAGGAGAAAGATAATTCGTACAAGTAACTTGAAAGGAAGTTATTTACTTGCTAAATGAGTAAATGACCTGTCTTGTGGATATGTCTTATATGCATTGAATTGGCACAACAAAATTTACATTGCTGACTCTAAAATATTGAAAAAGAATGAAGATTATGTAGTTGTATCCTATCTGCGTAAAATAGTCTATAATATTTGTTGTTTACACATTTGTAATTTATAGTAGTGTAAATTAGTTTTCATATCCTATTACTATATGTACCCAATTTTATTGAAGATGTCAGGGGATTAAAACCTGAAAGGTGTCCGTAAATAACAAGACCAGAAGATATATGAAAAATGTTTCCATGACAAGACCAGATTTATTATACAAAATTTAATTAAATTTATGTTCTCAGTGATGCAGAATGGTGTATCTCAAATATTGCTTTTCCAAGATTAAAGTTTAAAACTATCTCCCACAGGTTGTTGTTGCACTAATTCTTGCTGGATCCTATCTGCAAAGTACATTTCCAGCATATGTTAGACTGATAACACCATTTGCTCCCTTGTTTGCTGTGTTGGCTTCTTCGCTCCTTGCGAGCAGGTTTGTCTTTGCTCATATAATAACTCATTTTTTATCAATTGTATTTCTTCTTCCATTAA
This sequence comes from Houttuynia cordata, assembly GCA_039654745.1. Taxonomy (NCBI): domain Eukaryota; kingdom Viridiplantae; phylum Streptophyta; class Magnoliopsida; order Piperales; family Saururaceae; genus Houttuynia; species Houttuynia cordata. The sequence goes on from CM077506.1 coordinate 25,227,893, forward strand.
ATAATTTACCTAACAAGTTTTACTTGCTCAGTGTATTTTCAGAAAATGTTGTCCGCTTCAAATCATCAATGGTTAGAGAATTAGTGGGTATTATGGAAGGTGCTCAGGTTGGAGACTGGTGGCATGATTTATATTCAATGAAGTGGACTAATTAACTCATACTGAGTTTTATGCACAAACTTTTTACGGATCAATGAAAGACAATTTTTTTACATATCAGTTGTATTTATGTTTCTTATACATATTGTTATAAGATGACACTATATAAATATATGTTGTTTCACAATCATAATCAAATGGCGCATTTTTCCAACTATTTGGGGTTGGCGACACAGATCTTACCATGGTTTTTAAAACCGGACCGGACCGGACGGTCCGACCGCGGAGAACCGGAACCGGCCGGGAAACCGGTCCGGTTCATCCGGTTTACCCCGGTTTGGAAAACCGGATAATTTTTTCGAAACCGGCCGGTTCAACCGGCCGGTTTTCCCGAACCGGGGTAAACCGGAACCGGATTGACCCGGTTTTTCATATTTTTTTTTTTTTTTTAGAAAAAAATTTTCAAAGAGGGCTGCGCGGGGGGGGGGGGGGATTCGAACCCAAGACGCTTTGCTAAGGCCCCTGCACCTTAACCACTTGGACTACAACGGTTTTGTAATAATGTTTTACAAAATTTATATTTATTATATACTTAACCCTATTTACACCTAAACCGGGTCATTCCGGTTTGACCCCGGTTTGACCGCGGTCCAACCGGACCAGCCATCAATCCGGTTCGATGGCCGGTCCGGTTTTGAAAACCTTGGATCTTACTCATCCATTCAAGCCTGTTTTTTGCCACCTCTTTTGTAAAATATAGTAAAGTCATATCCATGTTTATGTATACCATGTAGTACTAATTATATGAATAATATATGAGAATATTTTTTGCATTTATGAATAATGCTTGTTATCCATATTTAGTGCTGCTGTTTATTTCTTGAAGACAATATTGACAGAAAAAAGCTGTCACAAATGAGCTAAAATCGTCGCAATAGGTATTTAACAGAGTCCAAAATCTGTCTTTAAAACCATCGCTAAACATTTATACCGACGGACAACAACAGTCGCTACATATCATCCTCGAGAGAAAATTCAACTGAATTTATCCGTCACTAGAGACTTTTTGATAGAAAATTCTACCGAGTAAAATAGATTTAGCGACAATTATAAGTCCGTCGCTATATCTATCGATCAAGCGGCCATCATGCAGTGTTATCGAGATGCATGTTATCGAGGAACATTCCGTCGCAACAAGAGTAGCCCTTTTAGCGACGGATTGTGCCGTCGCTAAATGTAGTTTTTTTGTTTATTCTCCAATTGAACCTGTAGATTGAAAATCAAATTGTCCAAGACACTGTGATTTAGCACTGCTAACTTCAAAAAAAATATTTTCACCCTCTTCATGCTCAGGTTTTCTCCGGTAATCTGTCCCCAAGATACAACAGATCGGTCGACAAGTCGTGCACTCCAACAAGTCGGACCCAAACTCAGAGAATAAATAAATGTTGCCTTTCCAGAAGAATAATCCCAGAAGAATGAGGAGATAAACCTAGAATGAACTGTGTTCTCTTTATGTTATTTTTTTAAGGCAGTTATTTATATATAAACCAGAATTCAAAGGACTATTTTCACCAAAGGAAATAAATGGGCACCCTTTCACAAAGGGAGATGAATGGAAACCCTTTCACAAAATGAAATTAACGGATTTAACAATCTATTGTTCACCTAATTACCCGTCTTACCGTTAGATCATAATCAACGGCTTCTAAGCTCCAAAAATTATTAACCATTTGATAAAAAAATCAAAGACTCTAAATGCGAGTGCTAAGTGCATCAAAATGCGCCTACGCCACGCCCACGCGTGCGCATGTGTACCTTTAAGTGCACCCACGAATGTGTATACCTTCGTTTCGGGAGAGTCTCCACACTAATAAGTAAGGGTGCTCACGAGCCGAGCCAGCTCGTGAGTTTTTTTGGCTCGGCTCGACTCGAGTCCAACTCGACTCGAGCTCGATTTCTTCGAGCTCGAGCTCGAGCCAACCTACAGCTCGACTCGGCTCGACTCGAAAAAGCTCGACTCGAATTAGCTCGAAGCTCGACTCGAGAATCAGCTCGAGCTCGACTCGACTTTCTTTTCTAAAGAAGGCCCATATGCTTAACCATTTTGGTTTCCCTTTAATTAAATTAAAGAACTACCATTTCTTTCCTTTTTATAGAGCATGTATAACCTTAGATTCATACTGTTAGACGATATGAAACTCTCATATTAGTTCATGACCCCTATCGCCCACTGCTGCTGCCCCCATAGCCCGCCATCATTGCCGCCCCCTCCCCCCGCCTCCTACCATTAGCCACCGCCCCTTGCCGCCCACCACTGCCATTGCCCACCATCCCCTCTGTCGTCACCTCCCACTGTCGCCCATTGCCTCCCCATCGCCGCCAACCGACACCGCCGCTTGCCGAATGCCGACACTGCCCCCCCGCTGACACTGCCCCCCGCCCACCACCCATCGCCCCTTGCCACCCGCCACCGCTGTCGCCCACCACCTATCGTCCCTTACCGCCACCGCCACCGCCCACCACCCATTGCCCCTTGCCGACTGCCACCATCACCGCTGCTGCCCACCACCTATCGCCCCCCGCCGCCCCCACTGTGGTGGGTGACAGCAGCGGGGGTGGCGGTTGGCAAGGGGCAATGGGTGGTGGGCGGCAGAGACAGTAGTGGTGGGCGGTAAGGGGCGATGGGTAGTGGCGGGGGAGCAGTGTCAGCGGGGGGTAGTGTCGGCAAGCGGCGATAGGGAGGCAATGGGCGACGGTGGGAGGTGACGACGGAGGGGGTGGTGGGGAGCGACGGCAACAGGGATGTTGGGCAATGGTGGGAGGCGATGGGAGGCAACGGCGGCGTGGCAGGTCCAAGGGGTGGTGGGGGAGGCAAAGGGCAGAGGTGGGCGGTGTCGACGGACTGCGGTGGGAGGCGATGGACGATGGTAGGAGGCGATGGGTGATAAGCGATGGCGGGGTGAAGCCCACCTCAAATATGTAATAAATATTTTTTTTGTAGATAAGATGTATAAAAAAATTGTAGCTTAGGTGGTTAGAGTGTGTTGTGATGTTCACTTTGGTTTGGGTTCGAATCCTACCCAAACCAAATTTAGATTTTTGCCTTGAGCCGGCCAAGCCAGGCTCGAGCTCGAGCCGAGCTCAAGTTCTGAATCGAGCTCCGGCTCGTGAGCCCGAGCCGAGCCTGAGCTCGAGCTGTCAAATTATATGACGAGCCGAGCTCGAGTCATCAAATCCCGGCTCGAGCCGAGTCGAGCTCGAGCCCGAGTTTTAACTATCGAGCTCGAGTCGAGCTGAGTCAAAACTTGACTCAGCTCGGCTCGTGAGCAGCCTTACTAATAAGATATAAAAATAGGAAAAAATATTCCTCATATATACTCTATCACATCCATGCGTGTTTCCTATGTGGGAGAGATTTCTTTTAATTTTCCTCCAAACTTAGCTAAATAATAAAATTTAATGAAAATAAAATTTCTACTAATCTTATTTCAATCAAATAATAAATGTGGGCCTAAGATGGGAATTCTATTAGTGGGCTTACACCACTAAATTAATTTGAACAAATTTACCCAAACCAAAACCCAACATTTACATTTGGTCCCATCAACTCAAACTAAAAACCCAACAGTTCCGCTCAATAAATAAATCACTCAATCATCCCAACTCAATGAAGCTGAAGACACTATAGCATTCACATACATGAAAATGAAGCAAATGGGTGAAGATCAAGGTCATGTGTAACACCCGAAAATTTTGTAAGTTTACCAAAACAGCTATTTTAGGAAACTGTTCTAAAATAGGAAAGTTTTGCTGCCTGTTTTGAAATCTTTTAATATGAGTGTTGAATTAGTTTGGTGATGCTTTAAGAAGAGTGGAATTGATAAACCAGATTAGGTTGTGCACCAGGGCACAAGGACTAGCCCTCGCGCTGGGTTCAATCTGGCGCTGAGGCTGGCTTGGCGCCAGGGGCTGTATGCACCTGACGCCAGGAGTGGGGACCAGGCGCCAGGGCGTGAGACAAGTGTGTAGAGATTCATTTGAGTATTTTGAGTTATTAAATTGAGTTAGTGATGTGGTACAAGAGTGGTGCAGTATTTTTTCAACACACTTCATTCGTGGGACATTGGAGCCGTCCATCTGTGTGCCACGCACTAGACGCAGGAACACCTGAGGGCCAGAGCCACGTGGACACAGCACCCTAGGCACTGTGCACGTGGTTGGCATGTGAATATTTGGTTAGGGGAGAGAGAATTAAGAAGTCAAGGGAATTTTAAATTCTTTCTAAATCCGGTTTTAGAAAGGATTAAATATCTAGTCTAGAATCCGGTTTTAATGTAAATAGATTTGATATCCTTTTTATTTGGAAATTAAGGAATCTAGAAGAGGAGGTTTTGGATGTGTTTACTGGGATTTTCTTGATGACATGGCCTTCAATTTTGGGCACGAATTAGGGGCTAAACCAAAGAGATTGAAAATTTTGAATTTAATTCCAAAGCCGATTTGATTTTGGAGGAAAATTGAGATTCCTTAAATTTGGGCATTTAGAAACTAAAGGGGAAGATTGTGACCGTGAATAGTGGCCATGGGATGAAGTTGTGCCATGTGGCATGAGTGAGATCATGGTTGGAGTAAAATTAGGGAGGTTACACCCATAATTGGTAACCGATCCCATTAGTCAATTCTCTACCAATTTAGAGGTTGTAACCGACCTAGATTCTAGGGATCTGATTTGGAGTGATAAGGCAAGCACGTTGGAGTTTATTCATGCCATTTGAAGGGATGGATATCAGCCGTTAGATGAGATTTGATCTAAGGTGAGAAATTAGCCTAATTGAGAAAGTTGCCTAAGTGGAGAAATTAGGGTTTTAAACCATCCTAATTGAGGGGAAACCCTAACTGAAGATGAGAAATTATGGGAGACCACGTCCTTGACATGGATTGTGGGTGATGTGGAATGAATCCTGGACGTTGGATGGAGATTCAATCAAGGGTGGAGATTTAACCTAAGGGACTAGGTTTTTACTATTTAAACACCCCAAATTAGTGGCCGGCAACCGTTTTAGAATACCTTGGGAGTCGTGCTAGCCTTGGAGCAAGATGGTCAGCAACCCTATTGCACGTCCAAAGGGCTTTTCCATCGTTTTGAGCGCTCATTTGTGGAGGTACGCGAAGGAAAGGGGTGATACGCGTGGAACCGGGTAACACGCATTTAATTGCGGTTTTCGTCAAGGAGGTAGGATGTGTTTTCCCTAATCCTCTCATATTTTTCTGAGATGAATCTATTTGATTTATGAGTATTGAATTCTCTGATATTGTGAATCCCATGATGTCGTGGTATGAGTATTAAAAATCAAATTTTTATATGCATGATGAGTACACGTATGAATTATACTATTCCTTGATGTTTAGATTGTTGTGCAATGGCCTAGGTACGTAATTTCATTTCTATTCCAGTATTCCAATGATCGATTATGTACTCAAATGGCTGCTGGTATTTTCTGTCCAGTCATTGTTGTCTTGATGTTTGATATTATCGATTGATATTGAGTTATCGGTTGTCAATTAGGGTGTGTATATGATATATGTCGATGGAGTATACTTATAATTACTGATTCATAGAAGATCAAACTCATATTGTTACTGGTTGGTGAAAAGATCATGTCTTTTTGAAGTCAACAGCATCCTATTCCATTTTTGTGTCCCATATTAGAAGTCTTAATTGGGGTTTATGGAAATTAATCATAATTGGTTATAATATCAACTGTCGGGTGGCTATTTGTTATAAAGTCAGAAACTTTACCTACTGATATGATTATATAAGTATCATTAGAGGACGGGATAATAGTTATTATATCATGGACAAGTGAGTATTAGCATATAAGTATCATATTATGAAGGTTAATCGAGATTAATTAGCCTCGGCCAGTATTTTTCCTACACAGATAGACTGCAGTATTAAATGTGTAACTAATTCTATAAAATTCGAAAAAATGTGTTTTCTATTGGGTTGGATTGTAGATGGGGGAATCTACAGTAAAATTTTGAGGACCAGATTCGAACTGTAAAAATTATTGTGAGACTCGAAATTGTTCTGTTGTGCAGAAAACAGGGCAGTGAACCAGGGTATGCTTAATATTACTTGGTATCATATGATTATATAAAGATATAGATAATTTACTACCTAAATAAAAATAAGAAGGACTTGGGTGGTAATTGGGGCAGAGAGTGTAATCTTCCGAAATTGCGTAGTCAAGTGGAGTCAAGCCAAATTGAGTCGAGCTTATGTGTTAAACTACCTTACCGATTGAAGTGTCTCAAGAAATCTGATTAGGGTTGCACTCTCAAACCCTAAATCTGAGTTTAGCGTTAGACCTGGAAATTCTTATCTATGGCCTTGCACAGCGAAAATTATCAGATCAGTAAAGTTATTATTATACCCTTATAGTTGGGTCAAGCGTGGAAGATGAGTTGTTTCAGTTACTCCTTAATGAGTCAGATTCTGATGAAGAGTATTGATTCTTTTTATTGAATTGTTAACTCCTTGGGATATTGAAATCTCAATGGTGTTCAATGGGACTCCATTCTTGAATATTGAGAATTTTCCATTGATTTTAATACAGCCCCTGTTGCTGTCAGATTATTTTCAGTTCTCTGTAAACTGCTTATTCCACAAGAGTGATTGATGAAAACTCTTCGAGTGGAAATCATAGTATGCTCACGAGCCATTGCTAGATCCTCTGTAGTCTCAGATTATATTATGAACCTCTGTAGTTCAGCCGATGACGGCAACACGTGCGTTTTAGACTGTATGATATTACGGAAGGTCTGCAGTCTCCGCCCATTGTGCCCGTAAGCACCGATGGGGCCTCTAGGATGTTCTGGCATAGATGTCCATAGGGGAAGTGGACTGACCTGAGAGCAGAAATTGACAACTCCTACACTTTGTATGTTTGGAGTCTATTTTGATTGTGATCTATATCCGTTCAAATGAGATGTTCGGAGTCTGGTTGCCTATTTCTCAGCATGAGTTGCTAATATTCTGGTGCGTTGATTATTGCATCTATTGTTCCAAATTTAATTGATGATATTCCATAATTTGTATCCTTTTGAGTCTTTTGCTTCTATATTTTTATCAGTGGGGTTTTGGCATCCTACTGAGTATTTCATTCGAAATACTCATGCATCTCTCGATGTAGGTATCAATGTGGAAAGAAATTAACAGGTATGTGGTGTGGAGCTTGATGGCAGAAGTCGCTGGAGTAGATCTATTTCGTGATTTTTAATTTTATGTTTGTGAAGCTAATCAGCCTGCGTGCTGAGTTATTTTGTTGATTGCTGATGTTTAAGACTGATTATTGTAATAACGTAGTTAACTCGAAGTTTGTTATTGTTTAAAATTTTTGTAAAATGGATATTGTTTAAGCATTCTGGAATGAGGAGCTTTATGTAATCGAGTATTCGGTCGCGTTCCGGGTTTCAACCTCATGACCTTAAATGAGTTGGTGTTTCTACGCATTATCCGAGGTTTTGAAATTCGGGGCGTGACATCATGCATCTTCTATGGACGTTCTTAGTATGCACTCCTTTTTGTGGGTTAAATCTAGTATACTGTATACACTCCTTTTTAAGGGGGATGGAGCACTCCTGCACTCTGAGTCTCTGAAGGCTCACCTAAGCTTGAAAGGTATACAAACCTCCCCATGCACCAGTAACTCTAGATATGAAGGGTCAGGAAACATTAAGAAAAACACACAAACTCAATTTAATTAGTTAGCTAGGACGGTCAGCTGTTGGCAGTTGGCGAGTCACTAGTTTCAGAAATAGAGAGACATGGGAAGGGGCAGGGGAATCAACCAGAGCGGCAAAAGGAGGAAGGGGAGGGAACATGACGTTGACAGCCACAAAGAGATTGTACGGGGAAATCAAGTGAAAGTCGTACTCTCCCTTTCTAGTTTCTATCCTTTGGCCCTTGGAGTCCAGATTTGAGGCCACTAGTGAAGTTTCACCAGCCATCGGTCATACGAAATCGACGGTGCACACGGACATAATGTACATGCGCTCGGTCAAAACTGCGTCTTTTGATTGAGCGTGTGCGCCATCGATTTTGTATGATTTACAGCTTGTGAAACTTCACCTGCAGATCCCATCTCTGGCCATTGTGCTAAAGTCACCAACTTGGGTCTCTTCTCCCTTGTAGAGTTAGATTTAAAATCGGGTTACTTCACCCACAACATACATTATCAGTTAATCACTTCTTCCCCAACCTCAAGGGGATCAATTGTCGGTGCATGATTTCGAGAAGAGAGAGTGAAAATGTTTCTTATGACTTCATTTTTGGTTCATTCTATGACTTCATTTTTATAACACTATTATTGGTACAATTTTCTCGAAGGAATGAGAACATGGTAAGAGCATTTTCTAAATTAACCTGAATACAAGCTGAATAACTCTTCTTATTGTCATAGCTAGAATAAATAATTCTTCTTCTCAATTCTTACTGATGTTACTGGGCCTAATATCTCGCCGTCTACTCCTCCACCCTTCAGTTTGTCAAATCACGCTTTTGATCGTCCCCTTGCCATCATCTTCCAGGGTGAAAACAAAATACCCTAGCTCAATAGCATCAGGATAAGCAACAAACTGACTAACGATATTAATTGCATACGCAATATCCAGACGTGTAACAGTGAGATAAACCAAATTGTCAACAATAATGCGATGTAAAGTAGGATTTGGAAAAGAAGTATCATCAGAAGGAGAATACTGAACATTAAGTTCAAGAGGAGTATTGACACTCCTAGAATCAGTGAGACGAGCATGCTCAAGGATGTTACTTGTGTACCTGAACTGCGAGAGAAGATAACCCTTGGGAGAGAGTGCTACTTCAATACTCTAAAAATAACGAAGAAACTCAAATCCTTCATATCAAAATGACGTGCTAATTCTGATTTTACCGTTGTAATCCCATCAACATAATTACCAATAATAATCATCTCATTTACATATAAAGAAAGAGAGCGGAATCATGATCACTGAGGCGAAAGCCAAGAGAAGTGATGATAGTGGAAAAACTTATGGCCCAGGGTGCTTGTTTAAGACCATATTAAGTTTTCTTAAGCTTGCAAACTCCACTTGGGTTATGAGAAACAACATGAGGGGGTACTAGGTAAACTTCTTCTTGAAGATTGTCATTTAAGAATGTATTTTTAACATGCATCTAAGATATATGTCATTGACTAACATAGGCAACTATAATAAGAGACAATAGACATTTTTGTAACAGGAGCAAAAATCTCTTCATAATCAATACCATACTACAGAGAAAATCACTTTGCAACTAGTCTAGCCTTGTGCCGAGTTTTTTCCATATTACCTGGCACCAACTTTGATATTCCCATATTACCTGGTTTTTCCCGTGAAATCTCATATGACCTGGAATCTGGACTTGAAGTACCCAAAATGCCCTTTCTTCTATTTTTTCATGCTAATACTGTGCGAAGAGGCGTGTTGTGTACAACACGAAAAAATACAAGGTTCTCCGGCGATATACATCGGCGACTTCACCGGCGACCGGCGAGTTCAAGCGGTGATTCAACCGGCGGAATACACGGATTTTGACGAGCCTATTCGCGTCCCCCATCTCGATATCGAGCTGCCCCCCTGCTGGATTTCGACGACACGACTGAGGGAGAGTGCACAAAGGCGGCGATTTGAAGCGTATACGTCGGTATTTCGGATCTTCAACCTTCAGAGTTCCCCCGCGGCTCCCTCCGCCTGCATGCAACAGGCGGATTGACCGATTGAGCTTCGGTTGATGGTGAGGAAGAGTGTGAAAGGCACCTGCGAGGAAATACACACATACACATGACTAAACTGCGGTAAGTTACAACAATCTTTACTAATTTTAGTTTCATAAGGTCCGACATTTCTATTTAGTCGTGTACGCGACAACACGACTTTTATATTTTTGTGTTTCACCGACACGACTTTTCTACTGACCACTCTACCTCACTCCTTGCAGATAGACAGCGAAATCAGAGGGGGAGGATCATGATTTTGTCTTGGCACCTCGACAGCGAAATCAGAGGGGCAGGAAGAGGAAGACTCCGATGAACCGACTAGTAAAGAGAACATATAATGCGCGACCGACGCTTCGGACGTTTTGTCAACCGGGAGCGATGAAAAAGTGTGCGGCCCTCCTACAGCGTCACCAAAGATGTGCCCAAGTGATCAAAGATGCTGGTTTCGCTGTCATTTTTGAAGGTGAGGACGTAGTTGTATCTCGGAACCTCCTCGGCCATTTGGTCAGGTACTGGGATGAGTCGGCGAAGGTCTTCAATATCAAGGGCAGAACGCTACATTTCACAGAGCAAGAAGTTGCTCTTATCACCGGATTGCCCGCAAAGAGCGAAAGAGTTGAGGTCCTCCCCTCCTTGACACGCCGACCAGAAGGTCAATTCTTCAGAAAGCACTTCGTCGCGAGGAGAGCAGAAATTCCACACATTGAGGAAATCATAGACAAGCTTAGCACGGGCGAACTGAAGATGGAAGAGGAGGACATGGCGAGGATGATCATCTGCCTCCTCTTCTGCACGGTGCTGCTTCCACACAGCACTAGAACGGTTCATCCCTCTTTGTACAGTTACATTGACGACCTCCCAAGATTGAGGTCATACAATTGGGCTGGGACTATGCATAAGATGTTGGTTTCTGGTATAACCCACACCAGGAGACTAGTGGGTGCGAGATCGCAAGGAGGGTGCCTGGGCGGTGGATACCTAAATGGCGCCGCATATGTCCTTTAGGTATGTAGCATTCATAGTCTTCGAAAGGCAAACAAGTCTTATACAATACCATTATATTTATAGTCGTGTATTATGCAACTTGACTATAAATACTATATTTATAGTCGTGTATGATGAAACACGACTAGGTATATAGTCATGTTGTTTACGGCACGACCATAGTTCAATTCGTGTACTAGTTATAGTCGATTAAGGCAACCGCGCCTTGTAATAATGCCTTCATCTGTTTACTATGCATATTTGGTTTTCTGAGCACACGACAATCTTCCATCCTGTCGTGGGCCCTACCAGTCCACGGACCAAAAGGTGGCCAGGAAGTGGGGCCCTCACTACAGAGGTGAAGAAAGGTGCACAGAAGAAGCACCGTATGGCCGACTATTGGATGGGAGTGTTCCACAATCTCGCAGTATGGGACGAACTCGTCGACGTAATCACCCCCATGGCCGGAGAGGCATCTCTCCTTGCTTCGTCAACCTCAGTGGCCCCTCCTCCGCGACGGCAGAGGCCGGAGAGGCTGGAAATCAAGAGGACTCCCAACCAACCTACACCCCTTCCTCGAGGACGGCTGCCCAGTCCACTGCAACTGCAATGGGGCGATTGGAGGGTGCGCTTCAGGGCATACAGTCACTAATTGAGATAGCTCTATCTTCGTTTGAGGAGATGGGAAGGAGTGTCGGACCTCTGCGAGAGGTTCTCCACTCTATGAAGGCCTCTGCCGCCTCAATGATCGTTTAAATATAAACCCTTGCAAGTGCACAAGGCAATTGTACTACGGCGAGTATTAAAGGGTTGTCGAACCTCAGGGACGGATTAATCTTTTACCAAATTCAAGAGAAGAAAAAAGATGTAGTTTAATTAATTCTAAAGAAAGCAATGGACTTTATCTAATCTAACTGAGATTTAATCAATATGGAGAAATATCAAGGCAGAGAATCCACCACTAGACATGCAATTACTACTCTCAATTATTATTAAGCATAAGTTAACATGATATGGTAATTCATGTTCTTGATCGGATACACGAATTACTAAGGAATTCACTAACGTTCTGGATCGGACACGAAAGTTCATCCACTATTGTGTAATCAATCCTATCCTTTATCGGGCATAGAATTAATCACAACTCTATTATAATGCAATTAATCTTATCCTTGATCGGGCATAAAATCAATCACAATATCTAATTTCATTCATAATCAATCAAGTCTATGATCAAGCACTCAAAAGAAACTCATGAAATCGCATTAAGCATAAATCATAATCAACTTTATAGAATTAAACTATCAAGAGTAGCAATACACATCTAGGGCTTCATCAAGCCTTGACAAGGAATTTAGTTACACATAGAAAGAGAGAAAAGAAAAGCCTGTTTATGTAGATCCATCGTCATGAATCCTTCTTCTTCTTTGCTCCAAAAGACTCCTTCTCTTGCTCCTCTCTACCCTCCAATAAAGCTCTAGTTCTCCAAGGTTGAATGCCCAAAACGTTCTCCCATAAGGCCTATTTATAAGAATGAAGAGAAACCACGAAGTCCCCTTCCAAATCCAAGTCGAAATAGGTCTTATTTTGGTTTTCCGCAGACGGCGATCGATCGCTCCGTATTGACGATCGTTCGCTGTCCGATCGATCGCAATTCCTTCGTTATTTTACCCCGATCGATCGCTTTGGCGATCGACGCAGTATGATACCGATCAATCGTAGTTACTGTCTTGCACGATTGAAAAATTCCAGTAGATACGATCGATCGTTTTGATTCCGATTGATCGTTTCCTTCAATACACTGCTTTTACGGCTCTGGCGATCGATCGCATTGATAGCCGATCGATTGTAGCTACTATTCATAAATTTCAAATAGCTATAACTTTTTGTCCCGAACTCCAAATTGTGCGTGGTTGGTGGCGTTGGAAAGCTGACTTCTTGAAATTTAACATGAGAGTTGAATCAGTCCAATCTGACCTTTGTACACGAAGTTATGATAATTTAACCATTCGAGTTACTTTTCTCTTCATTTCTGTGTATTACTCTTGTTTCCTACAAAAACTAAAAACTATATTAAAGTAGTAGTTATTCTAATCAAACACCAGCATAAACATAAGTTTAGGAGATAATAAAATGCATATTTCATGTATAGATCACTCAGCGTCAATGCTGTTAGAAGGTCAGATCTTTGAGCATCCCAAGCCGGAGAGGACTGAAGAGCCGACGAAGGAGCCAAAGAAGTGGCCCCAAATGGAGCCAAAGAAGTCATCGGTGCATCAGATGGAGCCAAAGAAGTAGCCCCGTGACAAGGAGCATATGAAGAAAACTCCGATTGGTATGTGAACAAAGGAGCTGGCAAGGAAGTCACATCTCGATTCGACGAAATGGGGTAAAGGTAAGTTGTAGACGATTATTTATTTTCTCGTGCCACATGGTACATGACTATTATATTTGTCGTGTTTCATGATACACGACTATGTAGTTTACCGTGTTTCATACAACACGACTATGTTTTTTATCGTGCTGCTACTGACACGAATAAGTAAAATGTCATTTTAGCTCCCATCAAAAGCGCAGATGAGGAAGACAAGATTCAACGGGCTACAAAAAGATCCTCCACCAAGTTGTTTTTGAAGAAGCTCCAACCAGAATTCAACGAAGATATGGAGCGTGCAGAAGTCGAGTCTCGTCCGACGTATGGACGAGACCTATTCCCCCTGGTCTAGTGGTAAGGAAGAGAATGAGGACTGCCTCCGCGAGGGAATTGCAGAGGATTAGGGAAGATGACCATATACGGAGAATGGCGGAGGAGCAGAAAAGAAAGAATAGGTCCCCTCAGCCGAAAGCCGACTCCGAAGAAACCATATTCGATCGACAAGCGACCTCTATCATCGATGAGCTCATCTCTTCCTTACAGCAGTCGGATATCTAAACCGTCAAGGAGGAGGTGAAGGAGGATGTGAAAGACGGGGATGTCAAGGAGGAGGAGGTGAAGGCTTATGTGAAGTCGGAGGAGGCGAAGGAGGATGTTCTGGACAAGGAGCCGAAGGAGGAGGAGGTGAAGGATGACGAAGAGGCGATGGAGGAGGAGAAGGAGGAGGAGGTGAAGGAGGAGGAGGCGAAGGAGGAGGTGAAGGACGACGAAGAGGCAAAGGAGGAGGAGGTGGCGGAGGCCACTGGCTTAACCACATCCCAGCCTGTTGACGTCGATGTCCTCCTAACCCCTCAAAAGTGTAAGTCTGTAATTGCACTCCCCGAAAACTATGCCGATTTGGAGTTATGCTTCAACATGGGGGTATTGTTAGAGCGGGATAGAGTGGCAATGATGGATGGATCGCCAATCTGAGGAAGGCTTATCTAATCCCAACGCTATGTGATGACGACTATGTATCCCTCCTACAAATAACAGAAATAAACACCAACGTAAGTAAACCTACGCTCCTCATATGTTTTTCTCTTTTGCTTTTTCAAATATGTGAGTTAAAGTTATGCCGTGTATTCGAAGACACGACTTTACGCATAGTCGTGTCTTTGCAAAACACAACTTTACTCATAGTCGTGTCTATCGACGACACGACTATCATGAAAGTCGTATATACAATAATCGACTTTTAATTAGAAGTTGTATATTACCTTACTTCGACTGTTATGACTCCTGTGGATGTTTTTCTATAGGTTATAGATGCGTTTTTAAGTCTATTGAGGCAGCGCAATGACAGAAACCGGATGAAGTATCCGTGGGCATTTTTTGGATGCCACGCATTCAAAGAGATATTCGACAACGTAAGTGTTCCCTGCATAAGGAGTGATAAGTAATTAAGTATGATGTGCCCAGCATCGTTGTCTAACTCTCTTGCAGTTTCGTAGGAGCACAAAGAAGGAGGAAATAATGCGAAATTGGTTAAAAAGCTCGGGAGGATGCTCGACGGCTTGAACAGGAACATGTTCTACACATTTTTCCCAATCCGCACCGGCTCTCACTTCTGCCTCATGTATGTACATTTCCCGCACTGTGTATGGCGCTTCTACAACCCGTTGTCTGGCAGATCCCAGTTATATCCACATCACAGAAAAGCTGCTGACAAATTCACGCAGTTCATGAACGTTGTGATGGCAAGCAAGCTGGGGTGGTTTGGTTTGCTCGACTGGAAGATGACTCAGATCGCCAAAGCGCCATGGCAACAGAATTCGAAAGACTGTGGCATCTTCATCATGATGTATGTCGCGCACTTGGCATCCAATGTCAGCCCACCGAAGTTTGATCAGTCGACAATTACACGACTTTGGCGACCAGTCATCGCTTCAACCTTGATTCGCGGGGTTATTAACAGCGAGTTTGACGACGATTCCGAAAGAGTCGAAAAAGATGTCGTCACAGTTGCGGGTTTTATGAAGCTTCCGGAGAAAGAATAAATTCATATTCATTTTATTCATATTATTTTATTGTATAAAGCTTCTTTGGTGTACATGTCGTACTCTTTCAATTAATTCGACTTCATTTTTGACACCTTGTTCTACAGTACTTTTTCAATTAATTCGAATTCATTTCTGACACATGGTTGCTTTAGACAAAATATCGCAAGCATCACTTTGAATACGGCCTTCATGCAACACGACTATGTATATAATCGTCTCTGATGCAACACGACTTTATATATAGTCGCGTACTAGCCGACACGACTTTGTAAATAGTCGTGTTTCACAATACACGACGGTATAGATAGTCGTGTACTGTAATATTCGGGTATAATGGAATACACGGATGATGCATTGAAAGATTGTTTTTTCATTTCTGATTTTCTTTTTCTTTACAGGCGTACATTTCAGAATAAGTTAATATGCGTTATACAAGAATTTTACTACATCCTAAGTGAAGAATGGTGGGGGCTTAGGTAAGCCGGAGTGGCGTATATGTGATGTCTCGTTCGTAGTCAATTTGCCTTATTGCGGAAGTGTTCGTTTCCTACGCGTTCGATTTTCATTCGGAACCGGGCTGTTGGTGCACCTTGTACGGTTGTAACCAGCTTGACGACAATTCCCACATTTCGAACTTGTCCTTGCAGGTGGCTCGGGCTGTGACTCAATTCTCTTTGTCTTTCTCCTGTCCTTCTTTAGAGCTTCAACCATGGGCGGTTCGCATTTAAATAAAACCTCGTAATTCCCCCACTGACTTCTGTCTAAAGTAGGAAACACTACTTCTTCGTACGTGGTGCAGTACGTACTTGTGCAGTACCACTTCTCACAATATTCTACCGGTTCCAAACTCCTCTCATCAATACATGCCATGGCGTGCTTGCATGGAAGTCCCATGCTCTGGAAGAAGCCACATGTGCAGGTTCTATTCGTAAGGTCAACAACATCCTGATGCGAAAGCATGAACAACATCAGTGTCTTCCAAGGATACTCGTGTCGTCGAAGACACGACTGTATGACTAGTCGTGTATTCGACGACACGACTTTGTTATAGTCGTCTCTTACAGAAAACGAATTTATGCTTACCATATGGTATAAAGATGTCACTTCAAACTGTCGTAATTGTCACGCCCCACGCACCGCCCGACCCGAACCCAAACCCGAACCCGGTTCACGGGACGAATGATGTGCGGGGGCGACGTTACGTCGGACAAAGCGGAAGACTTACACCCATATACGGGCGATAACATAATTTCGGAGTTTCGCGCCGCTTTGTGTAAGAGTAAACAAGTAAAAATTCAACGAGGTATAAAGTCTAGAATATCAACAAGTCTTACATCCACAATTAGATAGAGTCCGGAGCCATACACGCGGCTCTGATAACAAGTCTAAACAGTCTGAAATATAACACGACATCTACTGTAATCTCATGACAATAAAGAGTACGATAACACAACACTAATCATCATGCTCAAACTAATCCCATACTCCTTCTGGTCGCTCCTCGAAGAGAGGATCCTGCGCGTCTGCGTGTCGTACCACGCACCCCCAAAACAAAACAAGGAAGAGGGGTGAGTATAAAACTCAGTAATGGTTTTCAAGACACGTCGGAAATCCACAAGAAAACATCAAAGCATGAGAGTTCATCAAATAATATACGTAATCCACGTGATAATACCGTCTAAATCAGACGTCCATCTCACAACATCTTATACCATGGAATTTTATCAACATACCTACTGAACATACATACCCGTCATAAGACGATACATAATAATATCTCAACCACAAACTGTCTAAACATGCATTCCTGTGGTATGAATCTCATACAACCTGGTACACAATCATACATATATAACATGATCCATCCATCCATCACGTCACATGTGGAGCATCTACATGGTACATAATCATATATTTATATGAACATACACTCACCCTTCACGATACACGTGGAATCTACATGATACACAATCAATCATAGCATTCATAATAATGCATCAATACAATGGTGAATGCCTCCATCAAGGAGTAAGCACAATATCTTTGGGACACAATCAAGCCTAAGAAGGCGTATCATGGTCCGGTTTCCTCGCTGGAAACAAGGGGGTGTCATGTACCCCAAAGTCTGTTCGCCCTGGACAGTCCTGGCCAAGGGTGCCCGAATCGTACACAACGAAACTAGAACAGGTGTGTTCGCCCTGGGTAGTCTCCTGCGGTGGGGGAGAGCCCGAATCCCTGTTATGCGGGACCCTAGAACACATGTGGTAGGGGTGCACAAGCCTACCACCGGGAATACTCATGTCCCGTACGACTAATCTCAATAGTATCAACCGCAAGGCGAGTACGAAACACGCCCCCCATATCATCCATCAAACTCAACCCGGGGAGTGTCCGTGATCCACGAAGGACCAAATCGAAAACGTGTCCTTTCGGACCAACCAAGTTCGATAATTCTCCGATCGATTAATCCGGCATGCAATTACATCCATTGCATACAATCGATCAACACCGATGAAGACACGGTAAAATCTCATTCATGAAGTCCTATTCATGATGCATGCTCTCAGGATACATACGTGAGCAAATCCTATGTGGGTGCCAACACATGAAACATGCTCTCAACCCATTCCCACATGCATCATAATCAAGGTATAATTACAATCTCATGGTAAATCCCCATGCGTGTGTGTAGTCATGCATATCCTAATCACATGATTCATACTTATCATAACTCATGGTGTCATATTCATATGTTGAAAACTCGTTTAAGTACTGGTCACAATCCCAAAATCATGGTGAAAACCACCGTAAAAACATAACTTTACTTGCATGAACTCGACAACATTCCTACAAGCATACTCACATTTATTTTCTATAATCCAACATACATAAGGTATTATATCATCATTTCTACATATCACGTGGCCTCATTAACTCATAATATACTTCTCATGTCATTAAGTGAAGTAAATCATGGAAAAAAAATGCAAAATTTCCAAAAACCCATTTAACTGTAAATTTTCGAACATTACTGAGTTTATTGGAATTTTTTTTGAAAGTTACTAAGTTATATGTAATTGCGAACAGTAAAGAACAATTCCATGTACCTCAGTAAAGTTCAATAATTCCAAAACACTCAGTATATCCTCATTTCGAGAATTAAACCGAAACATCATTTTCATAACTTCAAACATCAAATCGAAGCATCAAACAATATCCAAATTACACCAAACTTTCCAGAAATCCTATTTAGACCATCACAAATCAAAACCCAAAGAAAAGAAAGCATGAGATTAAGGAAAACTAATCTTACCATTAGAGACCTAAAAATGAATAAACCCCTTCAAAATACATTCATTAAGACAAGATTTACACTACCCAAGCTGAGATTAAAGAACCCATTACCTTGATTTGGATGACCACGAAGTCCAACACCTTAATCACCTTGAAAAAAATATAAATCCATTGTTAATACTCTACTAATCGCGACTAAGCTTGAAAACCCAAAATAGACCTTAAATCTAGGGCTTTTAATCATATAAAAACGAAATTTGAAGCTTAGGGTTTGAAGATACATATTAAAACAGAGATTTTTATTCTTCAAATGCTTTGAAATCATTTGGAAAATCAAGGTTTTGAGTAAAGATTATTGAAAAATCAAATGAAAATGAAAGATTAAGCATAGATTAGCATACCTTAACTCCTTTCCTCTTTTGGAAATGGGGAAAGAGGCTGCTGCTCCAAGCCAAAACCCTTTCCCAAAATGGGGAGGGCGCAACCCTTTCCTTTTATAGAAAGTTTTGGGGTAGACCTAGGTAAAAACTGGGGTAAAATGAGCAATTTTGGTTAAAAATGGGTAATTTAGCGATTTTAATACCAAATTAAGCTCAGAAAATTCTGAAAATTTTTATAATGACTTTGTTTAATGTCTGGGGCTTTTTGGTCACAAAAACCTAATTTCGTCGGCGGGGCCCGCCGGGGGTCCCGTCAAACCCTAATTTTCGGGAAAATAGGTAAAAATCAGAAAAAAATTCAAAAAATTAAGATTTGATTCTAAATCACTTAAAACTCATTTATGTGAAGTTGTTTTTTATTGAAACCTTTGAAAACCATTTTTATTTTCGAAATCAACCGAATTTAATCTGAAAGTGCTTAAACCACACGATAATCCACGTTTAACAAAAATAAACCGGTTTTTAAGGTGAGGGTTCTTACAGTAATGATAGCGGTTGAACTCGAACTGTTCCAGCACTCTGATTCCTCATCTGATTGATATGATTCTGTGCATATTTTGTTAACGGAGTCAGTAGCCCGTCTGCTTCTATTCGGCGTCTCTGAAAATGGACGCTTGTGGTCTCCCGCATTTGCTCGATCAACCGAGTTATTGGCCAAAACCTAGCCTTCATAAGCATATTATTTACACTTTCGGACGCGTTCAACGTGAGAGTGCCGTACCTTTTACCCGGATATTCTACATTAGCCCAATGTGTTTTCGGACTATTGTCAACATATTTCCAGGCCGCCTCATTGTGTTCCTTCATCTTCTCCATGGTTGCATCGAATTCTGGTCTCCTGAAGCATTTTGCAGCTCGGAATAGAAGTTCCTTCAGGTACTTATCCTTCCAAGTATTAAACATATTTGCGGCCATATGCCTTAGGCAAAGCCCATGGTGAGCCTCGGGAAAGACATCGGCGACTGCTCTTAAAAGGCCCTTCTGTTTATCAGAGACAATAGTGTCCAGAGAGGCCGGGGGGTCCGTAAAGAGAAAATATTTTAATAAGGTGAGGAACCATGTCCTGTACAAGTGAGAGACAAAGCATATTAAACACAGAATGCTTCAGGTTGTTAGAAGGCCATGTATAAAAAACACGACCATATGAGTAGTCATGTTTTCAAAGACACGAATGTGTGCCCAGTAGTGTCGTCCAAAATACGACTGTTAGAATAGTCGTGTTTCCTGCTTCTATACTTACCACGCTTTGATATTCTCTTTATCGACAATTGCATATGCAAGCACATTAATTGTTGATTGCCGTCGATTGCTATAGCAACCAATAATACTCCAGGGTACTTTCCTTTTAGGAATGTTCCATCAAGCATGAGAAACGGTCTCAGTGTTCTTCGGAATGCTCTTGCGACTGGGCCGAACATCCAAAACACACGTCTGAAGTCGTAGCCGGCTAACTCAATTGGGATATCAGGTATATCAGCTGATCTTTCTATCACCACATGTGTACCTGCGTTAGACCACTCTAATTCCCTTCCGTAATGTGGCAAAATGCAATATGCGTCTTCAGGGTTGCCATCGATCAATCGAATCAATTCCTCTTTCGCCCTCCATGCCCTTTTATAGTTGACTGTCACGCCCCAATGCTTCTCAATGTATTGTTGGATATTTGAGATTTTTATGGAGTTTAAATCCTTATGTAGGCCATGACACTTCCTCGCAATCCAGAGGTGAGAAGCCAATGGATGATCTTTTGAACTTACAGAAGTGTCACATGTATGCCATTCTTCCCTCCTTGTCACGCTGACTCCATCAAGTCTATTCGACGCCCGTATGTACCACTTGCACCCTGAAACCTTGCACGTTGCAGCGAATGTGTCCTTGCTCTCATCCGCTACTTTGAACATGAACTTCTTCTTGATTGCCAGATCAGTTAGAACCATCTTGAACTGCTTGACGCTTTCGAATCTAGCCCCTAAGGTAAGTTGTGCCTCGTAGTCTTCTGCTTGCAAACTTCCGGTCAACATCGTCTCCTCTTCACAATGTTTTGAAGGACCGGCCTGTGCAGAAGAGGTACCCCCAATCCCAACCACCATCACCCTCAATATTGAGGTACTCATCGTCCTCCGACGCGACAGATTTCCCTTTACATGTGTCTCCTGCCGTGGGAACTCTAGAAGTCGATGTTCAAGTGTGATCTGGCTGGCTAAAATGTGGTACTGTAAGAGGCTCATCCCACTCATCTGCAGACCACGGTAATTCATCTTCATCCAACAATTCTTCTTCATCTGGACTGGAATCTTCATCTTCATCTTCTTCTTCATCTTCAGCTTCTTCTCCATCTCCCAATCTGCGTGAAAAAAGATGTATGAATGGACTTGAGAAAACGATAGCACGTAGTGAAGTCGTGTCTTATGCAACACGAATTCATTTGTAGTCATGTATTATGAAATACGACTATGTATATAGTCGTGTTGCATACGGCATGACAAAATTTTTAGTCATGTACTATTATAGTCGACTATAATAGCACACGACTTGCCTGTATCCGCGCCATAGAAGTCTCACCTCGCATAATCTCCATTTCTTCCTCCTTCGACTGCTGATGCGGGTGTCTTATTGCCCGGGTTGCACGGCCTCTCCGGCGGTGTCTTACTGGCCAGCCTCACTTCTGCCTCTGGTAGCCTCTCCTCCTCCTTATTTGCATTGGCATTTATTTCCTTATTGAGAGTCGAAGTCTCCATGTTATTGCCCGTAGAAGTCCACTCCACGTACAGGCGGAGTAGTCCATTTGTGCCTTGCTTGCTCTTGTGAAGTATAAATATTGACTCCACGTCTTTATCGTCTTCAAGGAGGTATGTGGATTCAGAGTCAACACGATATGACAAAGTTAATGTACGAGATGTAGACTTAAGCGGTAATCTTTCTTCCACTTGCTGCAACAATTCCAGGTACTTTACTCGTGTATCTATAGGCAGGAGCTTCCGTTTCCCGCCCACATACTTATCAGAATTTGTAAAAACTCCATCGTAGTGTAAGTAAACAACTATCTTCTCCATCCGTACCTGCCATTAAAATACCGAAATAAGTTAAAAAACTGTCAGACACGATATATTGAAAACCATATATGAGTGAAAAGCAACGTCTATGAGTCGTGTTTTATCAAACACGACTATTATTACAGTCGTGTTGTCGAATACACGACTGTAACATGTGTTATACACTTGCTAAGTTTTCAACTTTCTTCTATGGAACCAACTTTCATGATAAAAATTGTCGTATTTGAACTTCACCTACGGGTTTTTCGATGTACGCTGCCTCCGTTGAAGTTATTTTCCAATACCCGGTCTTTCCCGCTAATTTTCCCGCTTTTTGCCGCGAAGATGACCTTTCCAGAGTTCGACGGTGCCAGCGCCGGTGATGATATGGGCGGAGAGGCCGGACGGAATGCCTTCTTCTCCGACTAACGCGAGCTTCTCCGGGTAGCCGCTCCCATTCTGGGTAATATGGAAAAACGGAGAGTGGGTGCTTATACCTAAACCTAAGGGCATTTTTGGTACTTTTTGGGTCATATGGAAGAAAGAAAGTGATTCCGGGTAATATGAGAAACCCCTAGTTGGCGCCAGGTCACACGTAAAAAGCTCCCTTGTGCCGCTCAACTAATCTATCAAACTTGGTTTTTATTTTATAGACCCAACGCGAACCAATTACACTCTTGCCAGGTGGTAGAGATACCAAATCCAAAATATTTGTCTTACGCAAAGCATAAAATTCTTCAACCATAGCCTATTATCAAAGAGGATCAAAGACTGCCTCCCTATAAGATTGAGGCTAAGAAAGTTTGTGAACAAAAACTAAAAATCAAGCAAAAGAACCAGAATAACAACAATAAGCAAAATCTGGTAATTGAGTGGATTTACGAATGCGCTGAGGATAGCGAGGAGGGGGATCTACAATCTCAGTCGGGATAGCCACAGAAGGAGAGGAAGTAGCACGAGCATTAGAATCATTAGAAACCATACTGTCTGTCACGCCCCGAAATCCCATACCTCGATCGGAGTGTGGAAGCCAATCAATGGAATACATTTCGAGGTAGAGATCCCGGGCACGCGACCGAACAGTCGATTTTCCAACCGATTATAATCATCTCAAAAGGACGTGTAACCGATTATGCCCGCAATCAGTGTAATACAATAATAGACATCAATGAATACTATGAAATGAATTTACTTAATAATAATCCATTTTTAGAAGTCAAATAAAATAAACCTATAAGTCTATGGCACACAATTGCCAATAATGTCATAAGCATCAATAAAAGCAAAAACAAATAACTAAATAATCTTTAATCTCTTCTCGGCGCCTTCAATCCGCCATTCCACTACTGCACTTCCTGATCTCACTTTTTGTTTGCGCCTGCATCAGAGGATGCATGAGTATTTCATAGAAACACTCAGTAGGATGTAAAAACCCACTGAATGAAAACAAGCAGTAAGAAGAGAATAAAAATAACAAAGGTCATAGACATTCCACAACGTCTGAACTTAACCGAGGTCTATACACCTGCAAGGTTAGTCAACAACAATTCCAACTCGCAAGTATGGGAAAAACATCAATAAGACTCCTACTACACATATGAGTAAGGAGAGGATAACAATCATAACAAAGGCTCCAGACATCTGAAGTGAAAGGAGTTACAATTTCTGCTTGCTAACCTGGTCGCTCGCAAGTAACTAAAATAATATACCAGAACCACCCTAGGGATTCTCTCTTTGGAACCCTGCCATGCGTCTAGGATGCCGGCCCCACCAGTGCTTACGGACACAATGGGCAGAGACTGAGGACCTTCCGTAATGTCCACAATCTAACGTACGTATAGTGCCTCCCTTCGAGCGGTATAGAATCGCAATTTCATAAATATAAGTGACCTCGCAAGATCTAGCAATGGCTTAATTGAGCATACTATGAAACCACCATGGGGAGAGTCTCGCAAGGTCTCCAGTGGAAGAAACAATCATGTAATCAATATGAGCAATATCTCAAAGGAATAGAGGTCTCAACACTCTAAGATCATAAGGTATCTCTTACCAGAATAAACTCTCTCAAGGAGTATGGATAGAAGCATCAAAGTCTTTGGTCAACACATAACTCACTCATTGGAGTAGCATAGAATAACAAGACAACTCACACAAGGAGTAACATACAATCAATACATACATTTCATGCTCATCTCTAGATAGGAATTCCTCATCCGCATTAGAGTTTATAATACCAATATCAGAGATAAGAAATCAGAGAATCTTAGATGATTTGAATTCCAAGTAGAATATCAAACCGACATCAACGCTTTTTAAAATAGATAGTTATGAATCACTTGTTCAAAGGATTATCCCTCATAATTGAATTACATCTAACCCAATTCTTACTGTGATATACCATAAGTATATAGTCCAACTACTGTTATTAACATATTAATCGTTATCATATCATATTACATGATGTTATTTGTATACTTAGTATTTTCTCTCAAATTCTGCTCACTGTCTCCTGCATAACAGTCCTCTTCCGACGGCTACTGTGCTCTGTACAGTAATAATTAACCTCTGAAATTTTTACTGATAATACCCTCGTGAGTCTAGTTTCTAACCCCACTGATTTTATATTTTTCCTATTTTATTTGAATTAGTTATGAATTATTTACTACGGACTGTCAGCACAGAAACAGTTCTGGCCGAGATTAAGACTCTTCATTAAACTTGATTATCTTACTTAATGACACATTATAAATAATAATACATCAATAACAGACCATATACTCCCCTCCTAGACCAATTACAGATCCAAGAATTATCTGGAATTACTAAAGTTCACTCCTTTCTTGTGTTCTTCTATATATAACATAGTTTGTAATCATTAATACACCCCAAACAAGGCAATTAATGTAAGACACACCTTAGAGTCACAAATTCAACATGGATCATCAACAACCAAACAATATCAGAACTTCTAGTCTCTGGAAAATTAATAAAGCATTAGACTTTAGATGCGGATTCCCATCTAGAAGTGAAACATGAATGCACATATGATTTGTGATGCACTACGTATAGAAATATTGACACAATTTATTCATCTCGCAAGAATCCAAACAATAACTAAGGTATTGACTCAAAACACTTGTCAAAAGCATATATAATCAAAAGAGAGAAGAGGGGAAAAACCATCCTACTTAATCCTCCAAAGATCTCGCCTTTCTATGCGTTACTCGTCTCTTCCGCTCCTTCCAAAGCTCCCACTCCAAGCTCTCGCAAACTTCCACTAGAACAAGCCTCCAAGGAGATGGGTGAACGTGGGAAGGAGAAGGGAAAAGTCTTTGGACGTTCTAGGGTTAGCACAAGCCAATTCTCTAGTGTTTATATAGAGTTGGGGGAGAATCCATTCTCAAACTAATCTTCCAAATCATGGACATTTTCAACCAATGGGAAGGCTTCACAATCCTCCTAGAGACGTGCAAAATAAGTCCAATTGGGATTTGGTATCTTTCCCAAGCAAATCCACCCCAAAAATACGCTTGAAAACACAAAACCGCAACCGGCGATCGATCGGCTATACGGCGATCGATCGTCGTATGCGTTGTTTTACACTACCGCGTTACAGCCGATCGATCGCCATTATTGCCGATCGATCGCTTTACGCGAAACACAACATTCAAAAATCACAGTAACTACGATCGATCGTTTTGGTAAGGCGTCGATCGGTTCAAGCTTGCCGATCGATCGGCTCTTATGGCGATCGATCACAGTCACGTTCAATCAAAATTCAATTTCTCATATCTTTTTACTCCGAACTCCAAATCGCGCATAATAGGTGGCGTTAGAAAGCTCTTCTCACCAAATTTAATTTCCACGAGAGAAAACATGACCAAATCAAACATTAGGAGGGTCAAATTTGGGTTTTAAATACTTACTAATTTTTCGGGTGTTACACTATCAGTACCTGCAGAACTAGTAGGAACAAGAGAATGAGAACAATGAGGTAGGACAATATCTAAGCTATCTATAGAGTTAAAGAAAAGATCAAGGTGAATAACATCATATTTGTTTAGGTTATGAGAGCTAGCATGAATAGAGAAAAAATGTATATGCTCAAGGAACCCAACATGACTAGCGACAAACAATTTTTAGGTGGCTGGATCAAAACAACAGTATCCATTTTGACCCTCACCGTAACCTAAAAAACACAAATGACAGAGAAGGAAGATAATTTGTTGCACTCTACATGAGGTCGAAGAACAAAACAAGTGCAACTAAATACTCTTAAAGATGAATAATCAGGAGCATACCCATATAACTTTTCAAAAGGTGACAAACCTGAGGTGTGAGATGAAAGGATCTTATTGATTGAGTGGGCAACTGTAAGATTTGCTTCTCCCCAAAATTCACTAGGGTCATAGGCAGACAATAAGAGAGAACATGCAGTTTCAACAATTTGTTTATGTTTTCTCTCAGCAACTCTATTTTGCTGGAGTGTCATTACATGAAATTTAGTGAAGAGTTCCATCAAAAGCAAGCAATTCACAAAATTTATTAGAGGTATACTCGCTACCAAATCACATCTAAAACACTTAATAATAGCATAATGTTAAATTTTGGCAAAAGCACGAAACAGAATGACACTTCATAAGATAAACCCAATAATATCGAGTGTAATCATCAATGAAGGAAACATAATATCGAGACCCCTTTTTTGTAAGAATAGGAGAAGGTCCCCACACATCAGAATGAACCAAATCAAATGGGGCAAGAGAAGAAGAAATACTTCGATTAAAAGGTAAAACAGAAAATTTTGCATGTTTGCAACCACTACAATCAGAAATATCATGTGTTTGCAAATTTTCTAATGCTCATGTAGAAGCTAAGTATTTTACACGAGACGTTGAAACATGACCTAAATAAGAATGTTATAAATAAAAACTAGAAGAAGAAGTAAAATGAAAGGAAGACAAGTCAATACTAGAAGCTGCAATTGATGGCATTCTTAACTCATCCAAAATATATAGTCCCCCCTTACTATGGCATGTCCCAATCAGCTTCTGGGATTGTAGATCCTGCACATGACAAAAAGTAGAAGAGAATGAAACTAAGTAACCAAAGTCACATAATTGACCAACATAAACGATATTCAATGTAAGAGAATATGATAAATATTAAAAAGTGATAAATTAGGGGCGACAACAAAACCAACACCTGCTAAGAACATAGGAGTACCATCAATTAGAGACATAGATGAGGTAGGACACAAAGAAGCAAAATATAACAAATTTGGTGACATATGATGGGAAGCTCCATAGTCTAAGACTCACATAGAGGACAACATACCTAAAGAATTAGGAGATGACAAACCTATAGGTGCGAAGACAAACATAAAATGTGGTTACGTGGCAAGAAACTTTTGAAATTGCACAACAAGGGTAGCCATTGTGGGATTAGAGGATGATGTGGCTCTAAATCCAAACGGATCTGATGGTGGTACAATTGCTGCCATATTGGGTTGTGGGGACCTATAAGGTCATTGTTAGAATTGGTTTTGATTCCCAAATTTCCATAGAGGAGTTTGTTGAAGGCCCATAAACTGTTGCGGCTGCTACTGTGTTTCATTCAATAGTTTTGGACATCGAGCATTCCAATGTCCCATATTCTTACATATATTACATTCATCATTATCATGCTTCAAAAAGGGCTTGTTCTTATAGTTGATAGGAGGTCTTGGAGGTACTACTAAAATAGATAGATTAGGAGGTGGGAGAATTCCTTTTTCCACATGGGACTTAAGACGAGTCTCCTTAGCCAACAACTCACTGATCACCGATTCAACAAAGAGAAGTGAACTATGATGCAAAATTGTCCCATGAATCCCTCAAAATCATCACAAAGAGCCATAAAAAATTGAACCAATCGTTGTTTTTCTCTATGGCAATATATGGTGCAAATGTACTTAGTTCCGCTGATTCAGTGAGAGCCAACTTATCTAAATATCGGTCATGATAGAATAAAAATCTTGAATACTCATACTTTTATGTTGAATTCCCCGAATATCCATTTGAAACTGATATTGTTTCGCAAAATTAGACTACGTGTACAATCTTGCCAAATGATCCCAAACCTCCTTAGCTGTTTCATATTTTACCAACTGAGTATCTATCAAATTCTCAACAAAATTGTTTATCCAAATGATAATTTTTAAATTGTTTGATTCCTAAATATCTAATTGTTCTTCGTATTTTTCATAACTTTGATCTATAAGTTTACCCAAGGTCCCACTAACATAATCCCACATCACATAACTTCAATAAGAATAATTTCTCTCATTCAATCTCACACAATAGACTGATGTGAATCATCTTTTTCACTAGCCATTGTGAAGATCAATAAAAATAATAAACAATTAAGGACAAATGAGAGATGAACGAAATGCTAGATTGAAACGACGAGAAAGAGACTGCGATTTCATGATTTCATATTACTCCAATTCTAGATTGTACTATCTCCCTATAATTGCTAGTTGGATCAGCGAAAGCCGTGATTGAGATTAAAGTTCAATCCATTAGAGCAAAAAATCAAAGCTTCTATAAAAAATCGAAGTTTTGATACTATGTGATAATATTAAAGAAACAAAGTGGGTGACTAGGGTTTATTATTATGATAGCTTGATGGCAAAATGCAACAAAGAGAGATTAAATAGTCTTACAAATAAAAAATAAAATACTATTTTACCCTTGTAGCTAAGATAAAATAATAATAACTCTAATAGTATTGGCGTCCCCTTCTATTAGCCAAAGAGCATTTTATATCTTTTGGCACCAATAACTCTTCTCCCATTCCAACATCTCATCCAGGCCCCTGCTTAGAACTTTGATTTCCTCCGAATTCTTTTCAAACCCATCCTCGTGGAGATTAAGGATCCTGTTGGCCTTTTTCATATTTATGGAGGTTCAGGATCAGCCCACAGTTAAAAACTCCTCGGTTCAGCTGACTCTTCCTGCCCGTCCTATGCATGGGAGTTGGTAAAAAAGAGCAAGACATGCAAGGGAGAGGGAGAGCGGTAGAGACGAATTGGGAGTGGATTTGTTGGAAGGAGGAGGCTCGGAGATAGAAGTGTTGTCTGAACCTATGGATCAGTCCCACAGATTGGCTAGGAAGAAGAGGGAGGAAATTCATTGGGTCTTTCTCGGAGACGGATTTGACGCCTGAGTTGGTTGAAGAAGTTGCGAATTGACAGTGGGCAATCCCGCCGGAAGAAATGAGGATGTTGTGCTAGAACTGGCGGGGGCTTGGGAACCCTCAAGGATATCACGAGGGGAGAAGGTCCTTCGGTTATTTTCCTGTCTGAAACCAGAATGGGGAATGCCGGTTTCGAGAAGGTTAGGAGAGCTTTGGGTGATGTTTCTGCTATTGTTTATCCGAGTGAAGGCCAGAGCGGAGTGTTGGCTTTGGTGTGGAAGAACTACATGGATGTCTCACTGCTGAGAATGACCAGGTTCCATATTGATGTGTTGATTAAGGACGCTCGGTGCAGGAAAAATTGGAGATTCTCGGGCATTTATGGGAATCCAAAAGCTGCTAAGAGAATTGAGACGAAGGATCTTTTGAGAGTTGAAAGAGAGGGTGGATGCCCCGTGGTGTTGTGCAGGAGATTTCAACGAGTTGGTGGCGGGATCGGAAATGTGTGGTGCCCAAGCTCACTCCACGAGGGCAAACTTTAGTCGTCGCATGTCAGTACACTAATGTGTCTCAACCTTTCATTGGACAGTGGAGAAAGTGTGCAATTGTTAACTCATCAGGGAAAAAACTCTCGCGCTAGAATGAACAAAACTCTTTATATCTTCATTTCCAATAGAAAACTGGAAATTGATGAAAGTTACAATCTTGACCGTCAAACACTTCACGGCTCAACGACAACATCAACCAAAAGTAAGGAATTTTCCAAAATTTATACAGCAACAAGGAAAAGTAGAAAACAAAAGCAAGCAATTAACTTAGACCGGCTTGATCAAAATCAGCATTTTGGAAGGTCAGATGGTGGAGGTGGCAGCTTTTGGTTTGGCAATTTCCCATCCAAAACTACCCAGGCCATCTTTAGGCCCCAGCTCGTGTGCACCTCCAGGTGACAGTGCATGAACCATACTCCTGCATCATTCATTAACGCTGTCACTACTAATTAAACACATAATCATCAAAATAAACATCCAAAATATATACAAACCTGGGTTATCAGCTAGAAAACGAATTGCGACCCAACCTCCGGAAGGAACCGCCACAGTGTTCCTTTCAACGGGGTCTACCAGATTGAACTTAGCGGGGTCCTTGTTGGGGTCATAGTTCCCGAACCCCTGACCCACTACAAAGAAGTTAAAGCCATGGAGATGGAGCGGGTGGCTCTCTGCGCCAAGGATGCTAGTGTCCTGCATCACCAGCTCCACGCTCGTGTTGAAGGAAAGCACCACCACCTTCGTCCCATTGCTCACAAAGGTGTTGTTGGGTGGGTTGCCCGTGTAATTGAAGGGAAACAGAGGATTAGTCGGCAAATCAGTTGTGTAGACCCCCTGAGACTGGCCCAAGAAGTGGGCTTGCAGCAGAGCCGTGGTTGGCATGACGAAGGACACATTGTTCACAGATGCAGAGAATTTGGTTCCATTGGGCCCTTGACAAGTCTGGTTTTGGGGGCATGGGTTAGCTCCGAGGCCCACTGTGAAGAAGAACCTCTTCTTGACAGTTTGGGGCACGTTTGCGGGGAACTGCGAGTTTGCCAAGCTGCGGAACCTATTGGTGAAGTTGGCGAAGAAAGCAGTGTCGTTGAGAGCAGGGAGGGTGGCCTTGAAGAACGGGAGGCTCTTTATGGGAGGGTCGGAGGAGGGGTTGGGGGACTGGTGGTACTCGAGGATGCCGACGGTGGTGGAGTTGTCGAAGGTGCCTTGGCCGGTGACATAAGGTCTTGCGGCCATGAGGAAGTTGGCGTTGGGGTAGGAAGGCTTGGCTTTGAGCAGGACGTTTGTGGTCTGGCCGGGGGTTATGAGGATGGTATTGGTGCTGAAATGCTTCACGTACACAGCGTCGGCCTCCACTACTGTGAGGCTGTGGTTGGCGATGCTGAAGAAGAGATCGTCATTGAGCGCAGCGTTGATCAGGCGGAGGAGGTATGTCTTGCCAGGTTTTACCTTCAGCTTATATGTATCTGGATGCGCGCAACCAATAACTTAATCCCATCAGCCTAAACTTGTAACTAATTATGATCAAAATTTGAAAATGAGGAAGAAAACTAATGAATCATTGTCATGCTATTTTTACCTTTGGAGGAACAATTGTACAAAGGTCCAGGGAGGCCGTTGATGGTGTAGGCATCGGAAACATTGGGCCCTCCACCCGTCTGAAGAGCTTGTGCTATTATTGCTTCCGGATCTGCATTGAACCATTCCCCTGCATGCAAAAGGCGGAGGCGTTGATTTGATGGAATCTCATATTAGCTACCTATGCTAGTCAATTAAACCATTCAGCAAGGATGGGTCGGCCAAAGAGGTGAAATAGAGATATTGTGTAAAAAAATATGTGGTCAAAAATTAGTTTTTACCATATATTTTCACAATCTATCTTTTAAAATGAGTTATACTAATTTAGACGAAGCATAGATTTCAAATATGCATAAAAACACATATTAGGATGGAATCAAATAGGAAAATTTTTTTTCCAAAAAAAATTTAAAAATAGTTTTTTTTTAAATGGCGATATATTTGCCGATATTTGGAATTTTTTAAAAAACTGAGATTGACTCGTATCGGTGTATCGGGTGGGGCCCGATACCGATATGTCGGCGAGCCGGCATTCCATGCCAGGCAACCAATAGGAGGTCTAGCATATAATTTGAGGTCTTTACCGAAGATAATCGGAACTTCCTTGTAGGGTTTGGCGAATGGGTAGGGAACGTGGCGCTTGGGGAGGATGATGATGGGCCCATAGATGGTCCAACGTAGCCAGGAGATGTGGGCGTGCCAGAAAAGTGTACCCCTTTGGCCAGTAACGGTGAAGTTGTAGACAAAGGTCTGCCCAGTCTGGATTGGGCACTGAGTAATGTAGGCCGGGCCATCAGACCAACCACTCTGGAGCTGTCTAATTCCATGCCTGTAGACACATCGTGATTTACTCAACAACCATTTCTTTCTAATACAATCATGTGTGTAAGAATATATAGGAGACTAAACATAAGAGTAAATTTTTAAAATTTACCAATGTAGGCTGATATTGTTTTGGACATGGTTCGTGACCCTAACAACGACTCGATCGCCTTCCCTTGCAACAATTTTAGGCCCTGGGAACTGGCCATTAACTGTGACGATGCTCTTCGTGTTGCATAATCGTGTCACATTTTGCAATCGAATCTGCATGCAGGAGAAAATATTGTAAACAGTTTAGAAACCTATGACTAGTAAGCTCGAAATCATTACGAACTTAATGGTTGTGACTACATACATGGAAGTTGTACACTCTGACGTGGCTGGCACCGGTCAGCTCTGGAAGTAGCATCAACGCACTCAATGCAAACAACAGAGCTGCAGTCATGGCACATGTGTTCGTGAGCAGAATGCTTCCCATCGCTCTCCTTATTATCCAACTCAAATCTTTCTCTCTCCCTCTTAGATGATGATACAGATGAGTGTAGTCGCCTGCTCATCAGAAGCATTCCACAGATGCTTATATAGCTTGGACAGGGTTGTGTTGGTTGAGTAGGTGATGGTAACTTCAGAAGTAAAATGAAGGACTTTCATGGCCCCTATATTTCTAAAGGAATTGTCAATTCGTCCGGTTGGTTTAAGCCGTCATGTTCAACTTAAGAGTGTTGATAAAGTAAGTTATTCCCTTAATCATCATTCTATCTTAACAGGCATTCTTCTCCCACACATGAACTTTAATATGCCTGAATTATCCCTTGCACAGGATTTCTCGTAGTGGCCTCTTGTGATACATGTCGAAAACCAATACTATAGAAGGAAAAATGAAAGATCTTCTAATGAGTAGAGCATAGCACAATACATTGATCATAAAGCAGAAGCTCCATATTTAAAATATTAATGTGGTTTGGAGATGTTTTAAAGCGTTGAAGTTATAGAAATTTTAAGAACATCCAAATTTCATTCACGAGCTCGACACGACGGATATATTTGTAATTTTTAGCCTATGGCTCAGCTGGGTCCAGAGAAACTTGGACCAGTAGGGTTGTTGCAGGGATGCCCAACTTCCCAAGGGAGCCATAATGTCCACTCTATTTTATTATTGAAATATCTTCAAAATAAGGCAAGAATTCTGACCAGGTTGAAATAGGTTGCACCCTTGCAGTGACCTCTTTTAGTTAGTCTAATTACTAGCATAATTATTCCTACAATCTGTGGTTGTTAATAGTCGGCAATGAGCCAATGCTTGTGTTGGGTTCATTAGTGGATGGTAAACAGAGGTTTCACAAGTGTGGCCATGAAAGAAATTGTCCAACAAAAAAGCAGCCAACTACAAGATATTCCGTTGGAGATGTCGGTAGGTGCCATATCCTTCTCTCTACAGCTCAGTAAACCAGTTTGCTCGGAGACCTAACCCACTTTAATGACATGACAGTTGCGTTCCGCGTGAACTACACACCCAGAGGAATTACCAGAAATCAAGGTGGATGAAAATACCATAAGCCAGTTTAAAGGAAAAACAAATGAGTACTTTCATGGTTTAATCCTATAATTGCCAAAACCTCCATAACAGTTAGTCTAAACTGCTTATGACCCTCAAACTGCAATTATGAGTTATTTAATTGGAAATTTTTTAGCTAATGATTTCATTGCAGGTTGGATTTAGAGGTTACATCTTAACTCCAAAGGAAGGATCCGTAGCATACCATGAGGGTCGTAGCCTCATAGGCCCATGAAATTGGGCCCATTTGAATATGCTGGACCACTAATAGGGGTGTCAATTTTAAGGGCCGGCACGCAAGCCCGACCCTACCCGGCCCGCAAAAATTAGGACTAGGACCTAAAATCTTGGGCCCGTCTTTAGGGCCGAACCTAAAAAGTTCAGGCCTAATGCAGAATAGGGTCGGGCTAAGGCCCAATACAAAAACATGTTGGCCCAATCCAATTATAAAAAATAATTTCACTTTTTATAGGGAGAATAGTCTCACCTCGCTAAGAAGAGAAGGATTAATGGAGAAACTCATGTATTTAAAATGTACAAAGCACATGCACCCTTATTCTTTGTTATTAAGGCTTATTAGTGAGATCCCTTCAAGGCAAAAGTCCAAATAAAATCTTATTTTTAGAAAAAAATATTTTATTTAAAAGACTAAAGCGCGAAGGCCCGACCCTAGCCCGTTTAATTTTAGGGTCATGCTTGATTTTTGGAAGCTAGCCTAAGGCCTGAGCCTGGCTAGGGCTGGTTTTGAAAATAGGGTCAGGTCAGGGCCTACCTTTGGCCTACAAGAGCCCGACCCGTTGATAGCCCTAACCACTAAGATAAGTGTGTAATATATAATTTCTAACCTAAATCTAAGGGCTGAAATTTCACAAGTTCTTATGCGCCTCTCTTGAATCACATTCGCTCAGTTCCCCACATAACCGGTAAAATCAGCAAGTTGTAACTTTTGAGTTCCGTTAGGAAAAACACAACCGTTTTTCCCATTTAATAAGAACAAGCTACCCAAATATTTCTTTCATGTTTCAACAAAGCATGCATGGTCAATGGCTTATAAAACATGTTTGCCTTATCTAGTGCCGTTTCAATGAGAATGATAGCATGATGCTTACATATGATCGTCAAGCCTCATGTGCTTTAGATTTCTTAAAGCGTGGACTTTGGGATTTTGGTCTATCGAAAACAACTTTCTCAAATTCCCTTCCAAGCTTTCAATTTGATATATCCTTCACATGTGCTCGTATAATATAGATAGAGAATTGTTTACATGATATCGTTCTCATATAAGAAGCATGAGGTCAATCTTTTGGGTCATTAGATTTCGATCCGATGGTGGGTATCAAATCATTAGAAAAGTGAGTGTGTCAAATCAATGGACAAGTGAGTACCATGTAGCTATTTGTAGCCGTCAAATCAAGATACAATGGCTACGAATTGAATTGGCCTCATATAAGCTATATGAGAGCGATCTCATTTAAATTTTTTCCATATAGATATTTCCCAAGTCTAGGGATATTTTTTCTTTTTTGTGGGAAGCAAATTTAGAGGATTGTAATCGATAGAAGAAAAATAATTCACTGTAATGCTTTTCTAGTACTTTTTCCCTGAATCAATGTTTTGACAATGCTATTAGCATCTTTGTGTAAGTGCTCTGGGTCTCTACAGTACTTAGGAATACAAGTCACAAACAGCTTATGTTACGTTCAACCTAAAATTAGTGGTAGGGTGGGGAGTAAAAGTTTTTTGCTTTATGACATATATGAGCCCAAACAATATGAGCCGTTTTATTTTTACCCGGCGGCTTGCGTTAATACAGGGGCAAGCAAGTTTGAAACACTGCCCACCTTGCATGCTGTCATATCTCAATCTGACAGACATCATACCAACACATGCCCATGTGTGTAAAACCAGGCTCATATTAACTTTTTTGTGTTTGAAAATGAAATTTCGAGGGGAAAGAGGCTTAGGTGAGGGGTAAAATAGTCGCGTCCTAAAAATCCCCTCAAGTGTATCACATTTAGGGTCTGTTTAGTTAGAGTTTTTAGGAGTAGGAAATCTAGATTTTAGGGATGATGTTAGGTTTTTATCTGAAGGTGTTTGGCTGGGAAGAATCTATTTCTAGGAAAGAATTTGGGTTCGGTGGCACGATTTGTAATTTTTAAAAAAGTCAGGAGTATTTAATAACAAAAAATAGCATCTAATCATGAAATCACGTTTTTTTATAAATGCACTTGTCTTTTTTGACAATTACAATATATGTCATTAAAAGAAGTGAAGTTAGATTATTTTATGAGAAGATTTTTCAAAAAAAGCTGGATTCTTAAAGAATCTAACCCCTTAAAAGGGTTACCAAACAGGCATTTACTATCCAAACACATTGCCAGTTATATTGATCTAAAAATTTTCACCGTCCAAATATATTTTATATTTATTATGAAATTTAATGATTTTTTTCACCAGAATTTACTTTCGGTTCATTGCTCTTTCACTATCCAAACAGCTCTAAACACAGTAAAAGTGCCTCGTTTTGAGATATGAAATAAATAGGTATAAACCACGCTCAGATAAAAGCACTTGTTTCAGCACTCGAGTGGTTTCGATTTGGCTCTTCTTTCTGATTCCAGTGGCATATGGGCGCCATGGCCCATTCGGTACGAATGATACCTGAAATGTCTCCAGCCATTTCCCCCCGAGAATTAATATTCAAATCGAAACTCATTTCCCACCATGTTCAGACTTTCAAGCCAGACATCCATCCCGCCCGTTCCATCACAGCAGTCTCACCGCTGTCCCCTGGCGGCTGTCAAACCCCCCCTCCCCCCGTCACTTGCTGCTATCGACGAATCAACAGATCGCTGAAATTCAAAAACTGACGTTTGTGTAGGCTGCAGGGCCGACGCCAGGAGTGCAGCAATTGTTCCCCCAGCTTGTCCACCGGAGTAAAACCCTTTAGGCGCCAGAAAAGAACATGATCCCCATTAACACACTGAGAAGTTCATATGTAAATACCCAATTACCAAAAACGAAAGAATATTAAGGTCTACAAATAGCATTACATCTGGAACTATCCATGCTAATAGTACAACAATACTCCAGATTGGAGTGAAAAACCTAACATTAAAAAACTAAAAAAACACAGAAAAAGCTACACGGCTTTCCTGTCCCATGAGAGGACCAGCAGGGAGTCTCTACTAACTCAAGCGCACGCCTCCCTCCTCCGACCCGCCAGCGCAAAGAGAGACTCGAGGTCGGGCGTCTGAAAGTAACCATTCTTCGGGGGGGGCCTCCTCCTGTTGTACTCCATAGGCTTCTTCCTCGGCGGCGGCGGGCAGATCATACCCCTCGGCGATCGGCACTCGCCATTCTTCGGCGTCGCACAGCCGTCCGGTATCTTCTCCATTCCCTCATCCACCATCTCTTCACTTTCCTCTCCCTCTGGCTTTCTACAACTATGAACTCAAGAGTTTCCTCTCCTCTTTGGGGGCTTAAATGGTTCCAGCGGGGTTGGCTTCTGGGAGAAGCTAACCACAGAGGCAGGGCCCCATAGGGCCCACTATCTGACGTGGAGGGAATCGTGTGGACCATGAGACCTCGTTGGCGCCAGCTGGCTCACAAATCCTCCCACGTCGGTGGGTCCCGCGTCCATGTGGGCTCGTCGTCTCCCGCATTTGGGATTCTCGCTAGATTTGGAGCCAAAACCTCTGTCCATCGGGCGGGAAAGCGCCAGTTTGAGAACTGGGCCATTTTGCCCATCAATGGGCCCATTAGCAGTTCCATCGGCCCATCTTCGGTGGGCTCAGGCCCAGTTTGGTGGGAAACGGGCGGTCGTTGCCGAGGAGGAAGCCGTACGCCGGGCGGAGGAGGAGTGTTCTTACGAGGGTTTAGCCTTGTTGCCGGAGAAGAAGAGGAGGCGGAGGCGGAGGAAGAAGAAGTGACCGGAGATGCCGTACACGGGGTGGCAGACGACGCGGCAGACGGATTACAATGCCTTCTCTTCCGACACTCCCATCGTCATCGACAACGGTGGCTCCACTTTTCGAATTGGGTAACCCTAATTATCCTTTTTTCTCGTCTTCGTTTTATTCTGCTTTTCCGTTCCTCGCCGCCGGAGACTTCTTTTGTATCATGTGTTTGACAGATGGGCTGGTGAGTCGGATCCGCGACTGGCCTTCCGCAACGTCGCCCAGAGGCCCCGCCACAAAGCCACTGGTTTGTCTCTGTTCGATGTGGTTTTGCACTTCGTTTTATGTTTTGCTCTTGGGATAAGCTTTAGTAGCTTTATGTACGTTCTGGATTTTAGACTGTCAGTCGAGTTTTTCAAAACTGAAACCTCGAGGAGAAGGCTTGAGAGTCGATGTATCTGTACGTTAATGCTTTCTCAGAGGGCTTCTGCTATCACTGAATTTTGCAGTTATGTGAATGTATTTTTGCAGTTGTCACATATTTAATAATAAAGTGGAATACACTTAGCTGATATGCTGTATGAAAAATTGATTATAGAATGAAGATGTATAGTCTGGTTTGGCTTTTTTCTGGGAGTTTGATTTCTTCTACAATGTCATTGAGCAATTTCATATAAATATGGCTTTCTTTTTTCAGTAATATTGATTTGTGATTCGTTTTACTTAGGATCTTATTCTTGTCTTTCTATGTAAGAGCTTTAGTAAAGTATTTGGTTGAAATAATTTACCTAGCTAATAGAACTAGTATTACCTAAGACTAGAAAGCAGTAGACTAATCTTACTCCAACTAGGATCAATCAAAACAAGGAAACTCCTAACTACTGTAGGAAAGCTTTTAAAAAACCTAATTGCTTGAGGAATGGTTCATAACATCTTCATAATCACCATCATCAACAGCAAGGACAACACCACCTTATCCAAGTAGTATGGAGTCATCGTCACAATTTGCACTCCACCTTTCAGCGCTATCGTTGATTGCTTCCACATCTGAGTTGTATTCACCAAGTTTTTTTTACCAGTTCCTACCAAGTCATTTGTGCCACTCTTTTTGTCATTTAAGAGCCTCTACAAGGCATTGGTCACAGTTTTGGCATCATGTGAAAGTTTAATCTTCTTATCATCTTCCCCCTTCATAGGGTTGCGTCAGGAAGGGCATCCGGTGTAAAAACTTGCCACTGTTTCTTTGTATGGATTTTGCACCATTTTGATTCTGATAAGAGTCAAACGTGGTATATCATCCATGCGGCGGACCCCAGATAGTTGGGATAAGGCGTATGATGATGATTTTTTTCTTTAATGTATATGTGATTTGCTGACATATGCCTGCTCTGGTTTCAATTATAAAAAGTTGTATCAAATGGCTTCATGGCTGTTCAAAATTTGCTTGGGACTAGAGCCCAATTACTTAAAACAAGACATGAATGTTGGGTCTCAAGTACTTGCTGTGAATTGTTATCCTCCATGTCCAGAGCCTCAACTTGCATTAGGCATGCCCCCACATTCGGATTTTGGCCATTTGACCATCTTGTCACAAAATTGTGAAGGGCTGGAAATCTTGGACAAAGAAGAGGCGTGGGTCCCCGTTCCACACATAGAAGGGGCCCTACTGGTCCATGTAGGAGATCACCTAGAGATCATGAGCAACGGCAGATATAAGAGTGTGATACACAGGGCTGTTGTGAACGCCCATAAGAGAAGGCTCTCTATTGCTAGTCTTCACAGTCTTGCCATAGACAAGAAAGTCAGTCCAGCTGCTGAGCTAGTTGATGTCCACCACCCCATTGCTTACAAAGATACCAGCTTTGCAGATTTCCTCCTCCTTTCTGCAAACGATATCTGCAACGAGAGATTCATCGAAACGCTCAAGATTAATAATGCCATTTCTAATACTTCATAGCCCTAAGCATTATATGTTTAGAATTCACATATGTAAGTTCATGTTTTGTAGTTCACGTGTCTGTATCCGTGCACTTCAGTGTCCGCTAACAACAACAACAAAAAATTTCCAAAAATTTCCGACAAAAAATTTTGTGCAACAGCCAGAGCTTTATGTATAAGGACCAACAATAGCACATCCCATAATGAAAAGTGTATAAATAACATGTGATCACTGTTGCAAATTATATTGCTGTTGTGGTCAAGAGAACTAGGACCCTGTAAATGACACATTGTATCGTTAGATTTCTTCACGAAAGCATTTGTTGTTGAAATCCTAGTCCATATCCAAGCTTCGGTCAGTAAGCCAAGTCATCTTTTTGCAATTCTTCAAGCTTTGCTCTTTCAATTTGTTCAGATATATCCCACTTTATTGCTTCCAAGCAGAGTTGGAAACAGCCTCAATATCAATATCAATAAGAGAAACAGCCTTTGCATTTGGCATGGCCCTCATTTACTTCATGGAGCTCTTTCAATAGCTTAGATAGCCTATCAACTAGATTTTCAATCTCTTGGATATGACCGAAAAAGCCTTCGGCTGACACAAGATATGCAGAATTTGTTGGTGCTTGTCGCTTGGCACACTCCGGTTAAAAACTAATATCCGAGAAAAAAATCCTACCAATGTCTAAATTCTGTAACTTCTAACTTCGACTTGCAATCTTCAAATCCCTCCTCATTTTTTTCGGGTGCAATCCGTCTATGGTTTCACAAAAAATGATTGAGAAGACTTGTCTTCTCTATCCAATTATTTGCAACCAAAATCATGAAGACATAACAACGGTGCCGACATGAAGCTCTTTAGCTTCGAGTTTTCCACCACTGTTCAATTATTTCGTTTTCCTTGGGCCCTTTTAGTTTTTGTATTTTTTTCCCCAACACTCCGATCGTTTTCAACACAATGACCAATCTATGAAACACCTCCTCAACTCCTCCACCCAAAAGAAAAAAAGTCACATATTTAACTGCCGTTTTCTTTTTCATCTGAATGCAGGTGAAACTGAGACTGTTTCTGGTGATTGTGATCCATCGTTGATGAAATATTTTGACTGCACCCGCTCTTCCCTTCGGTCACCCTTCGAATGCGATGTTGTTTATCAATTTGAACTTATGGAATATGTAGGTGACCTCTTTTCTTTAGCGATTTAAATTTTTTTGCTGAAATGAGTTGACAGCCTGGGGAATCTTGCTTATTTGACTTACATGTCAAACTGCGGTGAGCTGTCAACCTTAGTTTACATCAAGAGGCTGTGCTTCTTTGCTAGACATTCGGGGTAGATAAATAAGATTTGCACATCAATATGAGTCTAGGACAATCACAATGTATCTTAGGCTGTGGAAAATTCTTGCAAGTGCATGGGTTACAACAGGGAGCTTTCTCTTTGTATGAACTTACTTTCTTATCTTTTGTCTAGTAGATCTTTCTATTAGAGAAATATGTATAATAATCATGATCATTAATCAGGAAGCACTTTCTCCTAACAATTTGGGATGGGCGACCCAGATCTTGCACCTCCACTCTAGCTTGTTTTGTGCCAGCTTTTCTGTAAGAGTTAGCATAGTCGTATCATCTCTTATTAACTCCATCCACGTCTGCGTAGGTCTTCCTCTCTGACTCTCTCTCTTTTGCCCTATTTAACTTTCAACCGTCCAACTAGGGTATCCCTTGGTTCTCTTTGTATATGCCATGCCAACATAACCTGCTCTTACCAACCTTTTTCCTAGAGGTGCAGATAAATGCATGTAACAGCATGACATATAATGGATATCAATGCTTTGAGAAAATGTTTCTTTGTGTTTGTATTTGTTCATTGGCTGAATGACTTTTTGCATCTTCTATAACTGGTAATTGGTATTTGAAACAATTTTGTGATCTATGTTAGCATAGATAGGATAATTCTGGCCTGTTTTATAAATTTCATTTTTTGCAATGTTCTAACTCTTGTTATTGTATTTTTTTAGATGCTTGATTTTGGGTTTCTGCGATTGGGTGCAGATGGCGAAGAGGTAAAAGAGGATATGTCCTTTTTGTTGCTATCTATGCATCCTTTTAGCATAGAACGATTGGACTAAAACAAATATTAGGCTTTTCGCAATCTGTGTTGGAGTTAGCACTCGGACATCGATGAAGCTAACTGCTGACTTTTACAGAGTTTTGATATGATACACCAGGCCCTTTTTGGTGGGTGCTCGTATTTTTGGCTGCCAGCACCCTCCGGCAGCAGTGACCCAAAAGGAGACCAGGTTGAGTGCTACGACCAGGACGACTCAACCCAGCCTTTGAACACTTTGAAAGTATGGTGCGTTCAGGGCGTTCACTGCTGTAGCACTGCAGAGGGAAAAGGAGGAAGAAGTACTGCAGCTGTAAACGCTATGGTTTCAGGGCGTTTAAAGGCTGAGGTGAGCCGTTCTGGCTGTGGAGACTCATCCCCGGACTCCGTTTGGGCTGCTGGTGCTGGAGAAGGCTCCAGAGATGCGTGTCAGCACTGCTTTGCGTGTAACATCAGCACTTGACTTTTACATTGCTGTTCGTTGAAGATTCTTTAATAGGTCACTATTTTTAGGGTATATTCAATTTCAAAATAGTATATGCTGTGTGATAATTTAGACCTAACATCTACTTTAGCGTACTTACGATATTTGCCCCTTTTAAATTTGAGGTCAGAACAGGTGGGACATCCAGTTTTATTGACAGAATGCGTGTACAATCCACTTCAATCTCGCAGTAAAATGGCTGAGCTTCTCTTTGAAACTTATGGAGTACGATCTGTGGGTATGCCTTGC
Organism: Houttuynia cordata; assembly: GCA_039654745.1. Classification (NCBI taxonomy): domain Eukaryota; kingdom Viridiplantae; phylum Streptophyta; class Magnoliopsida; order Piperales; family Saururaceae; genus Houttuynia; species Houttuynia cordata. The sequence continues at coordinate 25,270,318 of CM077506.1, forward strand.
AACTTTATCCTGTGCATATTGTGTCTCTATTTTCCTTGTCACAAAGGATGTATTTCTCTTGATGATATCAACTAGACACTTTAAAATAGACATTTGGGTGTATCATATTTATCTTGAATTTGAACTTCGAATTTTACAGCTTTTGGTGTTGATGATGCATTCAGCTACAAGCGTAATCAGCAACATGGAATATGCTATGGTGATGGTTTAGCTGTGTCTTCAGGATTCAATGCTAGCTATGTTATCCCTGTATGCATTGGTATTTCATTTCTTTGCTACATTTGGTATCAATATCCTTATGTGAGCCAATATGCTTTCCATCACATTAACAGTATTTCTGTCATTTAGTTCATAAATGGCGAGCCTGTTTTTGAGTCTAGTTGCAGAACTAATGTAGGTGGTTACCATATCACCGACTATTTGAAACAGCTTCTTTCACTCAAACATCCATACCACATGTAAGAAACCATTTTTCCATAATGCAGCTGCATACTTTTCTTTAAATTGGTGTTTTTATAAGAATTTTTCATTTGTACAAATAGATCAAACCTCACATGGGAGAAAGTTGAAGACCTGAAAATTGAACACTGCTACATAGCTGAGGATTATGCTTCAGAGTTGCGGTTATTCCAAGTAGGTTCTTGCATTTTCATTTTTCTTTTGACAATTTTTTCCTTTACTACTAGTTAGTAGTAGTAACTTTGTTTCCGTAACAGAAAGGAACAAAGGAAGCTGAAGAGAAAATTAGATGTTGGCAGCTTCCTGGGGTCCCTCCACCATGTGAAGAGCTTCCATCTGAAGAAGAGATTGCTAGAAAGGCAGCTCTGAAGGAGAAGCAGGGTCAAAGATTACGAGATATGGCTGCTGCGAAGAGGTCATCAAAGATTATGGAACTTGAAAATGAACTCCAGCGTTTCGAGTTTCTTCTAGAGCAGCTGGAAAGAGTAGATGAGCATGAAGTTAAATATTTTCTCGCAAAAACTGGTTTTGTCTCCAGGCAGGAAATTGAGTCTGCTATCCTAAAGGTGACTCAATCTTTGCGAAAAGCAAAGGGGGAGACACTTGAATTAGATGAAAAAGTTGACACTGCGTCAGCTGAGAAGTATCCACTCCTTAATGTTCCTGATAACATACTTACTCCTGAGCAGGTTTGACTTTTTGCAATAATAAATAAAAACTTTTTTCAAAAAGGTGTGGTATGATTAACATGTTAATTATGCAGATTAAGGAAAAGAAAAGGCAGCAATTTATCAAATTCACTTCCGAGGGTCGCCAACGGGCAAAGCAAAAACGCGCTGAGGAAGAGTTGCATCGAGAAAGGCAAAATCAAGAAGATGAGGAACGCCGTTTGTATGTTAAGCTCTAACTTTCTGTTGACACGTTCTTGTCGCAGTCTTGCTTTTAGTAGTACGGCTGGTGGTCCCCACAAACTGACCGCATTGTTGGACTTTAATGGGCCTAGTTCAAGGGATGTCAATATCTTGCTTTCTATATTTAAGTGGTATTTTCAATGTGGACATGGTTGGTGGTTATATTATCATCCATATGGTCGCCTAAAATACTTTAATAATTAGGAATCCTTTTTTCAAGTAAAAAAATGGAGGGATATTGAGTCCTGAGAAGCACCACTAAAGTTCATTGGCAACATTTATTTTTTTAATGCATATATGTATCTGTTACATTTTTTATCTTTTTGAAAGTTCAGGAGTTTCTTTTATAGTCCAGTAGTATTTTTTCATTAGTATGTTGTTTATAATTAGCTGTTCCATGTATCATCGCAGAGAGAATCCAGAGCTTTATTTGGAAGAGCTCCATACAAAATATAGGCAGCTTTCTGAAAAAGTTGATCAGCGAAGGAGGCTGAAGACAAATGGTTCACGATCAAATGGGAATCACAGTACCTCTGGAGCTGTTGGTCGTGGTGAGCGACTTAACGCTGCTCAGAAGGAGAGAATGCGCCTATTGACAACCGCAGCATTTGATAGAGGGAAGGGTGAGGACACATTTGGTGCCAAGGATGAGGATTGGCAATTATACAAACTAATGAGTAAAGATAATGATGATGAAGATGATGGGCCCGATGAGGATGAAGCAGAACTAGTACAAATTACATCTCGTCTTCAGGTATGTTTTTTTTATACCCATCCATAACTTGCTTGTGGTGTAAATAAGCTGTTTAAGAAGAGCTGTCTGTTTAATGGTTTATTTTCTATTTTGGTTTGTAAACTATCAGTTATTTAATCATAGAGAAAGGTTCCTAATTTTAGTGCATTTACAACAGGATATTGATCCAAACTTTGTCGCGTTGCAATCCCGCACTGAGGCTGCGCTCCAAGCCCGTCCTCTGACGGCAGAAGACTTCCAAATCGTTCTTGGTGTTGAAAGGTTTAGGTGCCCCGAGATATTGTTTCAACCAACCATGGTTGGAATTGACCAGGCAGGACTGGACGAAATGGTTGGAATCTCAATGCGAAGGTTGTGCTTTAAAGATGACACAATTGATGCAAGAATCACCAAATCTATACTTATGACTGGTGGAAGCTGTCTATTCTCTGGCATGGAAGCTCGCCTGGAATCTGGAGTCCGCAAGATACGGCCGTTCATGTCTCCTATAAGAGTTGTTAGAGCTTCTGATCCAGTTCTCGATGCATGGCGAGGAGCTGCCACTTTTGCTGCTTCTCAATATTTTGTTAGTCAGACTTTCACTAAGCAGGACTATGATGAGAAAGGTGAGGATTGGTTACGAAAATACCAGCTGAGGTACATGCTTTAATGTGTTTCTATAGATGTTTAGTTTAAACTTGAAAAATGATGAAGATGTAGTTTGTTTTGGTGGTTCCGTCGAAACTTGCCATCCTCCTAGTTTTTTTGTTTTTTGATGAGTGCCTTCCCCCTTGTTAATCTTGCTTCATTAATTATTTTGTGACTCCCTGGCATTTGATGAATGTGATATGCATGAGGGCTTGGGATCTCTTGCTCAACACATGAGAAAGCCATCCTAAGGCCACTAATCACCAATGGGGGCTTGCATTAGTGATTTTGCTTTAATTAGAGAATGCATACTTAATACATGTGATAGACGTTATTGGCAGCATCCTAGGGCCTTGATTTATTAGGCACCAAGCATGGCTGTCTGTGTGAGCTCACTATCGATGGTTTCCTAAGATTTCCGAAAATGCTTTATTCGCAAAACAAGAAAAAGGAAGTGCTTATCCCATTAAGCAATGACCGATGAAGTGCTTTGGTTCTGAGTAATGATTGCTTTTAATAGTTCTAATGTAATCACCAAACTTCTTTTTTGTTCGTAAAGTATCAAATTTCTCAAATGAGGGAGCCATGAAATAGAGCTTGGTAAGTATTGGCAGTTCAGAGGTGCTTGAGGACGTGTTATGCAGATTGCGCAGCGCTTGCAGCTTGAATATGACCCTCTTGTATTTGATGAATTAAAGCACAGTTTCGTGAATTGTGGATTGGTTTCCAATTTCCATTCAAGCGGGTCCTTCAATTTATTATAGACCTGTCTTATCCATCTCCTTAGTGGACAGTTGATGTAGTGGGATCACGTAGGTGCAACTAGTTGATTGGTTTTCTGTAGATGGATATCTCTCTCGGCCAAAACCTCTTGGATTCAGTATTCCAGCAGCCCTTACCACAATTCTGAAGGTTTGGATTCATGATCCTCGCAGGCACCCTGATTCATCCGGAATAAGAGTCACATGAACTGAAATCAAGTCAGGCCCTTCTCTTTATTAAAAAAAGCTGAATATACGTGACAATTAAATGGAATGCTGGAGCATGCATGTATCGGTGCAGTCGTCAAGGGAAGACAGATCAAACTCAAGTCCATCGCAGAGTAAAATGCCTAGTTGCCGTTGACAAGTGCATTAAACTATCTAGCTTTGAGCCTTTGACCTTATCTCGTAAGTTTGGTAACTCGGATTCGGCATTCTAACTGTCCACAATTAATTCCCCGTTGCAGAAGCCAACCGTGATATCACGTGTTGGATCTTCAATATCTTGTCATTTTTGGACGACATGACAGGCTTGGGATGAACTCACTCTAAGCATGAGGACGATGAGATATCAAAGCTCTCTGTTCTATGAGCCAATCATCTCATCCGCCCCTTTGAGTTAGAGCCATGGGTCGACCAGTCTCACAAGCCCCTCCCTACAATGGTTGTTGGTAAATGGACCACTGGATCGTCTTGCTCTGTCATGTTGCTGATCCAAAAACATGCTCGCCGGTCATGACTGAGGGGCCGTTTGGGGCGTGATTAAAAGAGATGTTTTGCTACACTGTAGCATCTAGATATTTTATATATCCAGCTGAAACACCTCCTGAAACACCCTGGATGTAAAAATCCACATGGATGCTACAGTATATATCTAATATCCAGTCTGGATATTTTGCAATAATCACGCCCCAAACGGCCCCTGAATGCCTCCAACAAACAGGGCTCATCTCTAGAGATCCTTGTAACACACAAGAGGCAAGAGAGGGAGAGATGAGGGTGAATGGCTCCAACAAAAGAGGGCTCATCCCTAGAGGTCCTTGTAACACACACGAGGGAAGAGAGGGAGAGATGAGGACGAGGAGAGGAGTTGTTCGACGGTCGTTGTTCTGGGCCGGATGGGGACAGGTCGAACCGCTCCACGGACTATATCAAGTTAGATCCGACACGAGGCCCATTGGGCACGCCTCTACTTTGTCTACACCTTCCAGACCCATTAATCTTGCGCGGGGCCCATTCCCTGCATGTTGCCAAAACGTTGACTCTGGTGGCCTTCGGTGCAAGAACGACGAAGGGGTTGACTTAGGACCTGTCAAGCCCAATGTCTGCCAGTCAACTCCTCCTCCGTCATCTTTTGCCAGTGTGGGGTTTACAGAAAACACTGGTAAAGCCACCAATTCCAAATTTCACCATCAAACTTGTGAACCATCTTTGATTACATGGGGCACCCGGTTAAATCACAACACCATGCAGGCTATCCGAAATCTCAGCTTCTCGGTGCTACAGGTTTAGGAGATTATTATCTAAATTCTGTGGACAACTTGGTCCATGGCTCTTAGATGGTAGGACAGGAGGCATAATTAAGATTTAAGAGTGCAGTTGTGATGTGAATGGGTAGATGACTTGTCACATTCTATTGGGTGCACCCAAGTGGAATTCCAAGTTGCAGAATTTTGTAGACTCTACAGAAAGCTAATATCACTGGAAGAAACGTTTGAACGGGCAAAAATTTTGAAATTAACGGGGACTTGTTCTAGACTCGTGTGCTTAGACCATGTATTTTTTAAATAAGAAAATTAAGAAGAACCTATTTTTGGGAGAAAAAAAATGTGGAGAGAAATGCCTGTTAAGAGAGTTGTAACGTATAAAGTGTAACTGTGTTTAGAGATAATCCAGCATTGGGTTGTCATTTAGGCTGTACAAACTTGGAACATACCATTTTTTAAGGCAATAGTTAAGACACTACATGTGCTACTTCCGTGTTACTGATGGTTATACCTACCGTATTGTCATAGGGGAAAGTTTGTATAGAGAGTATACTGCAGCATATATAGTAGAAGTGGAGGTCAGGCATATTTTTTACAATATAAACAAAAATGTTTCAACTCCATCTAAAAGAAATCCATAGCAAAAGGGGTGGTATATATGCAATCAATTCACTTTAGTGTTATGCAATTTTTAGCATGCAAATGAAATTTATGTCATGGAAGAAGAGTTGGTAAGCTGGAAGTTGGTCTAGATGCATCATACGGGTGCCAAGAATAATTCCATCTTGGAGCATGTAATTAGATGTGGACAGGCAACGCCCTTAGGAGAAAGGACAAGAGAGCAGATTAAATCATGCTTTTGGGGTGGTTGACCCTTTCTTTAGTTGAATGGAGGTCATGGGTAAGGTAGTATAAATCCACCTTAACTTCTATCTAACCTCATCGACGCCATATAATAGACTTGCACACTTATAGAAAAGAAACAAAATCTGGTAAAGGGTACTCTACTCTAGAAAGAAAGATAAGATAATTTGAGCTTCGGACCTCAAAGAGGCCCAAACTAGTATTTGTCGAAAATCTATCGCCTCTCAAGTCTCACGTTGAGGTAAAAAAGGACATTAAGAAAAGGCATTTATTACTCCTTCTAGCTATTATACCCTCTCTTCTTTGCTTCTTCATAGATAGTCTTGCTGCTGTGCTATCTTCCTAAGTCACTTCCTCTTCTTAATCTTCCTCCAACCTTCTTCTTCTTCTTCTTGGTCATATCTGGTGGTTTGTCCATGGCTGGAAGTGAAGAAGTAAACGAGAATTGGTCCGATGGATCCGAGGATGACCTCGTAAGAGAGCTTCTCGACGACGAAAGCCCATTCTTCTTTGTTCCGAAGATGGCAGAATTTGAATCAAGCGTTTCACCGGAAACCATAGCCCACCCTCTCATCTCCAATGTCTACTCCGGTCCGACCATCGAAGACATTGAGACCGCGTTATCATCGACTTATAGAAGCAATATCGACCCCGGCGATCAGCGGACCGCCACTTCAAGAGCACCGTACGTTCATCAATATATATACTATCTGTCATCTTCTCAATCCATCTAATAGCATAGCAGTTTCCATTTCTCTAATTTTATGAATTATGTACTGGTTGCCACAGGGTTTCTCTGATTGAGAAGGAGTTTGGTAAGATGGAGAACAAGCACACCCTGAAGATCAAGAGCAGTGGGAATGCAATGGCCGACGATGGCTACAAGTGGAGGAAGTATGGACAAAAATCTATTAAAAACAGCCCAAATCCCCGGTAATTATTCTTCGTCCTCTTCCAACTTCATTAACGAGTTCCAGTTCACTTTCCTTTTCTTCATTTTCGCGTCTACTTCTCCAGGACTTATTTACTGCAGAGTTTTAGGTACCATTGTACTTTTTCCCCAAACGGGAGATTTTTAGTTACTTCTACTTGAAGCAGTGTTCTTTAAAGAATAAATAGTTACGTCGTTCACTAGTTTTCCTTTTCATACATATGTCCCTATCATGTCCATTATGTTACAATCACTCTCCCACCCTTTCCCATTGAGTGTTCTTCCCCGAACAAGGCATGACTTATAAACAGTAAAACAGATGCATGGAATGTGAAGTTACACCTTCTATGCTCCCTCATAAGATGATTCGTCATAACTGCTGAAAGCTGAATTGATTTTTTTTTTTTTTCGTTTCGTCCACTCTGAAAGTAGAAACAATTAGCTCGTTTACACTGAAAGCAATTTAATGCTGGGCCCTGGTGTACTGTTAGGACAGGCAGGGTTGGCGGTTGGAGGACGTGGTCCACTTCTACTTGCGTTGCGTGTATGATTTTGAGGTTGCTGAAAAGTTTAGCTTTGATATGCTGCAGGAGCTACTACAGGTGCACGAACCCGAGGTGCAGCGCCAAGAAGCAAGTGGAGAGATCAAAGGAAGATTCGGAGATGCTGATCGTCACCTACGAGGGCCTCCACCTCCATTTTGTCTACTCTCACTTCCTCGTGAACACAGACTTGTCAACCACACTTCATGCCAGCAAAAGGCCCAGAATCCCAAGCCTGGCAGAGCATCATGCCCCGAAATTGCAAGCCCAAGCCAAGCTGGAAGAGGGCCCTACCTTGATGGGCAGCGTTTCAACCACTGAGAGACAAGGTATATCAGTAGTTCCACCAGTTGGAGGAGGACGAGTTGCAAAGGCGAATTCCAACAATTCAATGGGGACTACTACACAAGGATTGCTCGAGGATGTCGTGCCTATGGTAATTAAGAACCCGTCAAACCAGTCTGTGCAGTCCTTCCATCCGTCCTTGTTATCTTGTCTTCCATCTTCTCCTCTTTCTTCTTCGTCTATTATCTCCATCACCTCGTCGCCACCTATGTCTCACTTTGATGTAGGCATCCTTGCTGAGATGTAGATAAGAATGGGGGCAAAATCCCATTTAATCTCTCTTTTCTGGTTTAGTGCGTCTGATGATCAGTAGTAATGCTTCGGGATATATGGCAGGGTAAAACCCATGACCATAAGCTATGCTGTCTTTAAGTCTTGTATCTGATGTAAATTATAAACTTGAGGTCTTTATCTCGTAAACATCAACCATCAAATGTGTTGCAAATGAAATAAAATAGAATAAAATAACTGTCGGAATGTTGAATACATCCATTTTATTTTGCAGCTTCATTTTTCTTAAGTTTCTTGGGGCATATGGATCCAACCACTTTCTGAAGTGCCCGTAGGGCTGCTCACAAGCCGAGCTGAGTCGAGTTTTGACTTAGCTTGACTTGAGCTCGACTTCTAAAAACTTGGCTCGAGCTCAGCTCAACGAGCCTAAGACATTAATAACTCGAGATCGAGCTGTAATTCCTAAACTTAGTTCGAGTTTGACTACTTTATGCCTAAACTCGGCTCGAGCTTGACTGCCTTATGCCTAAACTTACGGCAAAAAGTGAAAATTATTTTTGTTAGGATTCAAACCCAAACACAAGTCTAAGATATCAACACACACTAACCAACTGCACCGCAAGTTCTTTTATGTTTATTATGCATAAATAAAATATTTATTACATATTTGAAATGGGCTTCAATAATGAGTTTTTTATAACAAAGGGCGTTCGAGTCCTTAGGACCCGACTAGAAGGGGCAAGGAAACTGACCTCTTAGAACACCACATCCCGCCACTAATCCCCTTTGGGTGCATACAAGACCCACCCATCATATATATACCGGGTAAATCAGTATATAATCCTGGGTGGGTGGCCAATGGAGTGGCCCTGGGTTCAAGCTCAGGACCTCCACTCAAGGGAAATGTGTTCTATCCATCACACAAATACCTCGTTGGTCAACTTCACTAATATTGTCTCATAATATCAAACCTTTGATCAATCCAGTTCCACCCGCGGTCTGACCAAACCTGTTAATCTGCCATCAATCAGGGTCGATGACCGGTCCAATTTTCTATGCGCTTTGGGGCAGTTTGGTTGTGAGCATTTACTACATAACACAATAAGCTAAAAAATACAGAAAAAATAAACACGGGGAAGGTTAATAACTCATTTGATTATTGGCTAAGACAAGCCTCTTTAAACTTTTGAATGTATTACAAATATTGTAAAATATACCATGGTCCCTTCAACTCTTTGTCATTTATGAGTGAGATAATAACCTTGGAATCTCCTTAAATATGAATCTTCTAAATATTGGTATATGAAACTAAGTGAATGCTCATATTGGGATATCCAAGTTTGAGTCTCTCTAAAAGCCATGTTTTTTTGCTTTAGCATTGTCATGCACTAATATGAAAGTCTCACATCATCTAAGAGGATAAATCTAATGCTCTATAAAAAAGAAAGGAATGGACAGTCTTTGCATTCAACCAAGGTAAGCCAAAATATGTCAATGCTTTGCATAGTAAAAGGTTATGGGCCTTCTTCACAAAATAAAGTCGAATTGAGCTTGAGTTGATTCTCGATCAAGCTTCAAGTTAATACGAGTCGAATTTTTTCGAGTTGAGCCAAGTCGAGTTAGAGTGTGGCTCGAGCTCGAGCTCAAGCTCGAAAAAAATCGATCCAAGTCGAGCTCAAGTCGAGTCGAGCCGAAAAAGCTCGCGAACTGACTCGGCTCCTGAACTCCCTTAGGTGCCCGAAGTTGAGAAATTATTCAGTACTCCCGACATGCCACATGGGATTTACTCTCCCTTTTTAGGAGCTGTTGATGATCCCATGCAGTAAATACTTTCTCAGGCGTAGTCTCATCAATCAAATTTCAGAGACTGAGATAATCAACAGGGTTTTGTAACTCTTCATTTTTTGGTTATTATATATGGATTATTTCATAAAATAGTTGAACGATCTTTTTTCTTTTGCCAAGTGTTTTTGCCTAATTTTTATCGCAAGACAAGCTTAGATTTTCTTAGAAAAATGAGGAGAATGATAGATTATGACCTGGTTGAGGATTATAATTACTATTTTTCCAAATAAGTGAATAAAAGCTAGAAATTTCAATTATTAAGGGGCAAGTAATGGTTAACCGGATGGGTTAATGTAAATAAAATGTAAGAATATGTTACACTGTTTGGTTAATGGAATGGTTATATCACAGTGTGGATTCAAATAGTGGATTAGGCAGGCACAACTGAAAATTATGCATTATACATGCACATATTGGAGGTCTGCGTCCCTGTTCATTCATGCTCCCTCCTTACGGAATTATTGTTACCATAAGGTTAATCCTTATGGTAATTATAATTCCGGATGGAGGAGAGTAACTGAATGGAGAGCTGCAATTGACACTAAAAAACGAATTGACGTGTAGAGCCAGTTGTTGGCAATTAATACGTTTCTAATGCTTCACATGGGCTTAGGAAGCCTTGGCCTCCTAACTTTTGACATTTTTTAGCCACGAGTTTAATTGAAATAGAGCAGGCCGGTGTTTTTTAAAAGGAGCTATCACCTAAAAGTGAGGCCGGGGGTCGTTTTTTTTTTTTTGTGAAACTAAGTTCTATCGGTTTGCATTAATGTGTCCTCCGGGTCATACTCTAAAGATATATACATGTGGACAGTATATTTGTTTATAGGATTTCAATTAGTTTTCCAGTCACAGTAAACAAGGAAGTTGGATTTAGACCGGTGTTAGAAGGCCTCCATTTTCTTCATCAATCAATGACAATTGACAAGACAGTCCATCGCACTCATTATCATTAATACACAATTGAAAAGTATTACCTGCACATGGAATTGAACCCATGGTCCCATACTAATAAGGGTTACTGCCAAAACCATTCTCATGGTTCAATCCAATTGTAATGGGCCTGAAGTTGAGCCTTGAATTCATCTTATTGGACCTACAAATTTGGGCTTAATCACATACCTACAAACTCAAGCACTTGCCTCATTGAGCAGAGTAGCTAAGAGCGTGTGAGCAGTCCAAACGGAAAGACCAGAAGCCCTGAAATGGGAGTCGCGTCCTTGCTACTCCCCCCGCCCCTGCTCCCGCTCACGCGCGCTGCCCAATCGCCCAACCGCCCGGTAAAGCGCAATGGGATTTCTCTGAGGCCAAACATCAAACACCTGACATGCCCAACCCTCCCAGCGCGGAAGAGGAGCAAGACCCATCTCTCTCCGTCTCCCAGCTGCTCCTACTCCGATGCAGCAGACGCCAACGCCCCAACACTGGGCACAAATTTGCCATTTGCCTCCTTCATCCCCTCCTCCCTGGACCTTTCTCGCGTGACTCCCCTCGCCGTCTGCAAATGGTCCGCGATCGTCTTTCTTGCCGTGGCGGCCGGGAAAAAGGTTGTTCAAACCCTCTTGTCTCCTTTCTTCTGGATGTACTTCAGCTGGACTTGGCTCTTCTGGCCCTGGATGGTTGCCGTCTGCGTCGCCGGTTACGGGATTTATTGCCTCCGGAAGCACATGCGAGGGGAGGCGTCCACTTGGGAGCAGCTGGCAGCGGTGACCTCGGCGTTCACATGGCTCACCCTCGTCCCCGCGGCGCATTTCAACGGATTCCTTGAAGGCTGGCCCATCGTCTTCTTTTTCGTTTACCATTACTTCTTCTTCTTCAACTCCACCATCCGCAAGCGCCTCTATGGAGACCTCTATCCTCGGCCCCATGATGCGAAGTGGGACATCAGCCTTCCGAGCAGCCTGCGGGCGCTATTCTCCTCGGCCGTGCTTGTAGGACACTGGTTTGCAGCGGCCGAGGGGCCTGAGCTTCATTTGATTCCCGGTGGGTGGGCAAGTGCCGGAATTTGGGCTTTAATTCTCATAGCATTGTTTACGCAGTACCATGGGACTTTATACCTGGCCAAGTATTCGGAGAAGGTGGTGGTGCCCTCTGCGGTGGTGCAGTTCGGGCCTTTCCGGTGGGTTCGGCATCCGATTTACGCGTCTACCATGTTGATGTTCGCAACATACTGTGCTGCATTGCGAGCGCCACTTAGTTGCTTGTTCATAATTGTGGTCTGTTGTGCGTACTATGACCAGAAAGCAAAACTGGAAGAGGGCTTGATGTTGGAGACGTTCGGTGAAGGGTACGAGGAGTATATGTCCAAAGTTAAGTACAAGTTCATTCCTTTTGTATATTAGTCTTTTTGTTATTGTTCATTTAATGTTTTTCTCTCTTAGTTATCATTAAATTGTTTGCGATTGTTATTTCGGAAGTCACAAAGAGTGCTTGACGAAGCATAAACATGTTCAAGTTTTGTGCTTCTTCTGCCCATTGAGAGTAATGAATATGTTTGTCGGTTCGTGTTGTTTGTTAAGGATTATCTTGGATTGGAACCCTCAGGCTACATAACACTCCAGGTATAAGCTTGACTAGAAGGGTGCAAACGAACAAATTTATTCATTTAAAGCTAAGTAAGCATGCATTCCAACTTGCTCAACTTCTATGTGCCATCCTCAGTGAAGGGTTTACAAAACGTCACCAATTCAATTCTAAAAGAGTGTTGCATGTTTGTAGTGAGCAGTTGCTTCTTTTCTCATGTGTCAAAAAAATTTCATTTAACTAAAATATGGAGCTGCTATCATGGAATTACATGCCCGAGTTCATTTCAATTGCTTCATAGATTCACGTGACTCTCTAAGCAGATGTAACCTAATATTTGTGCTAAAATTCTTCTAAAGCTGTGTCTATGGAACTCTTACCTTTTGTTTTCACAAGTGGAAAAGGAAAAAGTAAGAACAATAATGTACTCTTGTTATTTATAAAAAAAAAAAGATAATGAACTCTTGCCTCTCTGCTTCATGTTTGCTTTTTCCTTGCAACATGTAAGTTCGATGTTTTTAAAAGTAAGTTCTTTAATTGATTGAGCTTAAAGTGCTTGTTTGTTTTTGGTTTTCTCTAGTCATATTTAGTTGAAAAGTAACTAAGACGCATCTTCCCACTGTCTTCACGTCCGTTATTTAAATAAATTGAGGTATCTAAATGTCAGAATTAAGCTGTGGTGTTGAAGTGTCACTGCTGAATCTTTTTGCGTTGTGCCCCAACACGGTATTTAATGTCAGTAAGAGAGCAATATTTAGAACTTTTCTCAAAACTTTGTGATAATGTGTTGCATGGTTGGGAGGAGGAACACAAACTGTTTATTTCTTCTTTTTTTCTTTTTTCTTTTTTCTTTTTTTGCCATGTGACTTATCCTGTATCAAAGGTTTAGTTGGTACGTGTATGTTTTTATTTGGACATGATCGGTTAGTGGATTATCAACTAGTACCTACCCGGTTGTCCAATGTTTCAGGATTTTTTATATTTAATTAGGGCATATATTTTATTGGAAGAAAGAAGCAATCTTCTCGTTGATCTTAGGTTGAAATTGTATGAGAGTCTAACTGGAGGCAATGGATGTTGGAGTTGCGGCAATACTACTAAGAATTAACCATTTATGACTCAGATAATAGGAGAGCTGTAAATGATAATTTTAGATGCTAATCATATTTTAATTGAGTGCTAAAACGCAGGGTGAAGCTATATTTTGGGTGTGTTTATTTGCTGAAAAATGAAAAATCGTCAAGGTGAAAGAAGTACAAAAACTTTGTAAAAACTTGTTATGCGATTGTGTTTGTTATCTTAGTGTTATGCTATTGTTGACTGTATTTGATCAAAGATTTATGATGCCTTGCGTCTAGTTCCCTATGCTTTGTTTTAGAATGTTGGTTTCACTTCAAATCTCAAGTCAATGAGTAAAGATTTTGAGGAACTCTTCTTGGTCTGTTATAGCTCATTTAGTAGCCTGTTCAGTTTTTCCTGTGATCAGTAAATTAAGTAAGCAGAGCCTTGTTAAGACAATTTCTTCACTCAAGCTAAGATCAGCTTTTGCTCAAGTAATCTTATTTCTTTGTGCCTGATCCAGATATTCAGTTTAAAAGAGCATGTCTGTAACTGAAACATGTCAAGCTTTAAAGCACCTTTGTAAGTTAAAATGGCTTGTCAAGACGAATGGGTCGAATGATACCATTCTCGATGAAAATCAGAGTCAGAGTGAAACAAGACCAAAAAATTCATGTAAAAAAATAGCCATTTGTTCGGCACCTTATTGATGGTTCCAACTCCCAAAATTATCAGCATTCAACCACCAAAATGGGCGCATTGTGATCTGGACATACGTAGCCTTTCTCTGTGGAGCATGAGAAATCCTAAGCTAGTAAAGCTAGGACGAGGGAGACCCTCTGGGTCTATGACAGTTCCAATGAAGTGTTCTTATACAAAAGTTGGGATTTCCCTTGAAGCAACCCAGTTAAATGCCAATCTCAGGGGCTGTTTGGTTCATGAATTTGGCAGTAAATTCAGTCTGAATTTGGAGATAACTAACTGAATCATGTTTGGTTCAAAAATCTCTCCCAATTCATGCTTGAATCTTCTCACGAGGAGATTCAACAAATTAAGATTGAATTATGAATTTTTTATTCAGCAACCAAACTACATTTTACATTAATTCAGCCTGGATAAATTCTCTCTTAATTAAGCTTCATATTTATTAAATTCACTAACCAAACAGCCCCTTAAAGACTTAGGGACTTAGGTGCTATTTGGGAGGCCATACAATGATTGTAGGAAAAGAAAAAAAATTTATTTTTATTTGATGATTGAAGTATGGGTTTTGGGGATTCAAAAGGGAGAAATGAATGATGGAATGGTAAGTATGGTCATTTGTCACAAGATTTTCATTTAAAAACCCATTTGACAAGTGAGTGTCTTCGTGAGGACATTCACATCAAGAATGAAAATGACCATTATGATCATTCACCTACTAAAGGTAAATGAAAATAAAATGTGCCTCTCAAACGCTTTTTAATGAGAAATTGTGGAAAATGATGGGAAATGAAGTGGGAAATGGCCTCCAAAACAGCCCCGTAAACCGCATCGTGTCCAACAAATTTAAGCAACCGTCGTGGAGTTTGATTGTCATTTGTACTTCCATGAAGTTGAAGAATAATGAACTAGTCATTAAATTGACATCTAAAACCTAATCAGTACTTCCATGAAGTTGGAGAATAATGAACTAGTCATTAAATTGACATCTAAAACCTAATCAATCTTTGGGAATTAGTGTACACTAATAATTCATTACACGAACTCCTTGGCCCTCTAGACCATTTTCCAGATCATAAAATCTTCCTGTACAAGTGGATCCTAAATTTATACTAATTCAAAGCCCAACGGCTACTTTTGGAAAAGGAAATACAGCAGGCTCAGCTACCAAACCGCGCTCCCTGTACCAAAATTCCCAAGTGACCGTTACCTAACGTTTCAAAATAAATCTGCCCTTTTGCTCTTCCCACCAGCTCTCTCTTTCCCGGCCAGTCCCTGCCCAAGCACCGTCTTCCAGAGAAGGAAAAGCTCGTCGACCTCTTCTTCTCTCTGGTGGTCTCGGGAGCGGGAAGGAGCTGCCCTGCTAGCCATGGACAAGGTCGAACGACGAAAACCCGCGTTGAATCTCCCGGATGGAATGGCCCAGACTTCCCTCCATCTCGATACCTTCTCCCCTAGGAGATCCTTCACCGCCGTCCCTAAATTGACGTCTCCATCTAAGACCACGTACAGCGACCGGTTCATCCCCTGTCGCACTTCTTCCAGGCTTCAGAACTTCGGGTTGATAGAGAAGTCGTCTCCGGGCAAGGAAGGTGGCAACGAGGTGTATGCTAGGCTGCTGAGGAGTGAGCTTCTGGGTCAGGATCCACTCCCTGGGTCTCCTGCAGGTGCAGGATCTCCCATGAGTCCGAATAAGAATTTGTTCAGGTTCAAAACAGAACATTCCGCCCCCAGCTCCCCATTTGCGCAGTCAATCTCTGGTTACGATAATGGGATTGTCAGTGAAGCTTCAACGCCCCCTAAGGCGCCTCGCAAGGTGCCCAAGACGCCTCACAAGGTACCCATCATCTCTATTTTTCTTTTCCCTCAAAACCCTTTCGCCCACCCAATAAGAATCATTGTTAGTTTCATGGTAAGGGAATGATCACATTGGAATCCTTGAGCCCAGCTAGATAAGCCTCCTTAGAGGTGAAGACATGGATTTTCATTGATAGCTGTAATGGGATGCAGGTTCTGGATGCCCCATCTCTCCAAGATGATTTTTATCTAAACTTAGTGGACTGGTCATCCCAAAATGTTCTAGCTGTTGGATTGGGAACCTGTGTCTACCTGTGGACAGCATCATCAAGCAAGGTAGATTCTCTTTCTTCAAGCTCAACCTTTTAAACTGATTACTTAGTAGATAGGAAGGGTTACTGAAAGAAAACTGCTTTTAAGGAAATCTAAAGTTTGCGTGCATTATGGAGATCCACTTTTTGATGTCTGCCGCATTAAAAAATGACGTGAGGACGACATAGAGCCTGAATTTACTTCAAGTTTAAAACTTAAAACAAATCTGAGAGTTAATTCTACAAACTGCTTGCAATTCATGTTTTGCAAACCCCTCAGTTATCTATCCTGAGTATATATATCCTTTTTCTAACAGTTGTTCAATAGTAGTACTTGAATCCATTTGGGTCACAAATTTGATATCGTGAGATCGATGTAATCTACTGGCTGCAGGTGACTAAGTTGTGTGACTTGGGACCCACGGACAGTGTATGTGCAGTTCAGTGGACAAGGGAAGGCTCATACTTGTCAATTGGCACAAGTCTTGGCCAAGTCCAAGTAAGTCCAAGTATATTGGCAAACACTTTTTGATGCTTTGATCCGATGAGATGTAAATTTATAGTAGCAACATCTGGTTAATACATGCATTCCAGATATGGGATGGAACTCGATGCAAAAGAGTTCGAACAATGGGTGGACATCAAACGAGAACTGGTATTTTAGCCTGGAGTTCATGCATCCTTTCTTCTGGAAGTAGGGATCGGAGCATTCTCCAACATGACCTTCGAGTATCAAGCGATTTCATCAGCAAGTTTGTAGGTCATAAATCAGAGGTTAGCTGGCCTTCTTTGACCTGCTTTGGTGCAATTTAGCAAAATTTATATTGCAAAAGGCAAACTATCTTTCATGTCTCGTGCTAATTTCAGGTGTGTGGATTAAAATGGTCACATGATGACAGAGAACTTGCATCCGGAGGCAATGACAACCAGGTTTGGATAGATTAACCTAGTTGTTCAAGAAAGCAATGAATGGTTTAATTGGATGCAACTTATGGTGTGAGTTCTTTATACCTTTAACAGCTCCTGGTGTGGAATCAGCATTCTCAGCAACCAGTGTTGAGACTCACTGAGCACACGGCTGCTGTAAAAGCCATTGCGTGGTCTCCACACCAAAACGGACTTCTAGCGTCTGGGGGTGGAACTGCTGATAGGTGCATACGGTTCTGGAATACCTCAAATGGTAACCAGTTGAATTGTGTGGACACAGGCAGTCAGGTTATTATATATTCTTGCTTTTCTTTCTTTCTTGATATATCACAGCAAGTGATAAACATAAAAGATATCTCAGTTATTCAACACTCTTCTACTGGCAGGTGTGCAATCTAGCTTGGTCACGAAATGTTAATGAACTTGTCAGTACCCATGGCTATTCGCAGCACCAAGTCATGGTTTGGAAGTACCCATCTATGGGAAAGGTAGGTCTTGTTGTCAATTGAAACTCACTAAATAAAAAGTAGCTACGGAAGTTTCAAAATATAGCTAAGATGCTAGGCGTTAGTTGTGTGCGTGCTAGCTACATAAAAATAGGCATTGAATATCTTATTTGCTAAATAAATTTGCTGTCAAGGTCTAAAGCATGTTGGCATGGAAATATCTGATGTAATCCATAGGCTAGAACTCCTTTTGTTGGCATTGAAATATCTGATGGAAGTTTCTAAGCTAATAGATATGGTATTATCCAAATGTCTATACAGAAAAGTAGCCCTGTCCTTTTTCTAGAATTGTATATGTATCCTGCTCATTCTTGATTTACCAGTCTTGCAGATTTTTTCTTGTATATTTTAGTCTTATGGCCACATCAAATATTTCATTGACTTTTGCAAGGTCGATTTTGATCAACAGGTTGCAACTTTAACTGGACACAGTCTACGTGTTCTTTATCTTGCGATGTCTCCTGACGGGCAGGTTAATACATCTCCCTTGCAGTGTCTGTTAACTTGCGATACTGTTTGCTATGCGATGTCTCCTGACGGGCAGGTTAATACATCTCCCTTGCAGTGTCTGTTAACTTGCGATACTGTTTGCTACTTGGAAGTGGGAGGCCTATATATTTACGGATTTTCATTATATTGCAGACAATAGTAACAGGAGCAGGGGATGAGACACTTAGATTTTGGAACGTCTTTCCATCTGCAAAAACAACAGTAAGTAAGAAGATACCAATTTCCTCCAGTATTTCTCAGTGTTCCTTCTTCCAAAGCAAGTAATAATACTGTTCTGCTCCAGGCACCCGTTTGTGATACTGGAATATGGTCAATGGCTGGTAGATCACACATTCGATGAGCCGATCGATTTCCTCTCAAGCTGCTAACCTCGTCCCATTTACACATATAAGCTAATTCTTAATTTATCTATTCTTTATTGTACATGGACTATTGACAAGTGACATTGTTGTTCTGATCTATAATTCTTTACATTTGATGAATAAAACAGAAGAAAACATTTCCTTGCAATGTGCGTATTCTTATTTTAGCAAAATTACTTGCTTGTCCAAAGTAAATTAGACCATGGTAATGACAGAAAAATGGTTCTTCTAGGCTACCAGAATGTTTTGATTAATCACAGTAATGTCTAAATATACTCACTGCTATCTAGGCTTACAGTATTCCCTTCCAAAGTTGTTTATGTGTTTACAGAAATCCCTTCAAAAGTTGTTTAAAAGTAATGCAGAGAGTAATTTGTAAGTTATACAATGGTGTTTAATGGAGAGCTAACGTCAGCTTAATCTTGGGCACAATTCCTACACTTGTATGAAACATCAATCTGAAATAGTTCCTGGAGCTTGGGAATTCAGCAATCTCTAGATAATGCTGCAAAGGCACTTTGGTTGCTTACTCTTGTTTCACCAAAGTAGAACATAGTGAAACAAGTTAAGTATATTGTCCCACCGCAAATGCTTTTCCTTTTGTGAGCTAGAGCAGAGCCTCGAATTGTGCGACATACAGGTAAAATGTTATGATGAAAGTCATTTAATTAAATATCCTCGAGAGGACATTCTTCTTCTCAAGGTTTTTTAAGTTTTTGTAACACTATCACGGATTAGAAGCCATTAGTGAAAATTTCTAGGATTGTTAGCATTTGTAGGCTAAATGGTAATTCGTCAAAGATTATTTATATCTTAAATTAAAAATATTTGAGGAGCTGCCTCCCAAACGAGAATTTTTCTTAAAGGGTGTGAAGTTACCTTTGTGGGTCTGGGAGATGGTTTTTTTAACAGCCCCTGATACAAGGCAAGATGTTTACCTTGTCTTTGTTGCATGATTTCAGGGGCATAAAGAAGCCCTTCCCTGTCTTGTTACATACTCTTTCTGTCTCACTTTGATAGTCCTTTTGAAAACCAAACCAAATTGAAACTTTCTTTCATGCAACAGTTTGAATGATTCAAAGCATATTAATAAAGCATCTCATTTAGGGGCCATTTGGGGGTTTGAAAAATCAGCTCCATCCACATAGATAAATTTGAAAAAATCTACCTAAAAAGTGGATAAATAGGCTAATACACTCACCAGCTGAAATACCTCATTAGTCCCACGTGGAGTTTCAACTTGTTAGTGGATTATCCTACTTATCCACTCTTTAGGTGATTTTTTCTAAATTTATCCATGTGGATAGAGCTGATTTTTCACGCCCAAACGGCCCCTCTGGGGGGCGTGAAAAATCAGTTTCATCCACTCCCAAAAATCCATTAACGTGGTGGATTTTTGGGATAATCCACTAAGTAAACTGAGATGTTTCAGCTGCTTAGTAGATTAACTAGGATTTTTATGATAATCTACTAAGTAGGATTTTTTTTAGGCCCCAAACGGCTTGGGACGTGATTAAGGGGCCGTTTGGTGCGTGATTATAAGCAAATACTGTAGATTTTTCGGATCCACTGCATCATCCATGTTTTTTCCATATCCAGCGTGAAACACGACCTGAGGTGGAAAGTAAAAAAAACCGGAATCCTACACTAGATATGGAAAATCCAATGTGGATATTTTAGTTTTTTTACGTCCCAAACGGCCTCTAACGTTAATCAGTGGCTTGCGGCCCAAGAACTGGAAAAATTATTGGGCGTCCTTGGCACACTACTCCAAGGCACCGAAAACCGTCCAACTTAATGATCGACGGCGCACACGCTTTAAGCTACCTGAGCCTTTTCGACCGATGCATTGTTGCCTGTTGGTGTTTAGCAGGATGCCAGCAACCTGAAATGGGCCCAGTTGACATCTCATGTTGTGGTCGCTTCCAAACCACTAGACCCATATGACCCACTCTTCATAAACCATGTCAACGACTGTACCATTTTACCCCTCACTACTCCTAGAATGACACAAAAAGTCGGGGTAAGGTAGAGGCCCTGAACCATGAACGTGGGGGCTAGTATCGTCACAACATCCAGCATACCCAATCCACCGAATTCCTGATAATCGTCGTTTCCCCCAAGTTCAAAACCAGCGGGCGGAGACGCATCCCAGGCCTCCAGCAATCCGCTTTCTGTTGCTAATTAATCGATTTCCACCTTTTCTCCGGCGTTATTAATCTCCCCTCTTTAATTTATCCGGCGTAAATTAGCTTCTCGTTCATGATCGATTTCGTCGCACGATGATTTTCTCGCGAATCGGACGATCCCTCGCCCGCTCCAGGCATCAGTTTGTATGTGCATTTCTTCCTCTGTTTGTAAAGTTTATAACTTTATTGGGTTTTTGGTGTGTTTTGTTTTTCATTTTTTGGTGTTGTTTGGTGAAATGATTGATTTGGGTGTGTTGCAGAGCGGTTTGGGGAGTGGGTATGGTGGGAGGAATGCATATTTGGGGGACTTGGTATATCGATCAACGGCATATGGGGGTGGAAGGGGAAATTGCGGGGTGGAGGATGGAATAAGGTTTGTAAGGAGCTATTTGACTTCCATTGCTGGTGTTGGTAAGAATGGTGCTGTCAAAGACTACTTGTCGGACTTCAATATAGTTCTCTCGAATCCTAGGTTTCGGCGGTTGCTTTCCTCCGAGGCGCCGAGGAAGAAGAGTGAGATTGATGTTTATGTTTTGCATTTTGTTTGAAAGGACTCGTTTTTTTGTGGAAGTTTGGTGCTTATGTGTGTTATTGTGACGTTGTAGATTATGAGAACTACTATCCGAAGGATAAGAAGGAGATACCGAAAGGAACTGACTCCAAATCCGATGCAAAAGGTGTGACACAATTATATTTTGGTTTGTTTAATTGCTCTGGATGTATATCCTAAATTTGTCACCTTTTAGTCGTGCATTACCACAAAGATTGTCCGTTTGGATAGGTTGTGGTCAAAATCAAATCTGTCTTTCCTTCCCTGTTACCAATACGTAGAAACCATCATGTAAAGTGATATTTTCAAATTTATAATGTAGCTTAACTGCTTTGTGGTCCCTAATTTATGATTTGTTTCTTTGGTAATTGGCTTTAAAGGATTGAATTTCTTCAGACTTATCTTTAGGCATCAATGTTGCATTTTAGTAGAATGATTCTTTTTGTTTGTTCTCTTTCAAAGTTTGGCGATATTTCTTTTGCCACAAATGAAGAAAGTGATGTTGCATATATTCATCATTAGTGGTATCTGTTTGATAGCTTGTGCAGTTATTACTTGGCCAAAAAATGCTTGTTTTATAATTTGGGTAGCAGTTATCTTTTTAGTGTAAACGAAAGCATATAGCTTGTTCCACCATCATTCATTGTTAGAGGAATCTATGCAATATCTTGTTCTATCATTTCTGGCGGCAAAAGAATGACGGCATTAAGATTTTCTGACTTGTCAATTACATAGAGTTGTTATGCATATTTCTATGTATGTTCAAGGGTCAACATCTGTTGCAGTGTTTGTCTGTCACGTAACATGGATATTTTGTAGGAATTACAAATTTTCAATTCACATATTTTACTCCCTTTTTTTTTTCTTTCAGAGGATGAAAGAACTGATGATCGGGGGAATTTCCAAGAAAACTTTATCAAGCAGTTGCAAAACAACGCAGCACTTTTGTTATTCCTTGCATTCTTTCTTTCTACCTTTTCCTTTGGGCCTAAAGAACAGAAGCAGGTATAAGTTAACAAATATTATATGTATTTGCTTTCCAATTGCATTAATGCAATGACAGAGTGCATTCCTTCTTTTGTTAGAATCTTTTTCCAATGTCCAATTTGCCACTGTTATATCTCTGATTATGGTTGTCTTATGCAGATTAGCTTTCAAGAATTTAAAAATAAGCTTCTTGAGCCTGGGCTAGTTGATCACATTGTTGTCTCCAATAAATCTGTTGCCAAGGTGTACGTCAGGAGCTCCCCACTTGTGAATGATGAAACAAAGGATAACAATACTTACTCTGGTGCCGCCGCTTCCAGAGGACATACTACGAGTCAATATAAATATTATTTTACCATTGGGAATGTGGAATCTTTTGAAGAGAAGTTGGAAGAAGCTCAGCAATCATTAGGGGTTGACCCTCATGATTTTGTTCCAGTAACTTATGCATCTGAAATGGTGTGGTATCAGGAATTGCTAAAATTTGCTCCGACATTGCTGCTACTGGGTGCATTTTGGTACATGGGCCGTAGAATGCAGGGTGGATTTGGCATTGGTGGCCCTGCTGGAAAAGGTGGTCGTGGAATATTTAATATTGGAAAAGCTCATGTGACAAAAATGGATAAGAATTCAAAAAACAAGGTTTTTCTTCATCTGTTTAATAGTTGTTTCACTTTTATTGTTGCGATAGTTTTCCATGTCTGATATTTGAAACTTCTCTCCAGGTATATTTTAAAGATGTGGCTGGCTGTGATGAGGCAAAACAAGAAATCATGGAGTTTGTACACTTCCTCAAAAATCCAAAAAAGTATGAGGAGTTGGGAGCAAAAATTCCAAAAGGAGCCCTCCTTGTTGGTCCCCCTGGCACAGGAAAGACACTTCTTGCAAAGGCAACTGCTGGCGAGTCTGGTGTTCCTTTTTTATCTATTTCTGGTTCAGATTTTATGGAAATGTTTGTTGGGGTTGGTCCATCTAGAGTTAGAAATTTGTTTTCTGAAGCGAGACAGTGTGCTCCAAGTATTATTTTCATTGATGAAATTGATGCGATTGGCCGTGCACGTGGCCGTGGTGGTTTAACGGGTGCAAATGATGAACGGGAAAGTACACTTAATCAATTGCTTGTAGAAATGGATGGATTTGGGACAACATCTGGAGTAGTTGTACTTGCTGGTACCAATAGACCAGACATATTGGATAAAGCACTTTTGAGGCCTGGTCGATTTGATCGTCAGATTGCCATTGATAAACCTGATGTCAAAGGTCGTGACCAGATATTTCAGATATACCTGCAGAAACTTAAACTTGACCGTGAACCATCGTATTACTCTCAAAGGCTGGCAGCACTGACACCTGGATTTGCCGGAGCAGATATTGCAAATGTATGCAATGAAGCGGCTCTGATTGCTGCAAGGAATGAGCAAACACAAGTCAATATGGAGCACTTCGAGGCAGCCATTGATAGAGTTATTGGTGGTTTGGAGAAGAAAAACAAAGTAATTTTTCTTTTTTTTTTTAATGGCTTGTTATGCTCTATGTTTTATCTGGTTCTTTGGATTTGTTTCTTAAGAAAAACAAAGCACTTTTGATGCCTGATCTGTCTGTGAGATCTTGTTATCCTATTCTTACAATCAATGGTAGTCTCAAACATAACTCATGTGTCTATTACCTTATCAGGTTATCAGCAAGCTGGAGCGGCGAACTGTTGCTTATCATGAATCAGGCCATGCTGTCGCCGGATGGTTTTTGGAGCACGCTGAGCCACTACTTAAAGTTACCATTGTTCCTCGTGGAACTGCAGCACTGGGCTTTGCTCAATATGTTCCAAATGAAAACCTCCTAATGACCAAGGAGCAGCTGCTGGATATGACGTGCATGACTCTGGGTGGCCGAGCTGCTGAACAGGTAGCCGCCATTCTTTGCTCCTTCCATCAACAGCTTTTTTAGACATTTCTAAAAGGGTTCCAAAGGTCGCTCTGTATATATACATTACTGATGGATTGTTTTGCAGGTTTTGTTGGGGAAGATCTCAACGGGAGCTCAAAATGACCTTGAAAAGGTGACGAAGATGACTTATGCTCAAGTGGCAGTATATGGATTTAGTGATAAGGTGGGTCTCTTGTCATTTCCTCAAAGAGATGATGGCTTTGAGATGAGCAAACCCTACAGCAGCAAAATGGGAGCCATGATTGACAGCGAGGTCAGAGATTGGGTGACCACGGCTTATGACAAGACTGTGGAGCTTATAACTAAGCACAAAGATCATGTGGCTCAAATTGCCGAGCTGTTACTGGAAAAAGAAGTTCTGCATCAAGATGATTTGGTTCGGGTGTTGGGGGAGCGGCCATTTAAGGCGGCTGAGCCTACTAATTATGACAGATTTAGGCAAGGGTTCCAAGAGGAAGTTGAAGACGAAAAGAAGAATCAAGCTGCTAAGAACGAGTTTCTTGGAGATGATACGCCTGCACTTGATGGGGAAGTGGTACCGACATGATAGATGATGAACAAATTTTGCTCCTTTTGTACATTGAATATTTATTGTTTTTTAGTTTCCTCTTCATCATGCTTGTAAGTGTTGTAAATAAATGATGTTGGATTAGCCAAAGTGGACGTCTGGTGTTTGAATCTCCACTTGGTCGGCCAATCACACAGCTGATCTATCAGTGTGTATGATGTGTAGCCGTAAAAAATGGACCTGCCCAACCGGTTCGGAGCCGGGAGGTTTTTTGAGTAGGGTCGTCCAGGTAGATTGACCCCGTTGATCTTGTTAAACCCGCCTAGTTTAACCAGTGATGTTAAACCCGCTTAGTTGAACTAGTGACCCGGTTGACCGAGTCGGGTGATTTTTTTTTTCTTTCATCTCGATTCTCTTTCTTTGCCTCAATGACTGGCTTAGTCTCGATGGCTGGCCGATTTTCTCTCCCCCTGAGTGGTTAACTCTCTCTTCCCTCAATCTCCATTCTTCTCATCAATCTTTAATCACTATCTTTACGTCGGCCTGTGGCTAGCTCTCCCGCTCCAATTTTTTTTTGCCATCCTTTGCCCGAGTTCTCTCTCGCCCTCCCTCACCTCGACTCCCTTGCACCACCTCCCTCGCCCCAACCCATGTTACGGTAGTTCACCGTAATGGTGCTCTATGAGCCTGGTTGCCTCGACCTTTCTAGTCAGTTGGATTAGCAGTGTGATGTACTATTTTGTCTTTTCAGCTATTTGAACCAAAGATATACCGGAGATCGGAAAGAATGAATGTGTCACTAAGTAATGTCTTCACTATCTGTCTCTACCCTCCCAAACCCCATCTTCTCCGCCTGCTCTGCCACAGCCGTCAGTAGCATCCTTCCCAGCCCCCTCTTCTCTACCCTCCCAAACAATGGGAAAGTTGTTGTTTTTTCTCTTTTTTTTAAAAAAAAAATTTTTCCAAATTTTTTTTAAAATGTTTTTTTTTAATAGTGACCGAAATTTTGCCGATATTATAAATTTTTTAAAAAAATGATATTCTGTCATTTCGATTTCTCGGGTGGGGCCCGAAATCGATATATC
Source organism: Houttuynia cordata (assembly GCA_039654745.1). Classification (NCBI taxonomy): domain Eukaryota; kingdom Viridiplantae; phylum Streptophyta; class Magnoliopsida; order Piperales; family Saururaceae; genus Houttuynia; species Houttuynia cordata. The sequence goes on from CM077506.1 coordinate 25,296,032, forward strand.
GACGAAATTTCGCCGATATGGAATTCTATGGTTTGACCATGAATACAAGTAACCATATCATATTAATTCGTGCCTAATAATAATTAAGAGTAGTAATTATATATCTAGTGGCGGATTCGCTGCCTTGATATTTCTTTATATTGGTTAAACTTAATTAATTTAGTTAAAGTTCATTGCTTTCTTAGATTAAATCAAAACTGCAACTTTCATTTGAGTTTGGAAAAGTATTTAACCGTCCCTGAGGTTCGACAACCCTTTAATACTCATTGTAGTACAATTACCTTGTGCACTTGCAAGGGTTCTTATATTGAACCGATCAGCTGTAGCAACCAATACAACTCCAGGGTACTTTCCTTTTAGGAATGTTCCATCAACAGTGAGCAGCAGTCTCAGTGATCTTCGGAATGCTCTTGCGACCGGGCCGAACATCCAAAACACAAGTCTAAAGTTGTATCCGGCTAACTCAATTTCAATTTTAGGTATATCACAAGATCTTTCTATCACCACATATGTACCTGGATTAGATCGCTCTAATTCCCTTCTGTAATGTGGCAAAATGCGATATGCGTCTTTAGGGTTACCATCGGTCAATTCTTCTTTCGCCCTCCATGGCCTTTTATATAAGCCTGTTCACGAGCTGAGTCAGCTCGCGATTTTTTCCGGCTCGACTCGGCTCGACTCGACTTTGGGCTCGACTCGAGTCCAGCTCGACTCGAGCTTGACATTTTCGAGCTCGAGCTCGAGCCATACTATAGCTCGACTCGACTCGATTTGAGGAAGCTCGACTCGATAAGCTCGATGCAACTCGACTCGGAATAAGCTCGACTCGACTCGGCGACGACCTGCTCAACTCCTTCTCAGCCCCTCGTCCAGTGACACCGTTCTCCTCTCCGACGGTGGCTACGACTTGCTCCTTAACCTTCTCCCCACTGATCTGCAATCTGTTGTTGTCCTCCATCCGCACCTTCACTTCCGCTCTCCTCATCCCTGCATGTACCCCATGAGGCGCTTGTTAGTTGTTAGCAAGGAAGTAAGTTAGGACTTAGGACGTTTGTTGGGTGGCTAGAAAACCAGGGATTTAGGGTCTGGAAGATGTGCGCGTCCTCAGTCTCACTCCAGTCGACGTGGGTCTAGGCCAGGATGGCGGGGTCGTCGGGATCCCGCTGCCGACCCCTCGAGGAGTCCCACACTCGGCCCCATCTGGATGGGAAGGGGTCCCGGACGTCCATGTTGAAGGGGTCGAAAAAGGAGGCACTGCCCAGCCATGGACCAGGGACGTCATGCCTTTTCGTCTTAGAACTCGGAAGCCTCCTGCTTCTACTCTCTGAGGAAGCTGGGAAGAGAGCGGCTAGTTATTTGACTTCCGCACAGGAGCCATGAGAAGGCACCTCTGTTTGCACGTGTTGGCGAAGGGCAGTAAAACATGCCACAATCACATCGATGGAGGCACGCGTGAAGAGGGCAGAAATGGCTGGCTCGGTTGACAAGATGAGGATCACATCCCTGGTTGGATTTTGTGATTTCTTTGTCGTATCAAAGTGCATAGTTCAAAGTTCAAACAAAGGAACCATGCTTTACTCAAAAGATTCAAAGAACAGCTTGAGCACAGAAGTGTCCAGACTCAAGTATCATCTGCAAAGCTTACTGTCCCTTTCCTCTTTTTGCGCTTAGTAGGTATGTTTACAATCTACACAACACTCCTTGAAGGGCAAAAAAACCCCACTTTGAAATCCAAACTGTTTAGAAGGCCTATATAGACCAAAAACTCTTTGGAACCCATTCCGCATTAAATTTTCAAAGCTCACCATCTCCACTTTTCTTCCACTCCTTCCTCGTCCTCCCTCGCCATCTCATCCAGCTAGCATTGGTTGCGGCTAGTGGATCATGGCGCCTATGAAAGCCGCGGCCAGATAATAAATCAAACTTATTTATGGCACCTAGCCTATTTAAAGCCTTCCCCTCCCGTCGTCTTGAATCATCATCACACAACACATACAGAGAGAGAAAGAGAGACACGCATTGGATTGATCCCTGTCGATATCAAGTTTAGTCAAGAAGTTCAATTCAGTAATAAAAAAGGAATGGCGTAGAAGGGCATCAAGGTCGAGGTCGTCCCCATCAACCTCCAGGCCGGCAAGCACAAGAGCCCTGAATACATCACCACCAAGAACCCATTCGGTCAAATTCCGGCGCTCATTGACGAAGACCTGACCTTGTTCGAATCGCGGGCTATCAACAGGTACCTGGCAAGCAAGTACCAAGATCAAGGGACAGACCTGTTGAGGCACAATGACCTCAAGGAGGCGGCACTTGTGAACATGTGGGTAGAGTCAGAGTCCCAGAACTACAACCCACCCATCGCGTCCATTGTCTTCGAGATAGCTATCAAGCCCATGTTCGGCATGACCGCCGATGAGGAGGTGATCGCCAAAGACAGCGCTAAGCTGGAGAAGGTGTTAAACTCGACTCGAGCTCGAGCTCGAGCCAGGGAGAACGTGTTGGTAGAGTTTAAGGATATGATAGTCGAGCTCGAGTTTAGTAATTAGACGACGACTCGAGCTCGAGCTGCTACAACTCGAGCTCGACTTGAGCCGAGCTCGAGCTCGAACCAACTTTTAAAAGGTTGAGCTCGAGTCAAGCTGAGTTAAAATACGACTCGGCTTGGCTCGTGAGCAGCCTTACTTTTATAGTTGACTTTGATGCCCCAATGCTTCTCAATGTATTGTTGGATATTTGCGATTTTTATGGAGTTTGAATCCTTATGGAGGCAATAACACTTCCTTGCAATCCAGAGGTGTGAAGTCAATGGATGATCTTTCAAACTTATCAAAGTGTCACATGTATGCGTTACTCCCTCCTTGTCGCGCTGACTTCGTCAAGTCTGTTCGAAGCCCGTATGAACCACTTGCACCCTGTAACCTTGCACGTTGCAGTAAATGTGTCCTTGCTCTCATCTGCTACTTTGAACATTAACTTCCACTTGATTACCATATCAGTCAGAACCATCTTGAATTGCTTGACGCTTTCGAACCTAGCCCCTAAGGCAAGTTGTGCCTTGTAGTCTTCTGCTTGGAAACTGCCTGTCAACATCTTCTCCTCTTCACATTGTTTTGAAGACCGGCCTATGCAGAATATGTCCCCCAATCCTGATCGTTTAAATATAAAACCCTTGCAAGTGCACAAGGCAATTGTACTACGGTGAGTATTGGAAAGGGTTGTCGAACCTCAGGGACGGATTAATATTTTACCAAATTCAAGAGGAAATAGCAGTGTTGATTCTAGACTAAGAAAGCAATGAACTTTTAACTAATCTAAGTGAGAATTAATCAATATGGAGAATATCAAGGCAAAGAATCCACCATTAGACATACAATTACTACTCTCAATTATTATTAAGCATACATTGACATGATATGGTAATTCGTGTTCTTGATCGGACACACGAATTACTAATGAATTCACTAACGTTCTTGATCGGACACGAAAGTTCATCCATTATTGTGTAATCAATCATATCCTTGATCGGGCATAAAATCAATCACAACTCTATTATAATGCAATTAATCTTATCCTTGATCGGGCATAAAATCAATCACAATATCTAATTCCATTCATAATCAATCAAGTCTATGATCAAGCACTCAAAAGAATACTCATGAAATTGCATTAAGCATGAATCATAATCAACTTTATAAAATTAAACTATCAAGAGTAGCAATACACATCTAGGGCTTCATCAAGCCTTGAATAAAAGTTTAGTTACACATAGAAAGAAAGAAATAAGAAGCTTGTTTATGTAGATCCATCGTCATGAATCCTTCTTCTTTGCTCCAAAAGACTCCTTCTCTTGCTCCTCTCTAACCTCCAATAAAGCTCAAAAGTCTATTCTCTGGTGTCCAAAACATTCTTCCATAAGGCTATTTATAAGTTTGAAGAGAAACTACGAAGTCCCCTTCCAAATCCGAGTCGAAATAGGTCTTATTTCGGTTTTTCGTATACGGCGATCGATCGCTCCGTATTGCCGATCGTTCGCTTCCCGATCGATCGCAATTCCTTCGTTATTTTCCTCTGATCGATCGCTTTGGCGATCGACGCCGTCTAATGTCAATCGATCATAGTTACTGTCTTGCGCGGATCACAAATTCCAGTAGATACGATCGATCGTTTTGAGTCCGATCGATCGTTTCCTTCAATACACTGTTTTTGTGGCTCTGACGATCGATCGCATTGATAGCCGATCGATCGTAGTTACTGTTCACAATATTCAAACGGCTATAACTTTCTGCTCCGAATTACGCATAGTTGGTGGCGTTGGAAAGCTGACTTCTTGAACTTTAACATGAAGCTTGAATCAGTCCAATCCGATATTTTTACACGAAGTTATCATAATTTAACCATTTGAGTTACTTTTCACCTCATTTTTGTGTATGACTCTTGTTTCCTATAAAAACCAAAAACTATATTAAAGTAGTAGAAATTCTGATCAAACAGTAGTATAAACATAAGTTTAGGAGATAATAAAATGCATATTTCATGTGTATATCTGGCCATTGACTTTGAATGTACTCCCATTTTTTGGGTTGTGAATCTCCACAGCGCCATGGGGGTAGACATTTTTCATAATAAAAGGTCCATACCACCGAGAACGAAGTTTCCCAGGGAATAGATGTAGCCGAGAATGGTAAAGTAACACTCTCTGCTCAGGCTGAAAAGATTTCTTAGAAATCATCTTGTGATGTACAGCCTTGGTCCTCATTTTATAGAGTTTGGCATTCTCATATGCCTCAAAGTGCATCTCCTCTAAGTCACTCAATTGGAGTCTTCGCTGCTCACCGACTTTATCCATATCGAAGTTGTACGCCTTAATAGCCCAATAAGCTCGGTGTTCCAACTCAACAGGTAAATGGCAAGCTTTGCCATATACCAATCTATAAGGAGACATGTCAATAGGGGTCTTGAAAGCTGTCCGGTAGGCCCATAATGCATCATTAAGTCTCAAGGACCAATCCTTTCTATCTGGGCGAACCGTCTTCTCCAGAATCTGCTTGATTTGGCGATTGGAGACCTCCACTTGGTCACTCGTCTGAGGATGGTATGGTGTGGCAACCTTGTAGGTGACAGAGTATTTCTTGAGAAGAGCCTCAAAAGAGCTGTTACAAAAATGAGAACCTCCGTCACTAATGATAGCACGAGGAGTTCCAAACCTGCTAAAAATGTTAGATTTCAGAAATTCTAGCACAACTTTATGATCATTGGTCCTAGTGGTAATAGCTTCAATCCACTTAGACACATAATCCACAATAACAAGAATATATGCATGACCAGAAGATGGCAGAAAGGGTCCCATAAAATCGATACCCCATACATCAAACATTTCAACAATCAATATGGGTTGTAGGGGCATCCTATTCCTTTTAGACAAAGCTCCTAGTTTTTGACACTTGTCGCAAGATTGACAATAAGCATGGGCATCTTTAAATAGAGTTGTCCAATAAAAACCGCTTTGAAGTACTTTGGCCGCAGTTTTCTTTCCACCGAAGTGTCCACCACAGGCATGAGAATGACAAAAAGATAGGATGCTATGAAACTCACTCTCAGGGACACATCGTCTTATGACTTGGTTAGCACATATCTTAAACAGGTTAGGGTCATCCCAATAATAATGTTTGACTCGAGAGAAAAATAAATCTTTATCATTTTTAGACCAAAAGTTTGGTATTTGACCCACAGTAAGATAATTCACAATATGTGCAAACCAAGGTGGAGATGTAGTGGAGACAGCAAAGAGCTGCTCATCAGGGAATGAATCTCTTAGAGGGTCATGGCTATGCAGATCAGGAATAGGAATTCTGGATAGATGATCAGCCACGACATTCTCAGAACCCTTTTTATCTTTAATTTCAAAGTCAAATTCCTGCAGGAGTAAGATCCACCGAATCAGCCTCGGCTTGGCATCCTTCTTAGAAAGAAGGTACCGCAAGGCTGCATGATCAGAGAAAATAATGATCTTACTCCCCAAGAGATATGACCGAAACTTATCTAATGCAAACACAACATCAAGCAACTCTTTTTCTGTGGTAGTATAATTCAATTGAGCATCAGTGAGTGTCTTGCTAGCATAGTATATAACATGAGGAATTTTGTTGATGCGTTGGCCTAACACTGCCCCTACAGCAAAATTAGATGCATCGCACGTGATTTCGAAGGGCAGTGTATAATCAGGGGGCTTAATGATGGGGGAGCTAGAGAGGAGGGTTTTTAATGTGGTAAAAGCTTCTTTGCACGACTCATCAAATTCAAATTGCACATCCTGACCGAGAAGGTGACATAATGGACGTGATATCTTGCTAAAATCTTTGATGAATCGACGATAAAACCCTGCATGGCCAAGGAAAACCGTATTTGCTTAATTGATGTAGGTGGTGGTAGATTAGCAATCAGGTCCACCTTGGCCTTATCCACCTCTATTCCTTTTTTGGATATAACATGTCCAAGAACAATCCCCTGTTGAACCATGAAGTGCTCTTTTCCCAACTTAACACTAAGTTTGTTTCCTCACAACGTTTTAAAACCAAAGTAAGATTGTGTAAGCAATCATCAAAACACGCGCCAAAGACAGAGAAATCATCCATAAAAACTTCCAAAAATTTGTCAATCATGTCAGAAAAGATTGACATCATGCAGCGCTGAAATGTAGCAGGGGCATTGCAAAGACCAAAAGGCATCCTACGGTATGCAAATGTACCGAAGGGACATGTAAAAGTTATCTTCTCCTAATCCCCTGGAAAGACCGGCACTTGATTATATCCTGAGTACCCATCTAAAAAGCAATAAAACTCTTGGCTCGCCAGTTTCTCTAGGATTTGGTCAATGAATGGGAGAGGGAAATGGATTTTACGGGTGTTAGAGTTTAGCTTTCTATAGTCAATGCACACCCGCCATCCCGTGGTCTCTCTCACAGGCACTAGCTCAACCTCAGAGTTTGGTTTCACAGTTAAGCCCGACTTTTTAAGTACAACTTGGATGGGACTCACCCACTCACTGTCGGAGATAGGATATATGATTCCAACGTCTAAGAGTTTCACTACCTCTTTCATTACCACTTCTCTCATGTGAAGGTTCAACCGTCGCTGCCCATCCCTAGAAGGTCTGGCCTGGTCCTCCAGGTTTATGCGATGCATGCACACAGAGGGGTCTATACCCCGGAGGTCAGCCACTGTCCACCCTATAGCTAGCCAGTGTGTGGTAAGGATCTCCAACAACTGGGTTTCCTGGTCACTAGAGAGGCTCGAGGAGATAACCACAGGAAGGGTGTCGTTGGGACCGAGAAAAGCATACTACAGGGAGCTAGGCAGGGGTTTCAGCTCAAGTGTAGGGGGAAACTTTATGGACAGTTTTAGTGGTGGGGCGGTGGACACAGGAAGAGGGTCAGGGTGGGGTCTCCATGGGGTATGTCCAGTGTATAAAGCGGTGACTAAATGGTGATGGACCTCCTCAAGGTCAGGTGTGCCCTCATATTTATCAATCCAGTCATAGAAAAGGGTGTGCTCGAGGGCATCTTTAAGCACAGCAAATGGAAGGTATTCCTGGACTAGGTCATCTAGGTCGTCAACCATAAGGCACTCAGCTTCACTCGAGGGTTGTTGGGAAGCACTAAAGATGTTTAGTTTGACTTTCATGTTCCCGAATGAGACGTTCATGAGCCCTGACCTACAGTTAATGGTAGCATCGGCTGTGGCTAGGAAAGGGCGGTCAAAGATAATAGGAATTTGGGATTTGGAGTTGGCAACTGGTTCCATGTCTAAGACGACAAAATCAACAGGAAAGTAGAACCGGTCAACTCCAACAAGAACGTCTTCTATAACACCCCTAGGTCTGCGAATGGATCGGTCTGCTAATTGAAGAGTGACTGAGGTGGGCTGCAACTCTCCTAGGCCAAGTTGTTCATACACTAAGTAAGGGAGGAGGTTGACACTGGCCCCTAAATCCAAGAGAGCTTGGCTAATCGTATGGTCACCTATGACAATGGATATAACAGGGACACCTGGGTCCTTAAATTTAGGTGGCATATCACTGGTCAGTAAAGAGCTCACTTGGTTAGTCAAAAAGACCTTTTGGGTGACATGGGATTTGGTTCTCCTCTTTTGGGTACACAAGTCTTTCAGGAACTTGGCATACGTAGGCACTTGTTTGATGGCATCTAAGAGGAGAAGGTTGATCTTAACCTGCTTGAACACCTCTAACATTTCTTCCATTCGTTGGTGGGACTTACTAAACGGGGAGGGTTGGTTGAGGCATTGAGGAAAAGGAGCCCGAGGGATATAGGATTTTTCATTGGTGGGTTTAGCTGGGACATCCTTCTGTGGTAGGAGACTAACCGAGACAGTTGTGGTAGGAGTGGGTTCTGTAGCTTTATCTGGAGAAGTTGTTTCACTCGCAATACCCATGGATGGGTTCCTAACCTGATTATCAACTTGCTTACCACTCCTTAAGGTAGTGATTGCCTGTACCTGCTCATTTGGACAATGGGAACCTTCGACGGCAAACTGTCCTCTAGGGTTCTGCTGTGGTTGGCTTGGAAGGTACCTGCTTCCCTATGGTTCATGGATTGGGCTAGCTGTCCCAATTGGGTTTCTATTTTGACAATGGACTGTGTATGAGAATGGACAAGTTGGGCCTGGGATTTTTTGTATGTTTTCATCTCCGTTAGGGTGGCTAGTATTTGGCTCATCTGGTCTTCTAAGGATGGTTTCTTGTTGGATTGGCTAAATTGAGGAGCGGAGGATGGTTGATAAGGTTGAGATTGGCTTTGGAATTCCTGTCTTGGGGCCTGATTAAAATTGGGCCCCTGGTTAGGTTATCTCTAGGCAAATTTTGGATGATTTCACCACCCCGGGTTGTAGATATTTGAATAGGGGTTATTGGCTCTAGGGTATCCTTGTGCAAAGTTGGCGTGCTCCTGTACAAGATCTGGATATTGGAAGGCAGAGGGGCAGTCAACTATGGTATGCATAGGGCTGGCACAAATGGTGCAGGCATCATGAGAGGTTGGGGTATAAGGTGGAGTATGAGAGAAAAACCTGTCAAACCTCTCTGTCAGGGATGCCACTTGGTGTTCTAGGTTCGTGGTAGCTTTAACATTGTACATGCCTCCCCTTGAGGCATTCCTACCAGGCATATGGCCTTCAGATCTATAGAGGGTAGCACTGTGTAAAAAGTTTTCACTCAGGTCTTCTAGTAGATCCCAAGCATCATCCGGGGTTTTCTTCATGAATGTGCCTCCACAAGAGGCATCAATTAGGGTCTTGTGCTGATCGCACACACCCTCATGAAATTGTTGCACTAATTGCCACTTAGGCACATCATGGTGGGGACAGGACTGGAGTAGGGCTTTCATTCTTTCTCAACTTTCATGGAATTGTTCATTGGGTAGTTGGGTAAAGGTGATAATTTCATTTCGGATCTTATTGGTCCGCCCGACAGGGAAATATTTCTTTAGGAATTCGGCCTGAAGTTCTTCCCAAGTGGAAATGGAGTTGTGTGCAAGGGAATATAGCCATTCCTTAGCCCTGTCTTTCAAAGTGAATGGGAACAACCTATGGCGCACCTGGTCATCAGACAGTGTGAGTTTGAAAGTTGTGTTAACTTCCAGGAAATTTTGAAGATGCCTATAGGGGTTCTCATTGAGTTGGCCATGGTATGTGGGCAGCATCTGGATGATGTTTGGCTTAATTTCAAAATTAACCACGGTTTCAGGCAGTAGGATACAGGAGAGGGAGGTGTAGGCAGTGGGACGGTAGTAGTCTTGCAGGGTACGGGCATGGGGCATTAGTAGATTCTGATTTAGGTCATTCCCACCCCCAAGGTTCATGTTGTCGGCCATTGGATGAATTTCAGGGATTGGTTTGCTAGGAGTTCTACAGATTCTATATAGGCGCTCAGGATCAGGATCAAAAGTAAGGTCGGGGTTCAGGGAGCGACGACTATGCATGCACAATAAAAATCAAACAAAACCTGTAACAGTCCTAATAGCGACAACTAGCACGTCATGCAATCCCACAAAGAAAATAGAAAACACCGAGCACCCAAAGTTACTCTAAAAGAAGGTTAAGAGAGTGCAAACAGTGGGAAGGGATGGCCCTTCCAACGATGACGTTGTTAGGGCAAAATTTGGGAGTGTGATTTTGTCTCTTAATGTATGTCAATTTAATGTACAAAAATATATAGGGTATGTGAGAGGGAAAATGGGGTATATGTACAAATTGGGGTACATATACAAATTGGGCTATATGAAGAGGTTGAGAGGAGACAATCTCAAGAAGAAGCCAACACAAGTGGATCTTGAAGAGAAAGCTATCATGTTGAGCAAGACACTCCAAGGTGAAGCTAAAGGAAAATGAAGATCACAAAAGTCCAAGACAATGTGGGAGCACACCACAAAGCCCATGGCCAATACACCACTTAAAAGCAACCTATTGAAGGCCCATCATGAAGACATACAAGAGGAGTGCATATTTTCTAGAGGATCAACTCACAACCATTAGATCATCCATAGTTGTCCTCTAGGCCCATAGCTTTTGGATCATATTTGTTAGGTTCAAAATATTCCAAGAAAAACCCACTAACCAAAGTGATCCAAAGCTTCTTTCAAAGCCCACCTAAGGTCCTTAGGAAAAGACATTTAGAAAAAGCCCATTTGTGAAATGGGTTCTTGGGCTAAAGTAACCACCCATTAATAAGACCCAACCCACATAAGAGAACCACTAATGGGTGGGTGGATATGAGGTGGATCCACCCATGAGTGGGTGGATATGAGGTGGATCCACCCAAGGATGGGTTGATACACACTTCCCTTTCCATCTATAAATACCCATCTTTTGGAGATGAAAAGATGGGCAAGCCATCTCCCCAAAGCCTCTTGGCCTTATTCTTTGCATATCATCTAGAGCCTTGAGGGTTCTTGATTATTCTTCCTCTCCTTTCTTTGAAAGGGGTTTAAGATCTTGTTATGAGATCTTAGGAAGAGATTCAAGTCCTCTAGAGCCTTGATGCTCTTGATTATTCTTCCTCTCCTTTCTTTGAAAGGGGTTCAAGATCTTGCTATAAGATCTTAGGAAGAGATTCAAGTCATCTTGGATCATGGTTTCTTAGAGCATATAGAATCATCCTTTAGAAACCAAAGCCCCCACTTGACCTTTGAACCAAATACTTCCAAATTCTCTCAAAGGTCTTGGATACTTTGATCTACTCTCCGGTCCCTCATTAATGATTAAATGGGTTCATACCATTGACCCTTGAGAGTAGTTCAAAGTATCTTTGGCCATGGTTTTCACTTAATCCCATAGGAAAATTCTTAGAGAAACCAATCCCTTGTCCAAAAAGCCTCTACAATTTCGGAGCATCATTAGTTGAATCCAAGGATGGACAATGGACGGCCATAAGCTCAAAACTAGTTGAGCGAACCGGGTAGGATATCTAACATCCTCCCATCAAGAGTATGTACTCTCACTTATCCTCTTAATTAGAGTAATACTCTTATCCTCTCTCTATGCTTGGTTGAGTGTAGTAAACCGTAGGGTTTAGACATGTGTGAGAGAGACGGGCTCTTATAACCCGTAGTGAGTGGGAGTACACTCACTGTGAGTGGTTTGGGGTTAACCTTTTCGTAAAACCCTTGGTTTAGGATAAACCATAAAATCCGGTGGTTTGGGGTTAGCCTCCGCGTGAAACCCTTGGTTGGGACATACCATTAAGTCCTTGGTTTGGGGTGAGCCTCTGAGTAAAACCTTTGGTTTGAGATTAACCATGAAAATCTCTGGTTAGAGGTGAACCAAGAAAACCTTTGTAAGAAGTTGTGGGTGAACTATAAACCCTCACTTAGTGGATGTCGGAGGTTCCTTGGATTAGGTGCTCCGAGAGTGGATGTACCCGTTGAAGCGAGTTGCTTGGCGGCGAACCACTATAAATCTTTGTGTGATTGCTTGTGTTTGGTCATCTTGCATATTGACACACACACACACACATACACATTCCACACCTCTTAAGTCTCTCTCACTCATGCGCTTCCAATTACTTGTTAATAAGATAATGTTACATTGAATGATTATTTAAATTAACATTATCTCTTATTAAAATAGAGTGAGAATTTTTAAGTGGTTGTCCTATTCACCCCCCCTCTAGGACCTAAAGCGCACTTTCATTTGGTATCAGAGCAAGGTCACTCTTACTTAGGTGATAGCATCTTGAGTGTGATCCAAGTGCTCTTAATGGCTAGATTTGAGAGCTCATCTACTACCAAACCTCCTCCATTTGATAGTAGTATCTATATTGAGAAAAAAAAATCGCAGGAAGACCTTTTTGAAGGCTCATGATGAATTGGCATGGTACTGCGTAGAAAATGGTTGGAAACCACCCATTGAAACCATAGAAGCAAAATGGTGTTGCTGAAAGAAAGAACCGTGTTCTGCAAGATATGGCCACAGTATTTTTAACTAGTGTTAAATATTTTAAGGTCTTTGGTAGTAAATGTTATATTTTAAAAGACCGAGAAAATCTAGGCAAACTCGACTCAAAAAGTAATGAAGGAATATTCCTTGGATATTTCTTCAATAGTCAAGCTTATAGAGTGCTGAATCTTACAACCAACACAATCCAAGAATCTATTAATGAGGTTGTAAATGATACAGAAAATTTTGTCCCTTCTACTCCCCTTGAGGAAAAAGGAGGATTTGTGGAAGATCTAGACAATCAGATCATAACCTCTCCTTCATACTCTGTCAATGGTCTAAAACAAGCACCCAGCGCTTGGTATGAGAGGTTGACCTCATTCTTGGTTAACAATGAGTTCTCAAGGGGAAGTGTTGACAAAACACTCTTCATTCAAAAGACCCATGTCTCCATTCTGATAGCCCAAATTTATGTGGATGATATTATGCAAAGTATAGCTATCAAGTTTGCTAACCTGATGAAAACTGAGTTTGAAATGAGTATGGTTGGTGAACTCTCCTTCTCTTTAGGATTTCAAGTTAAGCGATTAAAAGAAGGAATTTTTGTGTCTCAGACTAAATATGCTAAATATTTAGTTAAGAGATTTGGTCTTGATTCTGGGAGACATGTATCTACTCCTTTGAGTACTACACTTGAATTGTGCAAAGAGAATGAAAGAAGAAGTGTAGACTCACACCTGTACAGGAGTATGATTGGTAGCTTACTTTATCTAACAGCTAGCAGACCTGATATCTCTTTTAGTGAAGGAGCTTGTGCTAGGTATCAAGCATATCCAAAGGAATCCCTCCTAACTGCAGTTAAAATAATAATCAGGTATGTTGCAGAAACCCCAGATCTAGGTCTCTGGTATCCCTATGACACCTCCACATCTTTGGCGGGATACTCAGATGTAGATTGGGCAGGCAACATAGATGACAGAAAATCGACAAGTGGAGGATGCTTTTATGTTGGAAACTGCCTAGTGGCTTGGCATAACAAAAAACAACCCTCTATATCTCTGTCTACTGCTGAAGTTGAATACATTGTCACAGGTAGTTGTTGTGCTCAACTTTTATGGATGAAGCAAATATTTTTGGATTACGGGATCCAACAAGTCACCATGAGTGTATACTATGACATCACTAGTGCTATAAATATTTCCAAAAATCTTGTTCAACATTCACGCACTAAGCACATTGATATTAGGCATCATTTCATCCGTGAATTAGTTGAAGATAATGTAGTTGCACTAGAATATTTCTCTATTGATAATCAACTAGCTGATATTATGACTAAACCACTGGACTCGCTTAGATTTACTAATCTTCGAAAGTCCATTGGATTGTGTGCTAGTTAGATTAGTTTCATTCTTTTTTCTTTGCTTTGTTTTGTTGTTTTTGCTTTTATTGTATGGTTAGTTTGTTTTGTTTTTAAAAAAAAATAGAAAATTCAAAATCTCATAGATTTAATTCTTGTAGATAATTGTTGAAAGCTATAGTAGTTTTTTTTTTTGAAAAAAAAAAAATTATATATATATAATAAAAATAAAAACGGGAAAGTTGTTTATACTTGACTACCATGACATACTCTTGCCCTTTTATAAAGAAGATTATTGCTTTGATCGATAGGAAAGTATATGGACGTTATTCTTTATTTCTCAAAAGTCAGGCTGCTTACAGCCAATTGCTATCGAGCTTAGCTTTCCTCCTTCACCTTCAAGACGACAACATAAATTTGTCTACTCTCATGGGCATGATGCAACATCATATTGAACTTGGAAGTTGGTGAAGGTTCGTCTGTTCAAATGATACAGGGGTCCATCAACTAGTCAACCATTGGTAAGAAGTTAAGATGATTAGACTTTGGGATTTAGAGGGAACAAATGGTGCATCGCCATGACCATTCTGTTTCTGTATTTACATCATCTTCTAATGGTAAGGTAATCTAACCTGAAATGCACACACAACATGAGGTGTAATAAACATCTACTGTTCAGATGACCTGTATTAAAACCCAAGAAAAATTGTTCTGTTCATTGTCCTCTCCAAGTACATGCTAAGGCTCTGTTTTGATGCACTCAAATCGGAAAAATTCCGGACGACGAGCTTTCCCCGGAGCTGTGACAACATCTTTTCCGGCCACCTATCATCAGTTCTTCCGGCGACATGTTCTAATCCTTCAAATTTTTAGCCAAAATTTAATACCAACTCAAAACCGGAATCCTGGTTGCTTTATTAGCTCAGACTGCATCAAAACCAAAACTTTGTTTCAGCAGGTTCCTCTCCTTCCCATTGGCTCTATTCCTCTGAACCTCAACTGCATCAAAACAGCATGACCCATCTTCTCTGCTTCCCGGCTCACCTCTCAACCGACCTGCAACTCTGTCCAACTTCCATTTTTGGGCTCTTCACAGCATCTTTTGCCACCATCCTCTGTCGACCGCCCTCTCCTCTTCCCATGCCACTGGCTCTCTGCCCCATCTCCTCTCCCGACGATTCCTTGGGTGCTTGCCGGTTCGTTCCTCCAAATGGCCGCCGGGTAATCTCCTCCCCTTTCCTTCTTCATGATATCTTCTTCATTTCAGTTTCTTTCCCCTTTTCACTTGCCTCTCAGATGCCCATTTCTCTTCCCAACCTCTACTCTGTTTCTTCAACGTTCAAAATTTGAGCATTCTTCAAACCTGCAAAGTTTCACACCTTTTTGTGCTCCAGTTGGCCTCTTCTCCTTCTCATCCTCTATAAAAATGCCTCCTTTGCTCTTCTACGAACCCATCTCATCACAAAGTTTCTCCCTTTTTTTTTCCTCTCCTCTGCCATGGATCAACATCCCAAACGCCCATTGTCTGCTACCTTCTCCACTAGCTGTGCTCCTCCATCTAGCCCATCCTCTCCGGCTCGCCACGGCTCTCCACCTCCTGCTCGCCGTCTCCATTTTTCTCCGGACCACCCATCTTCAACCTCCCCTCTGGCCGTGCCCGACCCATTGTCTCTGAAAGAGCTATTCCTGCTGCCTTCTTTGCCTCATATGCTGAAGTTCGACTGGTCGACGATCTCCTGCGCCGGTTGAATTACCACCCCTTGCTACGATGGAATGGCCCCATATCCCGACCGATCGTGTCTGCCTTTTACCAAGCTTGTACGCTATGTGGCCCTCTCTCCTTCCAGCTTGTTTACAATGGCGTAACTCACATCTTCACTGTCGACGATTTAGCGTTGTTTCTGGATATTCCAGTACCTCACGGTCCCGACATTATCCATGACCTTCCTACAGGCCAAGCTATACGGGATGAAGCTACGGTCCACATTAGCTCATCTTCTCAAACTTGGGACCATGATCATCCTATCCCTGTCAGACACCTACAACCCCTGTATCGGTTGATGCATATGATTTTTGTCAACACCGTCTACCCGCGGTTTGGCAACACTAGCGAGCTTAATAGTGCCATGGTGATTCTCCTCTATCTGATTGGGACTGGCCGACCCGTGTGCTTGGCAACCCGCATCATGAAGCACATGGTTCGGTTTATTCGAAACCCGACTCATGCAGCTTTTCCATTTGGGCACCTGGTCACTCGCATGGCGATCGAACGACTCCAGCTCACTCTCCCTCCTGATGTCCCAGTTTTGCCGCCTCGCTTCATCACACGTTCGCAGCTCACTAAGATTGGAATTCGCCCCTGCTTTTCCCCGCCTATGATAACCTCGGCACTTCCACATGACGATGTGCAAGGGGCAGCTCGTTTCTCTCTAGATGGACTTGACCCGCTTGACTTGTCGTTTGACATTCCAGAGATTCTGTTTCACACTCCTCCATCGCATACGGCTGTCACCTCCTTGTTTCCGGGCTCCCCCAATCAGCTTGATCGTGTCCTTACCTTATTGGAATCAATTCACACTGACCAAGCTCACCTCCGCACTCAAATTGAGTCCTTGACCCAACAGCTTGTTGGCCTAAATTCCCTGCCTGCTCAGTTCGCCGAACTTGCCTCAACTCAAGCCCATCTTGCTGATGATGTCCAAGCGGCAGTCGCCTCCCTTGTGCTTCACACTTCTACCCTGGCCCAGGACCTGCACACCCAGCTTGAGCAAGATTTTACAGTTATTAGTAACTCGGTGGAACGGGAAGTTCAGTCCCTGCGCACTGCCTTCAACGTTGTGCGACGTGATCTTGAGGGATTCACTTGCACTTTAGGGCAGGTCACCATCCCCCTTGCTGAATGGATGATGCGTCTTGAGCGCAATGTGGAAGCATGCATTCAGCACCTTCCTCCTCAGCGTGACTGAGGTCATCTCGGCTTCCGCCGACCATTTTGAGGCATGCCTCAATGATCTACCTTATGCTTGGCAGCCTATGTCTACGCAATGCGATTCTCAAGGAGACTTTTTGCCACTACTTTGGTGCATCCTTCACTTGTCATGTTAGGAGATGCCATTTTTTGCTCATTTTGTGTTGCAGTGTGTGTTAAACACCTTACTTGTGATACTGCTTCAGGTGTTGTCTTGGTTTATGCTTTGCAAATATGACTAAATCTCCATCATTGAACTCATGTAGACATCTTCCCTATTGTTATGCTTTAATGCTAAACCTCTCTTAGTTACATTTTTAATGCATGTCTCTCGCTTGTTATCTACAATTCTTATCTAACCTTGCCAATTTGATTAACAAAAAGGGGGAGTGAGAAATTCCCACCTAGTGTACTAGAATGTGTTTGTCTTACAGGGTAAAACTTGACATGCCCATCGAAAGAGGAATTGCTTCATTAGAGGGGAATGCAACTTAGGGGGAGTTGCTAATTAAGCCTCTAATTTATATAAGCATTTTTGTCATTCAAATTGACAAGGGGGAGCTTGTTAGGGCAAAATTTGGGAGTGTGATTTTGTCTCTTAATGTATGTCAATTTAATGTACAAAAATATATAGGGTATGTGAGAGGGAAAATGGGGTATATGTACAAATTGGGGTACATATACAAATTGGGCTATATGAAGAGGTTGAGAGGAGACAATCTCAAGAAGAAGCCAACACAAGTGGATCTTGAAGAGAAAGCTATCATGTTGAGCAAGACACTCCAAGGTGAAGCTAAAGGAAAATGAAGATCACAAAAGTCCAAGACAATGTGGGAGCACACCACAAAGCCCATGGCCAATACACCACTTAAAAGCAACCTATTGAAGGCCCATCATGAAGACATACAAGAGGAGTGCATATTTTCTAGAGGATCAACTCACAACCATTAGATCATCCATAGTTGTCCTCTAGGCCCATAGCTTTTGGATCATATTTGTTAGGTTCAAAATATTCCAAGAAAAACCCACTAACCAAAGTGATCCAAAGCTTCTTTCAAAGCCCACCTAAGGTCCTTAGGAAAAGACATTTAGAAAAAGCCCATTTGTGAAATGGGTTCTTGGGCTAAAGTAACCACCCATTAATAAGACCCAACCCACATAAGAGAACCACTAATGGGTGGGTGGATATGAGGTGGATCCACCCATGAGTGGGTGGATATGAGGTGGATCCACCCAAGGATGGGTTGATACACACTTCCCTTTCCATCTATAAATACCCATCTTTTGGAGATGAAAAGATGGGCAAGCCATCTCCCCAAAGCCTCTTGGCCTTATTCTTTGCATATCATCTAGAGCCTTGAGGGTTCTTGATTATTCTTCCTCTCCTTTCTTTGAAAGGGGTTTAAGATCTTGTTATGAGATCTTAGGAAGAGATTCAAGTCCTCTAGAGCCTTGATGCTCTTGATTATTCTTCCTCTCCTTTCTTTGAAAGGGGTTCAAGATCTTGCTATAAGATCTTAGGAAGAGATTCAAGTCATCTTGGATCATGGTTTCTTAGAGCATATAGAATCATCCTTTAGAAACCAAAGCCCCCACTTGACCTTTGAACCAAATACTTCCAAATTCTCTCAAAGGTCTTGGATACTTTGATCTACTCTCCGGTCCCTCATTAATGATTAAATGGGTTCATACCATTGACCCTTGAGAGTAGTTCAAAGTATCTTTGGCCATGGTTTTCACTTAATCCCATAGGAAAATTCTTAGAGAAACCAATCCCTTGTCCAAAAAGCCTCTACAATTTCGGAGCATCATTAGTTGAATCCAAGGATGGACAATGGACGGCCATAAGCTCAAAACTAGTTGAGCGAACCGGGTAGGATATCTAACATCCTCCCATCAAGAGTATGTACTCTCACTTATCCTCTTAATTAGAGTAATACTCTTATCCTCTCTCTATGCTTGGTTGAGTGTAGTAAACCGTAGGGTTTAGACATGTGTGAGAGAGACGGGCTCTTATAACCCGTAGTGAGTGGGAGTACACTCACTGTGAGTGGTTTGGGGTTAACCTTTTCGTAAAACCCTTGGTTTAGGATAAACCATAAAATCCGGTGGTTTGGGGTTAGCCTCCGCGTGAAACCCTTGGTTGGGACATACCATTAAGTCCTTGGTTTGGGGTGAGCCTCTGAGTAAAACCTTTGGTTTGAGATTAACCATGAAAATCTCTGGTTAGAGGTGAACCAAGAAAACCTTTGTAAGAAGTTGTGGGTGAACTATAAACCCTCACTTAGTGGATGTCGGAGGTTCCTTGGATTAGGTGCTCCGAGAGTGGATGTACCCGTTGAAGCGAGTTGCTTGGCGGCGAACCACTATAAATCTTTGTGTGATTGCTTGTGTTTGGTCATCTTGCATATTGACACACACACACACACATACACATTCCACACCTCTTAAGTCTCTCTCACTCATGCGCTTCCAATTACTTGTTAATAAGATAATGTTACATTGAATGATTATTTAAATTAACATTATCTCTTATTAAAATAGAGTGAGAATTTTTAAGTGGTTGTCCTATTCACCCCCCCTCTAGGACCTAAAGCGCACTTTCAGACGTGAATCAGCGTCCTCTCTTAATCCTGCAAAAGAAGAAGAATGCAATTAAGCTACTGAAAAGAAATCTAATTTAAACTAAACTACTCTAAAACAAACTATGCTAAGAATTTAGTAAACTATTGAGCCGTCCCTGGCAACGGTGCCAAAAACTTGATCGTTTAAATATAAAACCCTTGCAAGTGCACAAGGCAATTGTACTACGGTGAGTATTGGAAAGGGTTGTCGAACCTCAGGGACGGATTAATATTTTACCAAATTCAAGAGGAAATAGCAGTGTTGATTCTAGACTAAGAAAGCAATGAACTTTTAACTAATCTAAGTGAGAATTAATCAATATGGAGAATATCAAGGCAAAGAATCCACCACTAGACATACAATTACTACTCTCAATTATTATTAAGCATACATTGACATGATATGGTAATTCGTGTTCTTGATCGGACACACGAATTACTAATGAATTCACTAACGTTCTTGATCGGACACGAAAGTTCATCCATTATTGTGTAATCAATCATATCCTTGATCGGGCATAAAATCAATCACAACTCTATTATAATGCAATTAATCTTATCCTTGATCGGGCATAAAATCAATCACAATATCTAATTCCATTCATAATCAATCAAGTCTATGATCAAGCACTCAAAAGAATACTCATGAAATTGCATTAAGCATGAATCATAATCAACTTTATAAAATTAAATTATCAAGAGTAGCAATACACATCTAGGGCTTCATCAAGCCTTGAATAAAAGTTTAGTTACACATAGAAAGAAAGAAATAAGAAGCCTGTTTATGTAGATCCATCGTCATGAATCCTTCTTCTTTGCTCCAAAAGACTCTTTCTCTTGCTCCTCTCTAGCCTCCAATAAATCTCAAAAGTCTATTCTCTGGTGTCCAAAACGTTCTTCCATAAGGCTATTTATAAGTTTGAAGAGAAACCACGAAGTCCCCTTCCAAATCCGAGTTGAAATAGGTCTTATTTCGGTTTTCCGTATACGGCGATCGATCGCTCCGTATTGCCACCGCGGCTCTGGCGATCGATCGCATTGATAGCCGATCGATCGTAATTACTGTTCATAATATTTAAATAGCTATAACTTTCTGCACCAAACTTCGAATTGCGCATAGTTGGTGGCGTTGGAAAGCTGACTTCTTGAACTTTAACATGAATCTTGAATCAGTCCAATCCGACATTTATACACAAAGTTATTATGATTTAACCATTTGACTTACTTTTCACCTCATTTCTGTGTATGACTCTTGTTTCCTATAAAAATCAAAAATTATATTAAAGTAGTAGAAATTCTGATCAAACACTAGCATAAACAAAAGTTTAGGAGATAATAAAATGCATATTTCATGTGTAGATCAAATCCCAACCACCATCACCATCAATATTGCTATACTCATCGTCCTTTAAATCTTGCAGCTCCGACGCCACAGATTTCCCTTTAGATGTGTTTCCTGCCGTGGGCACAGAGTGGTCTCTTCCCGTGGGATCTGGCTGGCAAAAATTTGGTAGTGTATGAGGCTCATCCCACTCATCTGCAGACCACGGTAATTCTTCGTCTGCATCTTCATCTTCACCTTCTTACCCATCTCCCAATCTGCGTGAAAAAAAATAGTATGAATGGACTTGAGAACACGACTAGAAGTACTCAAGTCGTGTTTTCGAAGACACGACTTGTACTCAAGTCATGTCTTCGAGAACACAACTCGTGTACAGTTAGCGAATTTGAAATCTTACCTCACAACTTCAAATGAATAATCTTCATCTCTTCCTCCTTCAACTGCTGATGCGGGTGTCTTACTGGCTGAGCTAGACAACCTCTCCTGCGGTGTCTTACTGGCCAGCCTTACTTCTGCCTCTGGTATCCTCTCCTCCTCCTTATTTGCACTGGAATTCATTTCCTTATTGCGAGTGGAAGTCTCCATGTTATTGCCAGTAGAAGTCCACTCCACGTATAGGTCAAGTAGTCCATTTATGCCTTGCTTGCTCTTGTGAAGGAGAAATATTGACTCCAGGTCATTATCGTCTTCAAGGAGGTATGGGGATCCAGAATCAACACGATATGACAAAGATAATATACCAGATGCAGACTTAAGAGGTAATCTTTCTTCTACTTGCTGCAACAGTTCCAGGTACTTTACTTATATATTTAGAGGCATGAGCTTCCGTTTCCCGCCCACATACACATCAGAATTTGTAAACACTCCATCGTAGTGTAAGCACACATGTATCTTCTCCATCAATACCTGCCATTACAATACCGAAATAAGTCAAAAAACCGTAAGACAGAATATATTAAAAACCATATATAAGTGAAAAGCATCGTCTATGAGTCATGTCTTCGAAGACACGACTATTGTTACAGTCGTGTTCTCGAAGACACGATATTGTAGATAATTGAAAACTTGGCAAGTTTTCAACTTTCTACTGTATAACCAAATTTTATTATAAGAATCGTAGTATTTGAACTTGACGTACCTTTTTTTATGTACGATGCATCCGTTGCAGTTATTTTTACGTACCCTGTCTTTTCCGCTCGTTTTCCCGCTTTTTGGTGTGAAGATGACATTTCCCGATTTCGACGACGTCGACGATGATATGGACGGAGATGTCGGACGGATCTTCTTTGGAACGCTTTCTTCTCCAACTGAACGCTTCTCCGCTCCCGCAATATGGAAAAACGCAGAGTGTGGGATGCTTATACCTCTTCCTAGGGGTATTTTGGGTAGTTTTCGGGTTATATAGAAGAAACAAAGAGATTCCGAGTAATACGAGAATCTGAAAATTGGTGCCAGGTAATATGGAAAAAGCTCCATTTGCTTAGCCAGGAGGCAAGTGAATGCCTTCATATCACAAAATCCAAAACCATCCTCCTCCTTGGATTTACATAATTCTTCCCACTTAATCCATCAAACATGTTATATGGATCCTTCTATTTACTACGGTACCTACCATTTCATCAAGTGCACAATAATGATGGGCTAGCTGTGTCTGTGATTTTTATTTTCAGTTAGCTATTAATATTTATCATGTCTCTTACCATTTTGAATGAATATTTATTGTGTATCGTGCCTGGTGTTGTGCACTTTGGCATATGCGATAGCATTATATCATTATCTGTATCTCTGAGCTATGTTTGACTGCTAATTCTTTTTACAGATTTGGAAGAGAAAAGCCGAGCAATATTTGGCTGATTCTGGCATACCATACACAATAATAAGGTTAACTATTAAAGTTTAATAATTATTATTTGATAGTCAATATGCTATATTCATTTTCCTTGTAATTAAGGTCTATTGCTTCCTGGCAGGGCTGGTGGTTTACAAGGCAAGGAAGGGGGTGTACGTGAGTTGCTTGTTGGAAAGGATGATGAGCTTCTGAAAACAGAAACAAGAACTATTTTTAGAGCTGATGTTGCTGAGGTCTGCATTCAGGTATGCGACACCTTCTCTTTTTTCAAAGAAAACCACCAGAAGGGTGGGGGTTTGGCGGGCCCCTACGTGGATTAATAAAAGGGGTACAAGAAAGAGTAAAACACAAACAAGCACTATAAACCAAAGAGTAAAACTAAAAGGTCAAAGCCAAGAATTCTTGTCGGATTCGCAAGTTCCGTAAACCAGCTTTATCAAGCGTCTGAACCGTCAAAGAAATTGATAGTCGCCATCAATTGGAAGGTCTAAATGAAAACAAGATTTAGCTTGAGAGTCAGCATAAGAGGCAATAACTTGATGAGTGGTTGTTCTTTTTTACCTTTTGCATTTGTTACCAATGTTTAATTGTTTATGGACAGGCTTTGCAATTCGAGGAGGCCAAGTTTAAAGCATTTGACCTGGCATCAAAACCGGAAGGTGCAGGTACACCCTCTAAGGATTTTCAGGCACTCTTCGCTCAGATTTCTACTCGATTTTGAGTTTTCTTCTCCTTTTTCACTATGCGACGAGCAATGCATATATATATATATATATATATATATATATATATATATATGTGTGTATGGGAAGGGTTTACATGAGATCGTTCTCATATAAGGAGCATGAGGCCAATCTTTATTACCGTTAGATTCCGATCGGAGGGTGGATATTAAATTAGTGGGTTGGTGAGTGTGTCACATCAAAGAGTAGGTGAGATCATTATGGATATCTGTACCCGTCAGATCAAGATCCAACGGCTACGATTTAAAGTGGCCTCATATAAGCAATATGAGAGCGATCTCATTTAAACTTTTCCCTATATATATGTAAAGTCTGGTATATACAACTGGTGACATAGAGCTGGACCGTTATTCAGAATTATAGCCTACAATCCAGAAGATTTTTAGTTATCCTATGTCTCATCCATTTGGGATGGCTTCTTAGAATTTTCATTTATTTTATGGGTTGGAACCTTAGGAATTCATTCCCATGGAGACCATGGAATGTCGTATCAGATATCGGTAAAATATCGGTCGGCCTAAGAGACAAAATATCGAAGATATATCGGAGATATTGTGTAAAAAAATATCGGTCGTCAAAAACTAATTTTTACCGTATATTTTCACAATCTAACTTCTAAAATGAGTTATACTAATTTAAACAAAGAATAGATTTCAAAATATGCATATTAGGATAGAAAACAAACATTAAAGTTTTTTTTTCCCGAAAAAAAAAAATTTCGAAATTTTTTTTTTCAAAAAAGACCGATACCGATATATCGGCGATATTTGAAAAAATTCAAAATTTCGATATTTATTGGTATCGGTGTATCGGTTTGTGTCCGATACCGATATATCGGCGCCGATATATCGGCGAGCTGGCATTCCATGACGGAGACTGTCGAAAAAATATAAATACCATATATAAAGAGCCCATTTTTCAAATATCATATCTGGAGCTGACAAACTGAAATATTCCCATGGGGAATGTGATTGATTGGCTTCATGGCCCCATAATCCAATATAAAGAGCCCATTTTTTCAAATCCGCCAGTATTTAGGAACGGAGGAGTACCATACTAGTTGACCCATATGTGGACCATAGAATTCTGTATCGGATATCAGTATCGTATCGGTCGGCTTAAGAGACAAAATATCGGAGATATTTGTAAAAAAATATCGGTAGTTAAAAACTAATTTTTACCATATAATTTCATAATCTAACTTCTAAAATGAGTTATACTAATTTAGACAAAGCATAGATTTTAAAATATGCATATTAGGATGGGAAACAAGTGGGAAAGTTACTTTTTTCCCTTTTTTTAAAAAAAAAATTTTTTTTTTCGAATTTTTTTTTCCAAAAATATTATTTTATTATAAAATAGCGATATATTATCGGCGATATTTGAAAAAAAATAAAAAATCGATATTTATCCATCTCGTTTTATCGGGTGGGGCCCGATATCGATATATCGGCGATATATCGACGATATGGAATTCCATGATGTGGACCTGACAAAATGAAAGATCTCGTCCTTCATGTTAGCTGTGGGGGTCCGCATCAATGTCATCAAGGTGATCTGTAGCACCTAAGATCAAGAAACATTTTCTGAAAGATAGTAGCCAAATGTGCTAAGACCCTTTACCAGGTTCAGCATTGAAAATGCAACCTGCGCTATAACTGTCCATTGCCAAAACAAGAAAAGAGATCATCAACTGTCCCCGTGTGAAAAAAAAAAAAGTACTCCCTCCGTTCTAAAATACTATGTACATTTTGAAAAAAAATTCATTTTTATTGGACGATGAAGCCCACAAGAAATTCACATGACTCCTTCTCCCTAATATCTCGTCCAAGTTCAAGTCAATCCTTCCAAGTATCCTTCAATTTTGGAAAGAGGAAGTCACGAAATTTGGCAAAATGTACAGAATATTTTGGAATAATAAATATTTCTAAATTTATATGGTATTTTGAAACGGAGGGAGTATCAATTTAGGCTGACTGCTCACCCTCCACAATTTTGGAATTCAAGGCAGGCAAACTGGTCTAAAAGTATGATAGAGCTAAACAAGAGTACAAGCTTGACTTGTTGGAAGAAAGCTGAATCCTCCCGTCGTATAAGGAAGACAAGAGCACGCTTTCTGGTTTATAAATCAGGTAATATAGTTAGAAGCTAGAAAATTAGAGCAGTAACGCTGCCTTCGGGAAACTGTAATAGTTACAAACAAACCTACGAGGGAGGAACAAGATCACTTGTTTGGATTTGAAACTTGCTTCAGGTAAGCACTAGATTAGTATTCACGATTGTTGAGTTGCAACCTCTGAACGTAGCTGTATCTGGTTAGCAAATTAATATAGTACTAAGAATATTTCCATTTTCTTTTTCCTCAGTATATATCTTCTACAGGTTCTTCTTGGAAACACTTAAAACCGCCGAAATGTCTCAGGTAGCTTACTCCCCTCACTTGACGAAAGTATCTGTTAAAGACGGATTCCTTAAAACCTGCAGTCAGATTGTGAATAGAGAAAAGGTAAATTTTCCTGAGCTAAGCTCGCATCTTCAGCAATTTAAAGCACGAACAAAATCATGGGCAATAAGACAACTTATCGAAGAGAAAATTTATGATTCCAGTGAAAAAAAGAACAATAACAGTGAAAAAAACACCTCATGCTTCCTGGATGAATGCACAGCAATCCAAGCTTCAGTAGATAGAGCCCCCCCCCCAACCCTTCTCCAATTGAAAGCTTCAAACTCAACCGCTTTCTAAGGTCTCCAAGTGGAAAGTGCCCAAATAATCCGCCCCTTCCATCCTTGCAACATCCATTGACTATCATGATCAACTACAAAGTCCTTATGGTAGCTTGATTTGCATTTGTCTCTAGCTCTCTTCACTATATCTTGATTCAGAGGGAGTTGTTTGAAACCAGCTCTCGTGTTCCGTACCTGCCAATGCTTGTATGTCTCTGGCCTTTCCACCCTCTCTAATCCCTCACATCCTAGGATATTCATGATATCCCTCCCAAAAAAGTTCTGTTCTATCGATAACCTTTCAGGATCCTCACGAGGGACGGTTGCTTCAAGCATGTCAAAAAAGGCAGCGTAATGGAAGAGAGCTTCTTTGAACCTTGTAAGGAAGAAAGGAGCGCTGTAAGCCCCATTCACTATTCCATGGATGAAAACATCAGGATTCAACTTTCTGATTGTGTTCAGGACTATATTCCTGGGGCTCTCCGCCACAACAGTCTCATCAAACAGATTTTTGAGGCGAAGAAGACAGTTGACAACAAGCACTTCATCTTCGTCCACATTGATATCCTCGACACGAATGGTTTCCCATTTTTGTGCAATTGCGAAATACTCGAAGGGGACATTAAACCTCTGAGCATACTCTGCCAAGCGCCTTCTGCTTTCTTCTACTCTTTCCAGAGGCCGGAAACCTGGTTGAGGGAAATCAATTCCGGTGATCTTAAGCTTGGGAGGGCCACCTGGTCTGCTGGACAACCGCTGCAGAAGGCATGGCCACTGGAAGCCATAGTAGATCCCAAAATCCACAATATGCAGCCTTGGTTTGCTTCCAAGAACATCGAGGATTGTCTGGTTGGAGAAGAAGTGTGAAAGCTTTTTGAATGGGCACATAGAAATGAACAGATAGTAAGCTTTCAATATATCTGCAGCTGTTCTCCTCTTCGTGGCAATGGTCTTATAAATCTGGCTACCTGTCCCAGCCAAACGAGCTTCAAGCGCATCCGCAAAGACAGTAGCTAGTCTCTCGTTGCCATCTCCGAAAGGAGAAGAATTCTGCCTTATCTTCTTCAGCAGCTCATTCGCAGTCCTACGATCATCTGTGGCGACGCCTTGGGCGCAAGTAATAAGGAGGGTGCTCAAGTCTACCACTTCAGGTTTACCCTGTTTTTTACCACGAGACTTCTTATTTGATTCTTTAACTTCGCCATTTGAGGAGACATTGCTCGCACCATTTGGTGGTGCTCTCTGCTCATCTCCTTCAGTAAGAGCAGACGAAGAAGATCCGGATTTTCCTTTGCCAGAAAGCAACACATTGTCAAACATCTCAGTCTCCACTGTCGTATCACTATAAGCTGCTGACTGTTTGTTGCTCCTTCCTTGCTCTAAATCCAGATCTAATTCCCTATGCAGATTTTTTCTTCCCCTTGATTCATTAGCCAAGGAGTCTCTTCCCCTCCCCTCCTCCTCAATCTTAACTTCTCTGGTTTTTGCTGCAGGTCCTTGAAGTGAGAACCCATTGTCCTCGACATTGTTGACGCCGTTATAGTAATTCGGCTGGAACCTACTTGCTTCCTCAACTCCCCTCACGAATTGCCAGACTGGTGGACATTCTGTAAATATATTAGGAACTGAAACTGAGTTCGTCGAAGAGTCATCCAGTCCATTCACATTATTGACACTATTTGAAGAACTGAAGGATGACAGAGCAGAATACCCAACAGAAGTAGAGCTGTGGACATTAAGGGAAGGCTGGTATTCCCCCATATTGCAAATCCAATCCGAGTTAGCATAGCTGCTGTTACTGCAGCTGTTATAATCACTGTAGATCCAACTGAGGCCATTGTCCTCGGGGCTTCTCTCCGCATTATGATCGACATAATGAGCAGAATGGTGGGCAGGAACGGGTTGCTTCTCGCCTATGACTTCATAAAGGGAATTCTCTGCAGCAAGAAGAGCCGAGCTCTCCTGATACATGCACAGTTGCTCGTCCATGTCCTCCTCCATGAGAATTTGAGTAATGTACTGCAAGTCGATATTGGAGAAAACTTCACTGTCTTCGGGAGAATCTCTTCCTCTTTCATGGCCTAAGGTTACTGAAGAAGAGGAAGCAAAGCCATGGCTAGGGCCAGGATTAGAAGGAGAAACAAAGGTGGGAAGATCCAAAATGTTTCCGTCCAATTTGAAACCAGCTATTAGAGGCTGTTGAGTTGCAGCATAGTAATCGTTCAGTTTCAGCCCCACTGGTTTCATAATCTGAGACAGCTCCTTGAAGCCTGGATCCATAACCATGGATGTTTTCCACCAAAGACCCAGGTCAAAGAAACTCGAGGCTGATATTAACTGTCTACAAATGCTATTTCACCCTTGTAGAAAACCCTTGATTTCACGCTGCCCTCATGTCCAGCAGCCTAAATATGACAAACACGTTGGGTAAACTCCGAATGAGTCAGAACAAGGAGAGACTCAAACGGCGTAAATGGTACTCCCTCCGGTCACTTTTTATAATACAGTTTTTTTCAAGTTAGTTACTTCTGAGTACAAGTTAAAAAGACTCTAAGCATTGGAAGCAGCGAGGAAAATCAGTAGTAGTATGTAAACAGAGAGAGATGAAAGCCAATAAAGGTTACAGCTTGAAGAGCTGCGGCAGAAATGGAACAAGCTAGCCTACCTGACAGAAAAAGGAGGAGCAAGAGCTTTCCGAAGCTGGTGAGGAGGAGACTGAGCTTGGCCCCGTTTCGGAAGGACTGATGGGCAGGAGACCCTCTTCCTCTTTATGGAAAGGAGACCAAATGGCAAATGAAAGCTACTGGGGGAGTGATTAGTGAAGTGGACAACTGGATTCAACGATTGGCAAATGAAATATTGCTGCATGAATTGAAAAACATTTGGCTGGAAGTTGTGGAGTTATAAAAATGTTCCAGTCTGAATGAAAAGAAGCAGAAGCTCTGGCAGGGGAAGTGGGGTGGCATCTGGATTCGCTGGGAGGATGACACGCATGACACACCTTTTGTAGTTGCAGGGGAAAAGCTTGTTGGTGCGAGAGAGTCGGCTGCTTGTCTAATGTCTAGTGAGTGAGGTCCTCGTGCAAAAATCTGCCCCACCTGATGCTGATCGGCTGTTGATACGGAGACCTGGATTTTCTAATTGATTTTTGGAGCACTTGTTGTTCTTTATCACTTTATCTACGCAACAGCACGCTCGCTTTGTTTGTGTTTGCTTTCATGAAACCTTTATCCGAGAGAATAATTCTTGAACTCATTTCGTTACCCGAAGCCCTGCAGACGCAGAAAACACAAGTACAAAACATTTGCAGGTACAGAGTATCTCTAGGCTACCCAAACAGCCATGTAACGAGTCATGACCAAATAATTCTATATCGGATATCGATAAAATATTAGTAGGTCTAAGAGAAATATTGAAGATATATGAGAGATATTTGTAAAAAAATATCGGTGGTCGAAAATTAGTTTTTATCCTATATTTTCATAATCTAATTTCTAAATTGAGTTATACTAATTTAAACAAAGCATAGATTTCAAAATATGCATATTAGGATGGGAAATAATAGGTAAAGTTATTTTTTTTAATATTTTTTTCTTAAAAATGTTTTATTTTTTTAAAATGGCGGTATATCAGTCCGAAACCAATATATCGGCAATATTTAAAAAAATAAAAAAAATTATATTTATCCAATTTATCAGGTGGGGCCTGATATCGATATATCGGTGCGATATGGAATTCCTTGGTCATGACTTGATCTATAAATATGTAAACGTGGAACTGAATTCACATATAAATTGTGCTCCCTTGGTTAGGACACTGGCATGAGAGACGCGCATTTCCTGGGTGGGGACCCGAGAGGTGAAGGATCGTAGAAGTGGACGTTGTCACATTCATAGTTGTTTGGTTTAAGATAAGAGCACGAGAAGAAAATTAATATGGAAGTCATTCATAAGTGCAGCAGCACTCACAGTCCCACCCCTACCACTTGCATTTTTCGTTTTTTAACATCCCACTCGCAGTATAATTGCAATGCCTTCTGAATGTGTGTGGCTGCAAGTACGGGACATCGATACTCCAAAAGTAATGGTATAAGCTCTATCCATGTGACTCTATTAGAACGCAGCCAACAAAGACGTCCAAAGGGAGAATGGATCAGAGACCGATAGAGTTGATTACTTGCGCCAAGGTGCAGGCGTTCTCCCCCATTTCTTCCCAGGTTGCTAGCAATTTTGATTGAAGTATTTAAGCTCTTTTCGTGGAGGCGCACCATTTGCCCATATATGACTCAGCATGCCACTTGCACAAGTATGGGAAACAAGTCCGCTTTGCATTCTAGACCGTGACACGCCTAGTTTTGCATAAGCAGGAATTGCCTCCAAGGTCACTGCGACCCTGCTGAAGTAAGAGACATATGGGGCCAATGAGGGTGGAAGCTGATTATGCGTCTAAAAAGTTCGGGAGGACCTAAATAACTTGCCATCCATCTGTTTTATTGTCTTCTGGCCAGTGGCCATTGCGTATTATGTCCGTTGATTATATAGTGCTTCTGGCTTAATGTTTTTAAATGACTCCTCAACTTGAAAGTCACCCCAGATGGAATCCTATACTTCTTAAGAACATAACCGGGCGTTTTTTCAAGTCCTAAAGAAAAAACATCCGTCCCAATCCAACTTCCTCTCTTTGTCTGGAATCAGAATGAGGGTGGAAGCTGATTATGCAGTCCTGATCAGATGATGGTCTTCAGTTGGCCACTAGTGTCGCCCCTAAAACATGAAGTCAACCAAAACAAAAACAACGCAAAATGAAGTCCACTCACGAAGAATGACGGTACAAGCTTTAAAACGAATGAGGACCCAATGGGTAAATGCCATCTTTAGACTATCTTGAAGCCACTCCTGGTCCACATTCACTATACCATTACAAGGCAAAGCAACTCGACATATTCCCTCCTGTTTAACTTTTGTTTCTCTTAGCGGAAGGATTGCTTTATTGCCCTGGTGGCTAATCTCCTTTTGCCTGTCAATTACCAGTGTGCATCTCCTGATGGTGGGAATTTATCCCATCTCAAGAGTTTTTTAGATGGTAAAGGACAAAAATGATGTGATATGTGAATGAAACGTATGCTTTGTTCATTTGGATTCTTCTCTGAGGTAACAAAATTCGTGGGATCTAATCTGCTTCACTCCATAGGTTTTGGATAACTTACTTGCTGACTAGATTTCATAAACAACCAGTTAACTATCACAAACTTTGATGCAATCATAACATAATCAACCGTAAATAGTCAAAGTTCTTACCTCTGCGGTGCTTGAGCAATGTGCAGCTACTGCAAAGCTTATGGATAAGTTGAGTTCGAGTAGTTTAAACCATGTAGACAAATCAAATAAAATAGACTTGAGTACATTGTGGGGCGTGTAATCGTGTTGCCATGTCCTCAAATATGACAGCTGATATAACAAGTCATAATTGGAATTAAAAAGTAAGTGGATCTCACCTGTACAACCGCCGCTGCTGCTAAATATGTTACTTGTAATGAATATGGCAAAAGTAACAATAAGACACATTATCCTTGAACATTGTTACTTAGACTAACACTGCTTGTGCCTTGTAGAGTATCATCTTAGTGATAACGCTGTGAGAACATCAGAAATATGCAAAGCATAAAGTTTGAAACAAAAAGGTAGAAGTGAGCCAAAAATATAAACAACTTTTGTCATCTGTTTTCATTTCCTTTTTCATATTAACAAAAGAAAGAATGAAACTGAAATTAGACAACAATGAGGCTGGCAACCCCTCTTACAGAGTAAAATTACAAATCATGTCAGCTTGACCATCCCTTATTCCACAATGTACAAGCGCCACTCCCTCTGTCATCTTCTTTCCTAGAGAGAGAGAGAAGCGAGCAAGGGAAGATTCCGCTACGAATCAGTCATGAACAGAATGGTACAGAATAACTAAATTTTTTGCTATCCTTTTTACAATTTATCAACACAATGGCTACCGTCTTCCTCTTTCTTGAGAAACTGCTGGGTAGTTGGTTTCCTACATTCAGAGGAGCTGGTAAGTCTCACCCTGCTGTTTCAGATGCTGCTTGGCTTGTTACTGTGACCAGTAAGCATGCGCCACAAGCACCCTGTCCAAGAGCTCTTGTGGGACTGGCTCTCCTCTTCTTTGTTGTGGGGAGATTCTTGCCGTGTGCACTAACGTCTTCCACTTATCCTGCGCAGCCCCACAAAGTATACAAAATGACACTTGTAACCAACTGAAGGCAGTAATGCAAACTCGCATATAAGCGGCTACCACCGAGGAAAAGTAAAGGGGCTACTGTAAGGCCACCAGCGAGGCATAAGGCTTAGTTTCCTTTGATCTAATTACTTAAAATCAACAAGAAAAAAATTCACACTCATACAGCCGATATTCAGCTTTCGAACCAAGCCTTGTGCTTTGAAATGAGGAGAAAATAAACAGGCGCACAAAGGCACAAACATGCCACACTCTTGCAGTTCCCTTGGCTGGCAAGGCAAACAAACACGGTGCCCAGATGGCATTAGCTTCCAACAAATGACCTGACCTTCATTCAACTTGCTCCTAGTCAAGCAAAGAACTTTGCAAAGAGCATTTCTATTTCAGGACTAGTTCAATCATCTACAAGCCTTGAAACAAAATGCCACTCACGGCAAAATGCCTACCTTCAAGTCAACGTATGTACGATGTTTTGCATTTTCGAAGGCACGCAGCTTCACATCACGCCACCTGGAAGAACACGAACGATTCATAAGCAAGTCTACTAAGTTATCTTCTGTTTTATAAGAGTCCTCATCTCTTGCGTTTGTGATAACAATACATATGGTGAAACCATGTTATCAAACCTCATGCAAGAAATGCTAGATTTGTACAAGCAGAAAAAGAAACTAGGAAAAAGAAACTAGGTCACCTTCCAGTTCCTAATTTCTCAACAGCCAGCACAAGCGCTTCAACTTCTGTGACAGAAAATGGCCTCCTAATCCTCCTCTGAACCTCTGATCGCGGGGACTGGTGGTGCACTGGGACCATTGCCAGTGCCTCGACATTTGTGGGAGGGATAGAAACCAAAGCCCGGGAATTTGGTGATAAATTATCCACGTTCATGTCAGTAGGGGAAGGACAAAATTCATCACCAGTTCCAACATAATTGCTTGCAATCGAGAGTAATGGTTCTTGGGGAACATCTGGTGCTCCCATATCAACAGAAGGAATTAACGGGTACCTGGAAGAGATCATACTAGCATGATACTTTTCGAAAGACAGCCAAGGTAAGATTGCAATTTGAAAACGAAAAAACTGATATGCAACGATATCTGGAGCTAATGTACCTGGTTAATGGCAGAGCAACATCAAGTGGCTGATTAGTATGTTCTCTAGCACAAATAGAAGGTGGTGAAGCAGTTGAAGAAAGGGGCTCCAGTGCAAAACCTAATCCATCTAACCCATCTTCATGACAGATACCGCTCTGGAGTAAGGTTGTGTTGTCATCTCTGACTTTTTGCCCCTCAAGGAGGACGCCAACACAGATTCCATTCCCAAGTATAGAAGTAACAGCCTCCAAAACCTTCCTCTAAATATTACAAACATACAAGGATAGCATTAAAAAAAAAACAGACACCCATAACACCACCTTTTTACATTTGCTAGGTCAGTATCATTAGACAACATACGCTAACTGAAAAAAACTAATAAAACTAAATTACCTTCAATGAACCAACAGTAGCAGTTTCAGAAATGTTAATAACGAGCTCAGGTATCTTGAAAGACTTGATACTCAGCTTCACTGTGAAAATGAGAAAATATATATAAAGGTTCCATTCACTGGGATATGAAAGTATGACTGGAGCTACGCAACCAGGACAATCTCAGTAGAAATCCTACCATGAGAACCGCCAGAAGAAAAGGATGCTCTCTTACTGGCTGCTGAGGCAGAAGTCCCGCTCACTGAACAAAGTAGAGACTCTTTCAGAAAAGTTGATGTAGACAATAAATGTTAGATGCTAAAAAACGAACATAAACAGACCTCCATGCCTTATTTTACAGCACCGAGCAGCTTCCGCACCCTTTTGGTATAAACTAAAGAGTCCCCTGCTACCATTCCCACCAACAGATTTTAGCATGGAGCAGCGTTCCAACAGTTTTCTCTTCTTAAACATTGAACCCCTTTGAGTCCTTCGCTGTGTGTAACACATTTTGTGACCCCAGATAACATGCTTCAGTTCATTATCTGATAATACAGAGGTGAACGATCCAGTTATCGTTCGGTCATAGACATCTAAGAAAATGCCCCATAAAGATACTAAAGTAGAGAAAGAAAAGGCAGTATACCAGAGTTATATAACTCCTCATCCTTCAACCATGCTGAAGATAACTTAATTTTGGATGCCAATAACCTTTTTATCCTCTGTTGTCTAGCATGTTGTGACCTAAAGAACTGAGTGCTAACAGAAGAGTTTTCATCATCATCTCTACCGCGTATTTTAACCCTATCATGACAGCTTGGGGAAAATTCTTCATGAGGAATACTGTCCCCATAAGAAGGCACCTCAAGACTGCTGTCGGTACTAATGAATGCAGGATGTCTAGTATCCAAGTTTATAGGATCTTGAGGGCAGTATGCATTTTGTGAAGTTTTATTAACAGCACTTCCCACTCTTTGATCCTGAACTTGAAATTTATTTCCATGCTTCACCTTATGCTTGAATGATTCAGAATATACAAGAACTCTCCTTGAACGGATATTATCAAGTGGCAAACCAGAAGAATCACCAAGCCAATTGGGGCTTTTGGGGGTTGAGAAATCTGAAAAAGTGGCTTTCTTGAGTCCATCAAATGTTGCTTTTGCAGAAGCGATCTCAGAAGAATTATGACAATGAGCATGATCCTTCAAATTTCTATTCAGAGCATACTTCTGAAGTCTATCCTTAGAAGCGACCACATTTTCATCACAGCTCCCTTGGTCGCAGGGTTCCTGTTTGATGGGTTTTTGTTCATCTTCTTCCTCCTTTTTAACAAGAGGCGATTTGATGACAAATCTGGAAAAGGGAGCTGATTGTTTTTCCTGACATAAAGAAGTTCCTTTATTCTCCAATAGCTCCCCAGCTACTGTCGCCAAAAGATCAAATGCACACATCTGAGTGTTCTCCACTTTCTTCCTGAATGAGCCTCTCCCCTAAACGGAAACATACAAATGTATAATTCAGAGTTAAACAGGCGAAAAGAATGTAAAATTACTTATAACCAATATATTAAGAAAAAATGTAGTTACCCTAGCTGATCTTGATGCACGAGGCATTGCAGGCACTTGGTAACCATTAAACCCATAATGTGACCTCTTCTGCCACACCATATCTTAGTGACTCATACCCAAGTAGATATAACTCAATATTTAAAAAGCAATAGCAATGTTGGCTCCCTTCAGAAGGTCAGGTCTAAAAACAAGTCCCATAAACAGTTAACAGCGCTGATTGACTATCTACCTTCCAAATCTGCATTTTACAATCTCCAAAGTATAGATCCCTGCACAAGTTGCATTGAGTTGGTGTTTAGAAGCGTATTTGACTGAAATAGCTTAGATTTTTAGTAATTACAACAAAGAAAATGGTCTTAAGAGAAAATGAGATACAGAGCACAATAGTGAACAAGCAGAACGAGAATATATCAAATACAGCACGAATGAGCACATGCCAAAATTTTGTAGATAATTAATGACAGCAATGTCCATTTGCTATCTAAAGACAACTGTGAATAAAGACACTTTAACAAATTACGCTCTACAAAAAGAAAGACAGGAGCTTTAAATAGGAAAAACTATAGTCTAAATGACTTCAACAAATTACCATAATTCACACAATTCATTTAAATACTGAATACAGCACAAAAAGGACCTTTTAGTTTCTAAATAGAACAAGCACGGTCAATTTTTAGTTTCTAAATAAAACAAACACATTCAATTTCAACCGATCATATTAACGACTTCACATTTACTATGTGAACAAAAATATTAGGAAACTAAAAGTAAAGCATCAACCATTCCCTCCTCAAAAAATAAAATCAGGACAAAGCATATCTAGCCATCATCTGATTATAAAGGAGGATCAGGGTAACAAAACCCGTGTAAATTTAAAAGATTTTTGGCAACAGTTATGTCATGTATACACGATAAGGAAGAACACAAATTTTTAATACTACTCTCAAATATTCCAAAAACAGAGTTTAGACGTTGTAACAGAAGTTCACACAAAAAATATCAAATTCCGCGGAAACATTCATCAAAGAAGACGATTTGCATCCATCAGTCTCTCCCATTATCCGGCACTTACCATGATTTGATTCCAAAAACACAAAAGAAGATAAATCTCTCAAACAATTCTCCGATCAGATCAGAGAAAAAGAATTCAGCAAAATTACGAGAAGCAGCCGGATTAGATCAGCTAACCTCCATCACCCGTTTCTGATCAACCTCTCCCCAGAACTACGTCCAATTTGAACGATCCGCCACCGAAAATACATCAAATACATTCAAATCTCACCCCAATTCCGCCCCAAATCTCACTGAAATCCTCACAAATCCTCTACCAAAAAAATCTCTGTAACAAAAATTCCAGTCAATCACCTTACCCCATTTCCTTATAAAATGTAAATTATAGCCAAATAATAAGAAAAAAAAATCTTCTTCTTTTAATTTCCCCCAATCTTGTGAATTCTGAAGAACATCTGATCGCCCAAAACCCCGGGGACCAGTCCCGTGCTTAAACCCCGGTCTTATACCACAGCTCCCCTGAGACCGGACACGTCACCTTTAGATCACCGGCGGGAGAAGTTATTACCTGCGCGCCGCGCATGGTAACAGTGTGCTCATCACCAATGGGTGCTCATTGGTGATGAGCACGTCTCCCTGCTTGTGGGTCCCCTTGGGGCAATCATTACAAGCAGGGAGAGTTGCCCATCACCCATTGGTGATGAGCACACTGTTCCCCCTGCGCGGCGCGTAGCCAATAATTTTCCCACCGGCGGTGGCCGGTTTTCCTAACCGACAAGGAGCAGTTAGTGATGGGAATTTCCCGCTGCTGGCGGACGGATCGGGCAACACGTGGAATTGGGGTCGGATGGACGGCGGAGATTGATAGGGTCTGCACGGCCATGGTGCAGGCGAGATCGTCGAACGCGAGAGTATTGGGGTTCGTGACCCAGGAGGAATCCGTTTTTCTCGGAAATCCTCGGTCCTAAAATGGCATTATCCCTTAAATCCCGTCCCGCAGTATGCGTCTTAAATTTCGTGTCTTGTACGATATCAGATGGCATGCTTCTATCAGACCTACACTTGTAATTGATCGTCCCTTACATTAACTAATGAGGACGCTCAGTCAAGTCATCTTATGAATCATCACTCAACCCCTTATAGCTGTCAGATCAAGATCCGACGGTTCGAGATTATTAGAACTCGTACAAACTCATTTAAACTTTTCCCTTAACTAATTACCTTTTTTTAATTTTCTTAATCCTGATGGTTAATTAATTACTTTTTACCATGCAACACATGCATGAGACACCACACCACCATGTGCTCCCGAGTTCAATGGAACTCGTCTGGATTACAAATAGAGTGAAATTTATTGGACTCCAGGGCTGCAAGGGAAACAAAGTTTTTGGTCTTGAGGGAATAAAATCAGCCATGTGAACAGGTACTGCTGGACCGTCTTTTTTAAAATTCAGATGAGCTTCATTTCATCGAGTTTATATATTTTAACACCTGATTGTGACTGTGTTGAGGACGTGGACCTGCAGAAGTCTCGTGTTAATCTCTGCATCTGCCACGTGAGAATAAAGAGAGTGACACGTAAACAGAAGGTACATGGGCCTGCACTTTTGGGTGGTTAAGCACGGGCTGCCTCAATTATTATCCAGAACCAATTTTAAATGGATTTAAAAAATTAAAATATCTATTTTGAACTGTGCGACAGGGCCCAGTACACCCGGGGGGAGGGAGAAGGGAAAATTATTGGCTACGCGCCGCGCAGGGAGAATGTGCTCACGTCTCCCCTGCATGTAATGAATGGGTGATGAACACTGTCTCCCCTGCTCGTGGCAATCATTACAAGCAGGAGAGATGTGCGCATCACCCATTGGTGAGGAGCACACTCTTCTCATGCGCGGCGCGCAGCTAATAACTTCTCGGGGGAGAAGGCACTTTTGAAAAGGGACGGGCTGACGGCTGACGGTGAAGATGAGGTGGAAATGGCCTAGAACCACAGAAACCAGGGCCAGAGTTGAGCTCCGAGGATAAAGGAGGCAAGTTATTATCGCCATGCAAATCATTTCTTACCTGTTTTCTGTTTCCTTTTTCTGACAATCAGATGATAAGCGTTTAGTGCAGAACGTAAATTTTTGTGGTGGACAGTGCCAGCCGAGGCTGTATAGTACGGACAAGTCTGCTGCCCTGATGGTACGAATCATGGCCGTCATATGAAGTAAAGTAATGAGCGAGATAGCATAAGTAACGAAACATCTAATAAGAAGGTCGAGTAGCTGCTATTGAAAGATGAAATTTAGGTCGAGCGGGCATTGTTATACTCCCTCCGTTCCAAAATACTATGTACATTTAAAAATATTATTATTTTAAAATATTATGTACATTTTATTAAATCAAGTAAATTTCTCTTTCTAAAATTGGAGGAGACTTAGAAGGATTGACTTGAACTTTGTTCATGAATGAGCATATGAGTTGGACGGGATATCAGGGAGAAGCAGCCATGTATTTTCTTTGTGGTTTTCATGGTTTGATAAAAATAAGAATTTTCTCAAATGTACATAGTATTTTGGAACGAAGGGAGTAATTATAACACCGACAAAGGCCTTCATGGGTAGTCATGAGTCATGACACATTAGAACTGCAATGAAGAACTGCAATGAGAGAGTTGAAACATGTTGTCTGCTTCCGTGTAGGCCGTTTGGGGCGTGATAAAAAGCAAAACATCTTCAGTAGATGTTTCCCTTTTTTTTACTAGTTATTTCCTATTTTTTTCACTTTCAGCTGAAACACGTGTTTCAAATATCTACAGTAAAAAATCCAAAAATAAATAATGAAAGTGGATTTTTCACTCTGGATGTTTTGGATTAACTACGAACCAAACGGCCCCTGAACAGAACCGGGCCTAATTAATTAGCCAAGCTGGCTGCGTCTGTAATATGTGATGACAGGGTTTGCAGGACTAACCAGTAACCACAATGTGATGGTACCTGCGGCAATTACAGGCTACTTGTCTATAATCTGCTTCCCAGTTAAAGTAATTTAAAGCTATTGGGGTTGGAAGGATGCCCTCTGCACATTTAAAAAGGGCTGTTCGGCCTTTGCATGAAGATCATTACGACAAATTCTTCATAGCCATATATATGGAATAACTTTCAATCCGTCTCTTAGATTTGCTCCCTGGAATGAAGGGATAATGACCCATTTTTCTTGGTATATATGTAGCATGAAGGTGTAATGACTAATATGTTGGAGATCATCAAAACTCCTTGCTCGGTTTACGGGTTTGTTTTTAGAGTTTGGGAGGCCCACCTGCCCAGCTGGATGAGAACATGAACCACAACAGAACATAAACAATTTTATGCAGTCTTTATCTGATAAATCAGACCTCGCAATCAAGTGATCCACAATGCATATTTGCCTTGATTACATACAATGTTCCTTCTTAGATCTAGCTTTAGTTTCATAGCATTATTCTTAATTAGCGATCATGTGATAATGATTATTGTCCTAGCTGTGTGATTATGGCTTCCGCACGTGAACGACCCAAGAGTGCTGAGAGAGAACAATTAAAGGAACTGGTATTGGCAATAGAAAACGTATATGTGCACATAGACGTTGCATCAATTTGGCTCCAGCAATAGTCACTACCGTCATCACCATCCTCTCCCCCTCTCCTCCATCGTCTTCTTCCTCCAAGCTCCTTATTTGCACGGCTATTCCATCCTTTACCACTGTCTCTCTTTCTTCCACTATTACATATTGCCCGTTCCCTTTTCAGATGAGTATCCCTATCTTTTCACCTTTTTCATTTTTAAATGAATTCGAAGTAGCAATTTTTTCCAACAATTTGAGGTTGCGAACATGATCATACGCCTCCATGGAGTATGCAAATACAACGCAGCAACAACAATAAGGGAAGAAGCAAATTAAGCGAGTAAA
Source organism: Houttuynia cordata (assembly GCA_039654745.1). Classification (NCBI taxonomy): domain Eukaryota; kingdom Viridiplantae; phylum Streptophyta; class Magnoliopsida; order Piperales; family Saururaceae; genus Houttuynia; species Houttuynia cordata. The sequence continues at coordinate 25,336,300 of CM077506.1, forward strand.
TTAAATGCAGCAAGGATGGGCACCCTTACAGTTCAAGCACAAAAAGTACATATCCTTAATTGTCGGTTAGAAGGAAACGTTACATAGCAAAGAAAACAAAAAACCTGACCTCTCACCGCATAATAGTCAAGATCGTCAACATGGCAACTCCATGTACATATGAAAACATAACACACGCTCGTACAACGTGAAACTTCACTAAATTTCTTCAGCCAGGGGAAATGAACATGATTATATTTTACAAGTTCGCTTAGGCTGACAAATGAAAGACGAATAAATATGATAAATATACTAAAATCAGAATGTCTACACATTTCCTCACAAATAATTTCTACAAACCACACCTATGTTTGCTTACAAACTGCAGAAGCACTATTTTAGGCAAAAAGATGAACACTAAGCACTTCATTCCACGGACAAGTTACCATACTGCCAAGGGTTAAACTCTATGGACTGAACGTCAACCTCCTCAACGCAATCCGAGCTATCGATGGCAGCTCGATGTTCGGTATACTTTCCATTATATTGATAAACTTCCAAATCACCCCAGGGCGTAGGCACAACCTCATCCGTCATATCAAACCATCTTGGGGTAAACTGATGACCCTTAGCTTCTCTGTTCCTCTTTTCATCTCTCTGTCTCTCTTCCAAACTAACAAAAGAATATGGCACATTAGCTATATACCACCATACGTATGAGATGACTGTCATGTCAGAATAAATTTGTTACTGAGAATATTACATGATGTTTAACAAATCAACAGGCATCATTTACAACATTTGGTTCAGAACAAACCAAACAAGCCGGAACCCAGCACCTTCAATAGGCTATATAAGATAAGCAAAACAAGAGAGACAGAATTATTATTATTAGTATTAGTATCATTAGCATTAGTATTATTATTATTATTACTATTGTTATTTTGAAACAGAGACTCAGTTACCTGGTTCATCAAAACGCTACATAAAAAGAGATACTCTTACCAAAAAAATGAAACCAGAGATACATGTAACTGATAAAAATACAATCTGGCTCAATTTGAATTGACTCCTGTTTCAATCTTACTTTGTTTCTACCTAAGAAAATAATAAATAATTCTATTTGTTAAAGACTTTAATCCTCAGTTTTCCTCTCCTAGTCACATATTAAAGACTTTAATCCTCAGTTTTCCTCTCCTAGTCACATACACATACCTTACGGTTTATGAGTTCTAGGCAATCTAATAGGCTTCTTGGTACTGCTTATCATTAGTATTAACAAACTATATTATTAAAAAATTCAAAATCAATCTTGAGAATAACGGAAACAGAAAAGATTACATACCTGCTCTTTTCAGCACCAGCTTTCCCTAAATCACCCTTCTCAAGAGCAAACCTGTCAGACCGCAAACGAGAATCTGATGCTAATAACTTTTTTGGTGCAGTATCAAAGCTATTTATTTTGTGAGCAAAATGAGTATACTGGAATTTGTCATTTTGAGGAGTGGCTGCAACCCGCCAGACCTAGAACAAAATAATATAGCCAGTGAGAAGAATTCCTAACTGTCTACACTAATTACACCGGTTTACATCATTAACATAAACTAAATGTTTTCATAAAATTATTTATGCAGCATGAACCGAGTTATTTAAGGTTGGTAATATGCACTTTATATCCACATTTCACTTTGCTATGTTTTAACAGTATAAAAAAATTCCCCCAAAAGGGGCAAAATTTTAAGACAAATGCTCTTCATGACAACCTCAGTAGAAATGATGAACTCAACATCCACTATCAGTATCATATGTTTGCATGCTATCACGTCATCATCCAACACAAAGCTACTATTCTACAGAACTACTCAAGAACCATAACGTGTCAACATTCTGAGAAAAATAAGATGAGTCTAGCAAATTAAAAAATTAAAAATATAAGTTCAAAAGTAAGAAAAGCAAATGGCAATTGACCTCCTTCAGTTCAGTGCCTGAAAGTGGTTCCCCTTCCATGTCACATGGTTGGTAACTCATCACCTCATTCCACTTCCCAGTCATCAATATTTTCGGCTCCTCTGCAGCATTATATATATACCCATCTACTTCATATCGACCAGCACTGCACACATTAAAAGTTTCAATATATGATATGCAATAGGGCTATGGAAAATTGTAACAAAGGTAATCACTCCAAACATGACATCAAATATAACAACTAACTTTAATCCCCTTAATACAACTCAACCAAGCTTTTGTAATGCAACAATACGAGTTGGAGATGATCCAGTTAAGTCAATGATTAAATACGACAGGTACTGTGTACAAATTTTTTAATCCCAACATGTGTATGATTAACGCTTCACTTACAAAACCACTTAATTATATGTAAAGGGAGGTCACATCCGTCTTTTAAGATCAAAATTTCAACCATCACCATAAAAGCTAAAAATGATTGTATAAAAAAGACAAACAATTGAAAAGTAAGCTTTACAAGTAGTGTCATCCAAAAGGGATACAGCATAAACAATTCAGTGGAGTTAGATACATTTATACAACCTATAGTTGCAAATGAGTAAGCAAATAGAGAAAATCCTCGTAGACATACCCAAACCAACCACAAGGTTGAAAATATAGAACTGCTTTGTCTCCAGTAGTCAAGTTTGTCATGATCATCTCCCCTGGAGAGTCAACCCAGGTTCTTCCAAATATAAGGTTATTAACTTTTGTTGGAGGCGGCACTAAATCTAAGACCAGTCCATCTCTCTTTAGAACCACGCGTGTCCTGCACAAAAAGTAAAACGACTTATTAATAGGACAGTAATGGTAACAACACTTGTCCTGCACAGGAAGGAAAATGCCATTTATAGGAACTCCCCATGTGAGGTTTCTGTAAGTTATTTAAGATCATCTGGTCACGAATTCACAATCCAGATATGACATTCAAAAAATAGCAAATGGGTAATCAAAAAAAATGCGGACAGTTAACAAAGGCATTAAAACACAAACTATTCGAAGTATACTTACATTGCAAGATAGCAATTAATTCCACAAAAACTCAAAGCTTTAAATATTTACACAGCATTTTTCGCTAAAAGAAATTCTTAGATCAAAAGATGGGTACTGAAAAGTATTTACACAATGTCATTAATTACCTGCCCGATGATGTCAACGAAATTATTGCATTACATATCAACAGGAATAAATCTGAAATCCTGACAATAAGTAGTTCTCTTGCACTCTAACAAATGATCCCAGATTTAAAAATATATGAGATACGAAAATTCATAAAAATGTGCTGCGTCCAACTATACCTTCCCACAGGATACACATCCACGGAATTTCCTAAGAATTTGGTTTTTAACTTTGATGTCACATCGTATGAGAAATGTTCATTTTCAGCATGCCCAGCACTCATTGGAGGATGATGGCTAACCTGAAATGAAAATCGAACTCATTATATGAGTCTGGCACTACAAAAAGACGTAGCATTTAGCCAATTGTTAATTACAAAATACAATTAGCAATTTCTTCTATTTTCTCCTCTTCCTTTAGCTGGTAATTAGGGAAGGGTCCATCATCAGCTTCAATAGAACTATAGAAGCAAATAAAATTTAATTGGTAAATGACTTCAAAAGAGGCATATGTCATTAAGAACGAAGTTCACCTGCTCTGAAATGAAAGTAATACCACCATGGTTAACCATTTCATAAGTTTCACCAAGTATAGGATTGAAGGGCTTCCAAGTGCGTTGATAAGCAAAATACACGGATATAGCCCATGAAGCTGCAACCAAAGTTAAGGTTTCTCAGGACTAATAAACTTTCATGCAGCCATGTGTTACAACAAAGAACACTTACAGGCGTAGACCAGCCTCATGTACGGATCTTGACACTCATCTGCCAGGTCCAACAAGTGGGAGTACTCCATTAGCTGCAACAAACACCATAATTAGATCACTCGTATAAAGAATCAAAGATATTACAAGAAACACAAATGCGAATCAACATTCACAAGCACTCATAGGAACCTCTGCCATTTTCTGAATCATTGTCATTGGCTCAAAGATCAAAACTGGAAGTGTCACCATAGATGTAATATCTGACCCAATGTATTTGTGCATCATCTTCCAATAGCCATCTCGATCCTACAGAACAAGTTAATACTAGTAAAATTAAACCATAAGAACTTACACAAAAATAAAATAATTCTTTTAACCAGAAATCAAATTTTTAACTAAGAAAAGTTCCACAGAAACAATAAGGCTGAGCAATGAACATGCACTCATAGATAATAACTAAAACACCCTGACAAAGCACATGTGAAAATTTGACATCGGCAAACCTCCTTTGGCAATATATAATATAGTATCTACAAACAAACACATACATTTTCAGAAAAATGGTACCACAAAATGGTGCCATATGCAAAAGTTTGCCGATGAAATACAGAAATACCAGTTCCCATGTAACACCACCACTTTTATTTTCTGTTTCGCTCTCATTTACAAATATAGATATTTATATTGTATAAAGAGGATCTAATACTTCACAAGCTCCAATTTATTTGATCCATTAAAATTCATTTTTAGCAAAGGCAGACCTCAATACAGCAAACCAGTATCCTATCTTGGCTTTGTCTTGAAATAAATAGCAAATAAGGACTCTGAGCACTGTCTATTTTTTTCGTTGCAGGTTTATTTGTACATTGATTGACAAAGCTGTATTCACCAACAAGAACAATTTTAAGCTATTTATGATCAATTTCAATTATGTTGCAAACTCCAAATTGTTGGGAAAAGGCGCTACTTGATTATGATTTATGATTATGATCAATTTTAATTATGTGGTGCACCCAACTCCAGTATGTCCAACCGTTGCTAGCAGCATTTAGTGAAGAGGCTACGGATGAGATGGTAACCATAAACTGGACCAATTTTGATCAGATAGAGGAAGTGCTGTTAGACTTTATAATAATCTGACATTCTAACCTCTCTTCAAAAAATTTACGAACTAAAAAAAATACTTCCCTACATTAACAGGAACCTTGTGGAATCATAAGAAGTTGCTTTACAATTATAGACTTAATAATACTCATTTAAATCTTTTGTAAAAAGAAAAGAAACATACAAACCTCCTGCTTCCATCTTCCCCTTTGAGCTTCTTCTTCTGCATCTTCTGTGCCTCCTTCAGGGTTAATTACCTCCAGTCCTTCATATCCCAATAACCTGATGGCAGAAAACCATATGTTGCAAATTAAATTGTGCAAATGAAGCACAAAATCGAAATCTATAAAACGTTATGCATGATATTCAAATAGCATGTCCACCTTAACCTATTTCAACAATCCACCACTTGGCTTTTCTTATAAATCAATCTCATTTTCCAAATCATATATTTGCAAGTCCTCTCTTACTATTGCTTCAATCTGCCCTCGGTCTTTATCTCCTCTTAGGGGCCTCTAAAGCCTCTAGTCACATTGCCTTTTGGCAGCATGCCAATAATACTTGCCAGTATACTACAAAGGCTTCTCTAAAGAAGCAAACTAGATTACAAAGTCCCTCCACATACACTCAGGTATATAAACAAATATATATATATATATATATATATATATGCCCCAAATCATGTTAGGTAATTAGGCCAATAGTACCATCCAAGTGAATGAAATCTTCACACCATCAAATGATCAAATTAAAACTCAACAAAGAGCGTGAAGATTCACAATTAATCTATGCCTAATGTGCCTCACTCAAATAAAAACAAGACTTTGCTAAAAAAGAAGCACATGCAATAAAAAAGTTTCTGCCTCATTGTGCTTTCCTAATAAATGTAAACTAGTCACTTACGATAAAAATTGAGATTTCACGTGCTAAAATCCAATATTCCTTATCTGAAACCAAAATACTCCCTCCATTCCATTTTAATAGCCGGACTTGAAAAAATCGTCATATATACTGGATTAAACACATTCCTATTCTCACGTTACAGTAATGACGCAGAAGTAGACAATCACATCTTTGCAGCATTGAAGTTCGCTTGAATTCCACTAAAAGAGAAAAAAAAATCACTTGCATGTAAAAACAAACTTGTTGCCAGCTTCCGGTTAGAAGGTAACCACATCACTTTATCTCTTAATCATCTCAAGAAGGCAATATCACATAACTGCCAAAGGCATATCATAACAATGATAATAAATGTTCACCTAAGAGGTAGTGTCAGGTAAGGGCCTTAAGGCATGCGGCCTAATATCTTAACACTATATTCTCACATGGATAATCATTCTGATTACAGAAAGAGTCAAATGATGATACAAATGATGACAATAATAACCGCGAAAACGCATAAATAATGATTTGTAACATGTCACTTTCTCCGCCTCATGAAAATCAGAAGCTAGATTGCTTACTATTTGAACATTCAATTGTTACTTCTACTGGAAAATCTAGATGGGACAATTGATTAATTATCAGCATTGACTGGCTTATCCCAACTAATGACCCACAGGAACACAGTCGAATTATGGTAATCAGGGTTGATTAGAAACAGTACTACACACATAATCTAGAACCCACATCCATCATCTAGGCAAGGACCATCCAACATTCATGTTCAGTATATCGACAACACAAGATTAACACAATTAAGGAAAAAAAACCATACCCGTTGACAGAATTTTTAAAATTGGAGAAGCTGGATGCGATGGAGGCGAAAAAGCCGCCGCCCCCTTGCTTCTGATCCTTGGCCGCCATACCACCCTAAATCCGACCCGCCTCCACTTGCAGAGAACCAGAATCCCCCTCGATCTGCGAATCGCCAAATTCCCAGACCAGCAAACTCGGAGTGAGCTAATCGCTTTGGGATCCAAATTCCAAACAAACAGTAGAGGAGAATATATAATTGGAGTATTCAATTAGGAAAAGAACAAAAGTGGAGGAGCGAAGGCCGGAGGAAGACGGCGAGAGGGTTTGGCGGTTCAGGGTATTTGAAGCCAACGAGCCCAACCAAGGAATGGTCGGCGAGTCGCGCGATATTTTTCAAGGACCCGGGAATGGGATGACCAAGGGGATTGGACACGGAGGGGGAGAATAATCGCCAGCACGTTTGTACACCCTGTCTTTCACCATAGTTCCATTAGCCCCAAAGTGCAACTAGCCCCTTATTGATCACATGAATTAGTGCATCAATTAAAGTGGTAAGTACCAACTTTAGGTTGAGAAATTCTTCGATGTAGCAACGACACCAAGCTGGCATGCTAGTGTAGTGTCAGACACCGATCAACAAGAGACATGCAAGGGAGTTGTGTCTGACACTACACTAGCATGCCAGATTGGTGTTATAACTATACGGATAAATTTATGTAGGTTTAGGGGTAGGCGTTACCATAGGGGTCACCTTTTACTTATATAAGCAAAAGCAAATACCAAACACGCCCTTATTTTGTTGTGTAAAAGCGATTTGAAGTTTTGGATTTTTTGTTCTTTCGTCAACCTTTTTTTATTGGAAGTCTTTGAGGTCTGCCTATTCTCATTAACAGGAGCCTTCGATCATCAGGATGTCGATCCGGATGGTAGACGTCTCCCCCTTGGAAAATTATTAGCTACGCGCCGCGCAGGGGGAACAGTGTGCTCATCACCGATGGGTGATGGGCACCTCTCCCCTGCTTATAATGATTGCCCCAAAGGGACCCATAAGCGGGGAGACGTGCTCATCACCAATGGATTCATTGGTGATGAGCACATTGTTACCATGCGCGGTCGCGCAGGTAATAACTTCTCCTCCCCTTTGATGGAAAGATATCGCGGCCTTGGAAGTTTCTTCGAAGTGCGTTACGTTAAAAGACAATGCAATCCTGGGCAATGGTCATAATCGCATTGACCTCGCGTCTGAAAAAACGAACTCTATCGCCTATGCTAGTCTACAATTCGACCCCACTTTGGGCATCTTATTTACATTCGTCTTTTGTACGATCCGACTTTTTGAATAAAAAAATGGCGTTTCTAGAAGCTCTCGTCATGTGCCAAATATTGAGGGGGGTAGTTTTGAGTAGGGGTGTTCATGGACGTCCGTGTCCGTGTCCGTCCGCTATTTAACGGACGGTCCGTACGGACTACGGACCGGACACGGACAACAACTTTTTGTCCGTTCTAATGGGGTACTACGGACACGGACAATACCTTGTCCGTGTCCGTAACCCCATAAACACCCCCCCCCCCCCTCTTCTCCCTCCCCCGTGCCCTAGCACCACTGGACACCGGCCCAAAGTGAAGACCATTTATATTTTTTTGTTGTCCATAAGTGTCCACGGACAACCACGGACAACAACGGACGGACACGGACAGTCACAGACAAATTTTTTAACGGACACGGACGGACTGGACAATACCTCTTTAGATTACGGACGGAAGGTTGTCCGTGTCCGTCCGTGTCCGTGAACACCCCTAGTTTTGAGAATTTCGTGTGATGAAAAAGGCCAATAAAGAGGGCACATGGAAGGCGGCTTGATTTGGTGGCCACTTGCAGGCCGACGTGCTGGATTCGGCTGGAGGCCAACGTGAAGCACACGACAGGGTCCATTACACGTGCTGCAGACGCGAGGGTTCCAATTCGACAGGGTTGGGCCACTTCCAATTCGCGAAGTTGTTTATAAATAAATTGGTAACTTAAGAGGACAAATGACAGTGTCAAGAAAGATAGAGACACATATACACAGAGACCTCAGGTATAAGAAGGGTCAGGGTCATTTTATGTTGCTAATTACATGGATACTTTTAATGAGTCCGTTAAGAACACAGTTTATTTGGAACACAGTTTATGGTGATTGAAGGGGATTGTCACGGTTATCCAGCATGGATACTTTTAAGAGTCCACTAAGAAAGTTATGTTTAATTGATTGTTTTGGTTTTCCTACTAATCATCTTGAAACAACCGGAAGTTATGCGTTGTTGTATGCCCTTTATTTGTGCTACATGTTGGTGTAAAAGAAGTGGTGATTGAAGGTAACTGTCTCGGTTATCCAACATGTCCAGAAAGAAGATCCCAACATTTCAAGCTCACGTCTACCTGCTCGATCTCCGCCCCTTAGATATCAATGAATTTTCAAAGCTGTTCGTTTAATCAAGTGGTGAGGATGTCTCTCATGGAGGACTGACTCTGTGTAGCTTTGTATCGCCTTTAATTAAAGAGGAACAGAGCTAAAAACTACCCTCAGAGGTTTACCTTCCTAGTGTTTAGTTTTGAGTCTAAAATAGTTACTAGGTTTGTGGCTACGGCGATTGTTGGGGACACACTTTGTTTAAACAATGAAGTTCAATGGCATTAGAGGGAGGTTCATATTTTTGGAGTTCGTGGTTTCTCTTTGGAGTTTCAAAGTAGTCACGATTGATTGTTGGATTGTAAGCAGGGGCGGAGCCAAGAATTTCGATAAAAATCAAAGCATTGTGAGCAGTTGCGTACGTGGAAGCAGAGTAAAAGGTGGAGGCTTTTATCTACCTCATGATATTAAGGGGCCGTTTGGGGTGTGATTATTGGAAAAATATCCACACTGGATATTGGATATCTACTGTAGCATCCATGTGGATTTTTACATCCAGCTGGAACACCTCAGGAGGTGTTTCAGTTGGATATATAAAATATCCAGATGCTACAGTGTAGCAAAACATCCCATCTGGATGTTTTGCTTTTAATCACGCCCCAAACGGCCCCTAAATAACCAGATTTTGGACATTACACCCTTTTAAACTCAGCCCTGGAGTCACATCACACCCATCTTGTTTCATTTCAATAGTAGGTGGAGGCTGCGAGGCGCACAAGAACAAGGAGGTTGTGGCGGCAATAGTGATAAGGAGGAGAAGGAGAAGATGAAGATGAAGGTTGAGGGGCTGTTTGGATAGTGAAAGAGGGCTGAATTCACTGTCAATTCAGCCCTCTTTCATGTGAAAGAGGGTGAAACATGTTTGTTGGGTGAATTTCAGGTGAATTAGAAAATTCACCTGAAAGAACAAATTCAGGGTGAAAGAGCACTTTCAGCTGAAAGTCCTCATGAGGACTTTCACCTGAAAGTGAATTCAATTCATCTGCAAAAATACAATTCTGCCCTCATCATGATTCATGAACAGTATTCCCTCCGTCCAAAATTTGTATCAACATTTAGTTTTCCAAATTGAACTAAAATCAATCCATTTGGGAAAATTATATGGTATTACTAATGTCGGACGGAGTGTAGAAAAGAGGTCATGTAGGGGTAAAATGGTCACATTTTAAAAATTTACTTACTATATCACATTCACTGTCCAAACACATGACCAATTACATTCATCTTAAGAATTTCACTATCCAAACGAATTTCACATTCATTATGAAAGTCAATGAATTTTTTCACCTGAATTTAATTTCACATTCATGACTCTTTCACTATCCAAACAGCCCCTAAGAGAAGGTGTTAATGATGGTAAAGGGGAAGATGGTTGAGGTGGAGGACGAGTCAATGGCTATGGTGATGAAGTATAATGGATTCAACTGTTGATGTATCAAAGGCATAAAATATGTTTATCTTGCTAGAGATAAATACTATAAAGGTTCCATAAAAAAACAAAAAAAAAACTATAGAGGAGAAAATAATATAAATTAATGTACTGCAGTGCAGGAAATGGTAATGCTACACCAGTGTAGACGTAGACATACGCTGGTTGACCAGTGGATGTTAGACAATGAAAGTAGACTAGGTGAGGTCCTAGGAAGCACGGATACGACAAACTCGTGCCGTATCCATATCCGATATGTATAGGACACAGATACAAGAGTGACATGTTGCATGTGTGTCCTGCCGTATCTTAAATTAAATATATTATTTTTCCACGTGATTGAATTAATATGAAATATATATGTAGTCTAATGGTTAGAGTTGGGTTTGAGTCCCGGCAAACGCAATATTATTTTTTGTGGATTCTTACTGTCACGCCCCAAATTTCCACAACCCCAATATGCGCGGAAGTGATAATCCAATTAAGGTTATAAGGGTAGGAATCTGGGGCATACCGAATACTCGAATCATCACATACCCATTTACATGATTGGGTCATACTGGATCGATAAGACTTAAACCATATCCACATACATGAGATAGAATAACAAAAAGAAGTCTAATTTAATTATTACATTAATCGATAAGTCTCCACAATTAAAAAGAAATAAAGTGGCACACAAGCTGCAAGTTCAACAATCATCAACATAAACAGTAAATTAAAAGTAACTTGTCCTCTGATTTCAGCGCCCAACATCACCGAAAGTAAAAGCCGATCACTTCCGTTCCATCTTAATCCCTGCATCAGAGGATGCATGAGTATTCCATATGAAATACCCAGTAGGACATAAGAAAACCCACAATGGAATAATAATTCAAATGCCAAAAGATTCAAAGATTGAAGACAAGTACAAATAGACTCAGGATCAACAATTATGCAGTTCGCTTACCAGGAAACCAATCATCATCCGAGACTCTCAAAGGTCAAGGAAGGATAAAATCAATATATAAAATTCCAAACTTACAGAGAGTAAAGAGATGTCATAAGAATATCTGCTCCAAACATCCAAAGGGTTGAAGATAACAATTTCTGCTCTCAGCTCTGTCCACTTCCCCTATGGACATCAATATCAGAACATCCTAGAGGTTCTACAGAGGAACCCGGCCATGCGTCTAGGGATGCTGGCCCCATCGGTGCTTACGGGCACAATGGGCGGAGATTGCAGACCTTCCGTAATGTCATACAATCTAAAGTGCGATTGCCGTCATCGGATGAACTACAGAGGTTCAATAAATCTGAGAACACCATGGGTCTAGCTATGGCTCGTGAGCATACGATGATTCTAACTAAGAGTTCTCATAAATGACTCTTAGCGGAGAAACAAATATTTCAACCGATTGACACTGAATACATCTGAGCCATCTCATTAAGAGGCTTGAAACATGACTTTCTAAATTCGACTCTTCGTAGGAGTGTAAGACCATGTTCAGGCATAACTCGAATCGACTCATAAAGGAGTGTTCAATATCTTTAAACAATTAAGTCTGAGAACTCAACTGAGACCCGACAGAATGACTCATCAACAATACTCACTACAAGATTTTACCAAAGATCACGCTCTGCCACGTTCACTGTACCTAGCCCTAGAGTTGACAATCCCCGACACTGAAACGATTGAATGACATGCCCATAATAGATCCTATCCTAGGCATTAAAATACAGGTCAAGCAATGAGGCCTCTTGAACAAAGGATCGTTCAAGATAAGAGACATAAAGAACGATTAATTACGGACAGATGTTCTCAGCTCTAAGACCCAAAAGCAAACTTTTATAGTTACTGTTACAAAAGCCCTAGAGGTCTTATCATATTTAATTAGTGTTTTAAATACCGTCTTAATCCATAATTAATAGTAATTTTACAGTTTAGGGTTTTTAGAACAAAAAACAGTGTTCTGTCCCAAACAGAACAGTCCACTTCAAACGATCACCACTTCTTGTACAGAGCGAATCAACCTCTGAAATTTTTAATAAAGGTAGCCCTGGGAGTCTAGTTTACAACCTGACAGACGTCATAATTTTTAGACTTTTGTACAATTATTTATCATTTTCTGATTAGGGTTCATTGGTGCAGGAATAGTCCTGGCCGAGAATAATTAGCTTAAGTTATATTAATTAACTAATGATATATACTTGATTAATTCATTAATGACTCTTTTTGACATTATCAAGACACTCTTAACAACTTTTACAGAACCCAATGGTTATGGAATTCATTGATTTCATTCATTTTCTGCTACAAATTCGTAATCCAATTAGTGTTTCTCTCCACTTAATCTATTGCTCACATCATCCAATTACGCCATGTATTCCCGGACACCACAGTGAACAGTGACGTCCTGACATGATGTCAGACTCCATTAGTACGACACAGATTGGATTTTATAAATTTTAAGTTAATTAATTCATTGCTTAGCATGATACCTAAATTTAGACATACAAACATTCTATTATGCTCGACTCTGACTTAAAGATTACGACTTTTCAACATCAGAGACTTAGATATGTACTTTGTTCACATTTTAAAGATGTATGATAAAGGATCACTCCAATTTTAGGCAATCGGTTATGTTTACAACCAACATGATGCACAACCATAAAGAAAAATGGACAACGAATTTTGGACAGACGTCCAATACAATTCACAGAGCATAAAGGACATATCTTTTCATGTCAATTGAAGTGGGGATGTCATCTAGGCATGGAACAAGAAGAATTGGCACATACATATGATCAAATACGGTAGAACATGCAAACCGAAGCATATAACTTTCATCGCATTAACAACAATAGTAAGACATGTAAATAGAACATGCTGTAGGCTATAAAATCAACAACATCATACACTCATGATCATACAAAAATCAGAGAAAATACATTATGGTAAAAATTATCCTACCTTGTGGAAACCGATACCCAAAGATCGTAAATCGGTTTCTACTCGATCTTAGACCCTTCTTCTTCGTGAAAGCACTACGAAAACCACCAACGGACACACCACCACCTTGGACGAACAGAGGAGAGGCTGGCTGCTCTTCCCTCTTGCTGGCACGTCTCCCAAAGCTCACCAAAAAGGGTGCCGGTCTCTCTTATGGAGGGTTTAAATAGAAAAAATTTAAATCTCTAGGGCAAACCTCCACCGTTGATCAAACTCTCATCCAAGGGCCACGATCCACAAGAAATAAGGTGAATCTCTCAGTTAGGGACGTGATCAATCCATCCCAACAGATACACACCTTGGTTGGTAAGTATCTTTGACCAAATCACCTAGTTACCAAACCGATTTCAAGCAAATATCCTAATTGAAAATAATTATCCCAATTAATTTCCTTGACATATGACATCCTTCATTTAAATGGAAAGGGCCATAATCTCATCCCAATCACGTTCACAATCTCCCAAAAAAAATCTAATTCTTTGCCATAACTAATTCTCCATTTAAATAGATTGTCAATTAGCTATTAATTAGGGTTTTCAAATTTAAAATACTTACTAAGGTTTAGATCCATTGATTAGGTCTAATTAGGTAAGACACGTCTTCCAAAGATCCCCCAAAATCAGCCCAAGAGGTTCCCGAATGGATTTGCCTCGAAAATTGTGAAATTAACGGCGATCGATCTATCCGTATACGCGATCGATCGTCCTTCGATCGATGCCATACAAAAGAGATCGATCGGCCTGACGGAAAAACTTTAAATTTTTAAATTCAATTTTAATGAGTTTTTTAGAACTCAAAATTACTCCATTTGAGCAATAAAATTGCACTTTATTAATATAAAATTTACGGTCGCTACACTTACTAACTAGAAATAATGAATAAAAAATAATTTTAAGTTTGCAGTTTGCAGTTGTAATTTTTATAAGGTTTGGAAGGAAAATATGTGGTAATATAATAAAAAAAATACATTTAAAATTTATATAAATAATTTTTTATTAGCCGTGTTGTATCCTATTTTTTGAAAAAATATCGTGTCCCCGTGTCCATATCGTGTTGCTGGAGTCGTATCCGTGCTTACTAGATGAGGTCCAATGATAATTTTGGTGTATGTCTATATAGGTGCAATTATGAGCTTCCGTTCATTTTTTTTAAAATAAAAATGAGCTTCCGGGTTTTTATGATTTGGAAAATGCTTCTTCTCCCGCTTTTTGTTTACTGCCACCTCACGTCATATTGTATTGCAATGTTGTAGGCTCCATTTTCATCTCCTTTCCCCACAATTAGCATGTGGGGTTGGTTGTGATAAAAAGCGGGAGATATAGCATTGCTCTTATGATTTACACCTTTGTAGAGCCCTAAATGCTAGAAGATGTTGTACGCTTCTACCACATCTTCTCCACTTTTGCCGCCCCCTCCTCCATCTTTAAAGCTGCCACCGCCGTGACGTCTTTCTCCACATCTTTAATACTCCCTCCATCCAATATTAAGGGCCTTTTTGGCGGCTTCTTTGAGGCTTGATTCTTTAAAAATCCAACTTATTTTAGAAAATCTCTTCCAAAAGAATCTAATTTTTACTTTTTGTTGGCATTTATTATAATTTCGTAAAAAAGTCAATGGCATTTAATAATGAAAACAATGTTTCAATGATTGAAACCACATTTTTTATTATTAGTTAATATTATCTTTCATGCTTATTTATGAAATATGCCATCAGACTATAAATTCTTCACTAAAAGCTACTACTTCCCGACCGAACACCAAAATTTTTCATCCTAGCTTCTTCCCTAAAATCCAGATTTCCCACTCCTAAAATCTCTAACCAAACAGACCTTAATCATCCTAATTATTTTTTCAAAATGAATTAATTTTAGAACACTTAAATGGGGACTATAATCCTAGGTTAAATAGGTTAAAGACAGAGAGCATGCCCTATTAGGATGCGAGTTAGTGACAAGGGAGGGAAATTGCTATTATACGGACTTACGGAGTAGATGGCTTAGGTATACGTAATCCTAGTATACTTAGGCCCCTTTCATTATGAAAGAGCCGTAAGTATTTTGATAATTAATTAATCAGGAAGTCCGGTAATTAATATTAATAGCTCTATAAAAAAACACTTGAAGAGCATCTTCGCTTCCAACCAGCTTCAGATCTTTGATAATGAACTTTGTATCAGAAAGTTTCAACTGCCCTCACCGTTCCCACCTCCCCGCAGGAAAACCCTAGGAGCGCACTCTGTTTCTAAGGTTTCGATTCGATGCTGGCGAGACTTCCGTTGGTCGTCTGATCGATTGCAATCTGTTGCAGACTTGGACTCGCCGGTGTCTTGCTTTAGATTTCCGCCATGAAAGAAGGGAAAACTGCTAAATTAAACTCGCAGAACGGCCACGTTTCCCCGTTCAAGTTGGCGAAATTGTTGGATCCGGAGGCTTCCTGGGACAAGGTATTGGCTTGGTTCTATACGACGAATGTTTTTAGGTACTTTTAATTGTGAGGGATGTAAGAAGATTGAACAGAAAGTTGACAATTTCTTTGGTCGATTTTCATTCGTTGCAGGATCAATTGGGCGATGTTCTGCATTGGATTCGGCAGTTTGTGGCCGTCGTATTTGGTTTGGTGTGGGGCGCCATCCCTTTGGTTGGAGCAAAGTGGATTGTCGTGTAAGTTTTGCATTGAATTTATGTTGCTCTCATCTTTGTTCTAAGTTTTAATGCCTATTTTTATTCATCACCTTTAATGCCTATTGAGTAGATGCAATTGTGCTTCTTTTCACCTCCTTATTAATGGCATTATTAAGCCGTTTCCCCTAATCAAACTGGATGGTAAAACCGTTGAACGGACATTTTACTGGATTTGCAGGACTCCAAATAGACCCCTTATTGAATGTTTTAAACAACAACATGAATCGTATATAGGGAGGACACCTCTGAATTGATACACGTTTTAAATTTAACCTGGATAATAATTAATTCGTAGCTGACAAAGGAATGATTAAAGTGAGCAATATTGTTGAAATTTATGCAGTGAAGCGAGCTGCTTGGAGATGGACAACAGTGAACTGTGAAATAATCTCTGCATGTATTGGTGGAAGTTATGGAACCTAAATATGCTACTTCTACAAAGCATACCATGAATTATCATAAATCAATCAACTATAGTTAAAAAATGAGAAATTAGGATAGCTTTTATTCGATCTCAGCTGCTTAATACAAAGAACTGGCCGTTATATACTCAGAGTGTGTACTCTTGTAAGAAAACGACAGATATATGTGCTTTAAATAATCGCTCAAGCTTTTTATCTCACCATCTATGTTAACAAACACAATACCATCTACAAAGTAAACTCAGGATATTTGATTTTCAGAAGCTTATTAATACATTGCTGACAAAGTAATGACTAAGGTGAGCGATTCTGTTCATTTCTTACGGTGAAGCAAACTGCTTGAGCTGGATAATAGTGAAACGTGAAAAGTGGAATTATGGAACCTAAGTATGAAAAGTTTCCTTGAACATCAAATATCATAGGTGAGAGACAATAAATGGAGGTAGAATTAGTTTTCTTCTAGCTCAGCAGCTGAATATAACGAAATTTGGGTGTTCTATCTGACATCTATCATCACGGATGACGATGTTGTTGAGCTCAGGGTATGTAGTTTTGTCAAAGACCACAGAAACTCGTGTCCTTCTCATCTCGTAATCGATTAAGCTTTCAACCCTCGCATCCATGGTGACAAATACAGTACATGTACAACATAAACTTGCGATATTTTCGGAAGCTTATTGAAATTGTTTTAATTCCTTTCTGAATTTCAGCTTTCTGAATTTACACTAAAGGAGTTATAAAAAAAAAAAAGAATTTACACTAAAGGGTTTTTTTTTGTTGAGTTAAAGAGGAGTGGTTTTGTTGATACTAGGACATAAGTAGTTATGTGGCTTCCTATTAATTGAGGAATTTCTGTTCTGTTCTCTCACCTGGATTCTGAATATTCAGAGTTAAGATTCTATTTGATGAATCCGCCAGTTATTATTTTCTCGAACAATATTATTGGTGTCTTTATTGACAGTTCACTCTGACACGTATCATTTTATTTTATTTTATTAAAAGTGTACTTCTATTTGATCAAAGAATCCTGTTTTGGTCATATGCTTAACCTAACAACTATGCATACACTAGTCTTTTTAGCTTATTTCATGATGAAGAGAATGATTTTTTTATTCACAAAAGATTTGGTTTTTTGTGTTATAAATGTGTGAAAAAATGACATTAATTAATTTTGATCATGCAACGAACATGTGAAGAATTCTATCTTCTGGGTACAAGGTTTCACCAGGAAGGGCATTAAAATTGCGGTAATTTTTCCTATATTTGAAGGGTCAGTTGGAAAGTTATTTGATGAGGCCACAGAAGTGGGACAAAAAGTTATTTGCTACTGCCTTAATTATGAGATAAATAACTTTAGGAATGAGATAATGCTGATTGAAAAAGTATTTCTTTGTAAATGATAGGAGAATCGGATACATTTTGCAATATTGAGCTTCTCCATCTGATTGAATCATAGGGGCTCAATAAAAAACCTGAAAATAATTTCTTTTTTATGGCTCTCTGAAAATAAATTTGATTAATGCTGCACAAAGCAGATATGTATTGCCATTCTTTTCTTGTGATCATTATGCTTACAGGCTTCTTTTACAGAAGTTCGTAGATATCCTGTCAGCCAGTTCTAACTCTACAAGCTTATAATTTCTGATACAAAAGTTTGTTGTCATATAATCATTATGCATTTGCATGTCAATGAAGCCTTTTGGAGAATCTAATGCAGCTTTTCCTCTCAGATTTCTTGTGCTTTCTTCGGCCATTGTATACGCATATTACACAATGATACTGAAGGTAGATGAAGAAGATTTTGGTGGTCATGGAGCACTTCTTCAAGAGGGACTTTTTGCGTCATTTAGCCTCTTTTTGGTATTGATTTTTTAAGTGCTTATTATATAGTTACATGGACAGATTTCTCCATGCCATAGTCCTAGGATCTCTATACATGTGATCTCTGATCGGTATGGATAGTTTCATAATCGAAGGTCAACTGGCTGATGTGTAGCATCCGTTGTGCAAGTAGTTAACGCTTTTCGAAATATCTCTCTTGTTGATATTTTCTATTGCCGTTAACGTTGTTGCTTTTACTGCCAGTCACTTTTGTTCTTTGAAATAGGCTAAGGCTTCCATATAGGTTGGCCTGGCATGTGGCGGCCTTCGCAAAGGGGCCTATGTCTTTGCATTGTATAATAGGGATATATTGGTGTTTGCCTGGTTATGGGTTTTTTGACGACATTGATTTCCAATTCGTACAATTGACAATTTCTATTCTTTTCTGTGGTTTTGCAGCTTCTCTGGATCCTAGTATACAGCTTGGCGCACTTTTGAGGGACTAGTTTTGAGATGAATGAAACAGGATCGCTGTTATCAACTCATTTGTCCTATTTGAGAAACAGCGATTTTAGTTCTCTAATTGGAGGACCGTGTATCTATTCATTCGGTGACTTGGATTTATTCTTAGAGATTGGTGCAGTCAGTAATTTTTTTTTTTTTTGACATCAATGCAGTCGCTAAGTTATCACTTGCGTCTTATGTATCATGGGAGTGGGACACATGGATGGCCTCGAATTAAGGCTCAAAATTAGTTCGATAGAATTGCTGCTTACCTTTTGGTAAATAATGGTAGCATTTGGTGATTTACTTGCTTAATCGCCATTACCATCCAATGTTACTATTGAACTTGAACCAAGTGGAAATTATTTTCTACCGCAGGGGAACGCTCGAAGTGTTGTAAGGGTACATCCCTTCAAATACATATGACAAATCACTCACGAAATTTAGAATCTATTTTCATTTGGTTGAATTATTGCTCGCCTTTTGGTAAATAATTATATTATTTGGTTACTTTACCTGCTTGATCGCAATCGTCATCCGGTGGTGGTATTAAACTTTAACCCAATGGAAATTATTCCCTACTGCAGGGGAGTTTGTGTTATAACCATTTATTTCTTCAAATACGTACACCAATCACTCACCAAATTATTAGAATCTATTTTTATTTGTTATTTATGTTGGAGGGGGAGAGGTGAGAAGGGTAAGATTCATGAAGGCCTTGAAGACTACGCATCATGTCTGATTAAGATTTCAATAAAATGCGAAGGGCTGTGGTTCCTGCTAAAGTCAAGTCTTAGCATGTACGCTATTGATTTTGGGGGAAACTTTGGTTTTTTTGCTTGGTAAGGCTCGTGAAAGTTTACTAGCTGATGAGGTAAAGCATGGATGTATTTTTTGGAACTGTACTAGCTGATTTGGTAAAGCCCGGGCGTATTTTTTTATCAGAAGCATATGCGTATCCATCTCACTAAGATATTCAGAAGAATTTCCTCCAGAAATGAAAAGTTAAACGATGCGCAAATAAAATTTGAATGGATACTGTGGTTCCTACTAAACCCGGGTCTTAGCGTGCATGGGGTCTGACGACTTATGAAGCTTCACCAGCTGATTATGTAATGTATGTACTTTTTTTTTATCAGAAGTATATGCGTACTTTGTTATTTACCAATGCAGAATTAGTTCTACCTTTGAAATATACTCCTTGCCAGCATAAAAAGAAGCCATCTGCATTTTTTCCCTTTAATTGCAGTATGGAACTTATTGACATTAAGTTTTGAGACCAAGATAATCGCATTGAATTATGAAAGTTTACAAGTTAATCATAATCATAATAATAATCAAGTAGCGCATTTTTTCAACTATTTGGGGGCGGCGACATGGATCTTACTCCTCCATTCAGGCCTGTTTTGAACTACCTCTTTTGTAAGAGATAGTAAAGTCAAATCCTTTTTTATTAGCTCCATCAAAGTTTACAAGTTAATACACATGTAATTAGATTATACTCCCGTATATTTTTTTTCTGTTCACATTACAAAGAATGCAACCTCACATTATCCTAAAGATTTATTTAAGGAGCTATCTTGCCTATGTCCATCTTCTCCTCCTCGCAGTACCAGGTACCAGGTAAATGCGCCCGTAAACCCAACGTCTTCCAGGCCTCAAAATCGTTAGCTGCGCAAAAGACCACCATTTGTGACAAAAGATGAATACTTCAAGCTTAATTTATATCAGTGCCACACAACACCAACATTAGCTAATGTATTTCCAACCAACCAAATTACTTTCATATTTAATAATGTTGCGAGATGGATTAGACTCAGGTAGATCACACTAGTGGAAGTGGAGTATAACGGGTCTTTAATACATAATTTTCAACCAAAGACAGGTTAAGCATATGCAGGAACAGGAAAAAGTTATATCATACCTCCACCTTAGTTCGGAACTCTAAGGAACACTCGCACACATGACAGTCTGCTCTATGGGGAGATTTGTTTGATTGGTCAGAACGCACAAATGCAAAAACCTGGAATACGTTGCCAAAAATATCAGGTAGAAAAAGGGTTACTTTAACGAGTCATTCACAAAACAAAATCATAGTTGATCAGAAAAAGAATAAGAAGAGAGGTTTTCAAATTGCAAAATAGCAGTAGATACCTCCTCTCCACAATTTGGGCATGGCCCCTTAAGTGCCACCAAGTCGCTTTTCCACAGGCCGTTAAGAGATCGAACTGTAAGTAAGACATAGAATTAGTAAGATAAACAACCATGGCAAACAAACTACTCCGTCCGTCCAAAAATATGTGTCCTCATTAGAAAACCATAATGAACTGATTCTAGTTCATTTTGGTTTTCTAATGACACATATTTTTGGACAGAGGGAGTAATAAAAACCATTCCCATCATAATACAATATGCAAGGTAAATCTTTCCACAGATCAAGGAGTTATGAAATTAAAAGTTTACCAGAAGCAGAAGCAATAGGGTAGCCAATTGCGAAACCTAAACCCACGAAAAGGATCCCATTTAGCATTGAAAGAAAATCAAATGCAGCTCTTGCGTTACTGGGTAAAGCTCTGGAGTTGACTACATCCTGATGCACAAGACTCATAGCATACCAGGATGGAGCTACAAAAATCAATGTACCAAATGCCAGAAAGAAGAGCCATACGCCTGCCAGCAGCAAAACCTGTGATGGGTCTTCCTGCCCTACACCCAAGTCATATTTAAACTTCATGTAGAGTGTAAACCCAAGTCTCATGCAAAGTTAATCGATAAATGATGCAGAACATATAAATGAAGCCATTAGTACAATTTAAAATTCGAGGTTGTTGTGACTCAATTCTACTCCAATAAGACACGATTAGATGAATCTCTTAGCAATCGCGAGATAAAAATGAACAAATCGAAGATTCTCACTGATCATTATAATCCCGTAGACAAAAGTGCAGTGACAATTTTAAGAGAATCTAAACTTGGATCAAATCTGCCATGTTCACGTGCATCAATCACATAGAGAAGGAAACACTGTTTGAAGAAAATTACCTCAGCATCTGCATAGGTGGATTGCTGCCTAAGACTACATCGAGGATACTTGATTACAGACTTCGAACCATAACAACGTAATCTCAACTGTTACAAGAAAGAATTTAATGAAAATATATAGTAATCAGCTACATACACGTTATATTTCACTGTGATTAAGTGGTAAATAAGAACTTATACCTCAACTTTGTCGAACATATCATCCACAATCAAAGGTCTTCCACTGTAATACGCATCCCGCGCCTGCAAGCGTAAGTTGAGATTCGAAGTCCATTAATCAGTAGAGCAACAAGAACACAAATTCACATATTTCAAATTCATCTCTCTTCTTCTTCGTATAAATACGAACTCGGAAGCATAGAGACATACCTGGCGGTAGAGAGCTTCGAGGACTTCTTTACTGGCGGTCTCCACCGGCCCGACAAAGATGCAAGAGGGGCCCTCCGCCAGGGCCAGCTCCGACCTGGCGGAATTCAGGCCGCCGCCGCCGCTCGCGTACAGAGCGCCCGACTTGGCCGGCAGCTTGCAGACGAAGAGGGAAGAGGCTCCTGCCGGCCGGGCAGGGTCACCGGCCCGGCGGAGGTGGGAGGTGGAGCCGATCACGTGAAGGGAGACGGCGCACGTGCCGGCCATCAACGACCGTGGCGGGCACGAGGAGCCGGGAAGACGATAACCATCAGACATAGAGAGCGAGAAACACGCATCTCTCAGCCTCGTGTTTCTGATTTTTATAAAAAGCACTTGCAATTACGGATTTGCCCAAATATCTTATGGACGATTATAGCCTCAAAAACCCGGGAAAATCTATCCTGGGACCCGCACCGAATTTTTCGTGGTTTGGCGGGACGCCCGAAAATTGCCGAAATTTCGGTTTAGACGGGGATGAAAACCCTAGAGGATAATCGCGCATTTCCGATCATTCTCTCAAGGTCTAAAAGGTCGTCGTCCTGATCGCCACCGCCGGCCAGCTAGATCGTCGGCGTCCGGCCTTCCATTGGTGCATCTGTCGTGTCGGCCTTCGGTGGTCACTGGTAAGTTCCCGCTCCCACCTCCTGCAGTGATCCATTCCTCCTCGCTTCATTTTCAATGTCGTGTTGTACTTTCCGTATTGATCTCTGGATGTTGGCAGCTTGCAGTGGTGGTTATTCTTGTTCGAGGGAGAAGAGCTCTGTTTTCAGGTGATTACCCTACGCTCCTGATGTATAGTTTATTAAAGTTGAAATATTGTGTTGTGTTATGTTTAGTGAATATCTCTTTTTTCTTTTTTTTTTATATCTTGTTCTTAGTAAATTATCGAGTGCATTTTTGGTTGCTATGTTCTCTTTGCATTATAAAGTGTTCTACTTGTGAAATAGTGGTTTCTTTTTCCCATTGAAAAGACATTCATCTTTACTACAAGCTGGTTTCTTATTTTTCAATCTCTTTTGCTGTTTATTGCTAATCGCTCAATCCAATAAATCCTGTCTGCATTTGGGAAAAACCGGTTCCATCATTAGATGGCTGACTCTGCAGCCCTCAGGACCAAAAACACGGAAGAGGGTGGGGGAACTCTGTTTTTTGTACGGGCAATAGAGTCCGATGAAGTTCACTCGTTTTCAAATGCAGGGAATATATTTTCTTCCTTCCTTATTGTGTTGTATTTTTCTGTTTCTTTTTTCTTTAAGTATGTGTTGTGAATTATCAATAGTACTTACTGCTAGCTAGTGAGTAGCTGGTATATGTCTGCATGTGGATGTTGGGGAAGGTGTTCTTTTCAATGCTTAAGTTGAACTGGAGGAAGTGTATTTTGTAATATATGCTTTTGAGCTATTCAGAACTTGGTATTGTCATTAGATGATGTAGAGGGGCGCTGTAAATGTATTCTCTCCACTGTGCCTTTGTTCTCATGGATTGTGCTCGTTCTTTTCATTTTTCTTATAGGGTATCTGGCTTGAATTCCAAGAATGCCTAGACAGAAGGATAAAATTTGGGAGCATATGGAGAATGTTGGGCCTGGGAATAAAATAAGATGTAACCATTGTAAGGAAGAGTTCTTTTGTTCAGTGACGAGAATGAAGTTTCATTTGGCAAGGTTAGCAGGACATGATATAAAGTTGTGTAAAATGGCTCCAGAACCAGTACAAGAATATGCCCGAGGTTTATGTGAAGAAGTGGGAAAGAAGAGAAGGAAAAGTGCTCTTAAATTAATGAGAATGCCAAGTGTAATTTCTACTTCCTCGGTTGGTTCAGCATCTAATGTGATGCCTTTAGTGAAGCCATCTAGAACTGGTAATCAAGAAGGTGGTCTTGGGCTAACTGAAAGACCACAAAGTCCTATAAACGAGCACCTTTGTAAAAGGGAGAAGGAAATTGTTGATTTGACGCCTGTAAAGCCCAATTTGATGCCCTTAATGAAGCCATCTAGAACTGGGAATCAAGAAGATGGTCATGGGCGAACTGACGGACCACAAAGTCCTATAAATGAGCACCTTGGGGAAAGGGATAAGGAAATTGTTGATTTGGCGATTGCAAAATTTCTTATTTCAAATGATATTCCTTTTGAAATTGTTGACACACCAGAGTTTATAGCTGCAATAACTGCTGTAGCCAACTATGGTCCAGGTTACATTCCACCTAGTTGCGAAAATATGACCGAGTTGTTGCATGCCTTGAAAGTGGAAGCGGATGCTTATGTGAAAGAAGTGAAAGATTCTTGGGCTGAAACGGGTTGCACCATTATGTCTAATGGATGGAAAGATGTGAAAGGTAGAAATCACATCTATTTGTTGGCTTCTTCAATCAAAGGCACTGTCTTCATATGTTCAAAATCAGTGGAGGGAAAAGTAAAGGATGAAAGATTGCTTGCTGATTTCATTACTCGTGGAATTGATGAGCATGTCGGGAGAGAGAATGTTGTCCAAATCATCATAGACAATGCTTCAAAGTACACAACTGCTAGGCATATTTTAGAAGAAAAAATGCCTCATGTGTTGACAACAAATTGTGTTTCACATTGTTTGGATTTGATTTTAGAAGACATTGACAGAGCAGTACCAAAGGTGAGGGAGATGATAAAAATAGCAAAACGTATAAAGGATTTTATTTACAAGGATACTGATTTGTTGGATTGTATGAGAATTCATACAAGAGGGAATGAGTTGAAGAGGCCAACATCTACTCTATTTGCTGCCAATTTTTTGATGTTGCAGTCGATTTTAAAACAAGAGGAAGCTTTAAGGTTTATGGTGGCATCAAATAAATGGAGAGCATTATCTCAAACGAAAAGCCCAGAGGGAATAGATGTGACTAATCTCATACAAAGTTCCATGTTTTGGGAAGATGGTAGAGAAGTGATTTCAGTGTGTGAACCTCTTTTGAGGGTGCTAACAATGGTTGCTAGTGAAAAGGCAACTTTAGGGTATGTATATGAAGCTATAGATAGAGCAAAACAGACAATAGCTAAATATTATGATGGAGTGCTAGACAAATATGAACCTTATTGGAAGATAGTTGATAGTAGATGGAACTGCCTGCATCATCCTCTCCACGCCTTAGCAGCTCTCCTCAATCAACATTTGTACTATGACAAGTTTGTAAAGCATGATAGCTATGTCGATGAAGGGATATCAATAGCTCTTCAAAACATGTTTACCACTGATCATGAAAGAGAAGCATTTAACAATCAGTTGATGGATTACATTGGTCTCAAGTCCAATCTAGTTTCATCACTTGCTAAGCTTACTATTCACTCTAAGCATCCAAGTAAGGATGACCTTATTTTTCCTTTAATGTTACATTACATTTATAAGATATCTACTAATTCATGCATTTTGAATCATGTGAAGGTGATTGGTGGCGCTTTGCACTTGTAGTTGATAAATTTGCAGAACTTCAAAGAGTAGCAACGCGGTTATTAAGTCAACCTTGTAGTGCATCCGTTTGTGAGAGATATTGGAGCGTATTTGAAGAATATCCTCAAAAAAAGAGGAACAGATTAGAGCTGAAAACTAATGATCTTGTTTTTGGGAGGATGAACCTTCGTTTGAAGGATAATGCAGTTGAAGGAGATCTTTTGAAGCCCATATATTTTGAACACATAAATGTTTTTGAGGAATTGGATAAGTTGATTACTGAAAGAAGAGAAGAAGAAGATGAAGAAGAAGAAGAAGAGGAAGAAGAAGAAAAAGAAGAAGAAGAAGAAGAAGAAGAAGAAGAAGAGATTTAATATTTTTAAATATGGTGTCCTAGAGACAAATTATGTGGGCAATATTAATATTTCATTTTGTATTTGATATTTTGCATATTTGAGACTTGAGAATTATGGTTGTGATAGTGTCCAATGTGGTTCTTCATTTTTTGTGCCTCTTATATGCTCTTTTCTTGTTAAAAATATTGCCAGTGGCATGGTTATGTTAACGATTTTAGTTTTTTTTTCCTACATGTTGTCCAAACGCTGACTTGTCAAATTGAACATTTAGGCCTGTTTAAGTCTTTCTGTTCAGTGCACCAATGTCACAATAAACTTTTTAAGTCTGTGATGTTTGCATCTCTTCTATCCACAAGGTGTATAGCTTAAGTTTGTGACTTTTTAAGTTGGTGTCTTTTGTTTCCAAATAGTGAAATCCTATTTCCTATAATTTTTTTTGTAAGGCCCTGTTTCCTATAGTTAGAATACAAGAGAAGGGTACCTGTTAAGTTTCCTTCCTTTTGAGGGTTTTTTTTCCTTTTATCCCAAGTTTTATTATCTTTCTACTAATCCAAGCTACTGTTCTTAATATTTGTTGCTTAAGTGCAGGCACCAAGATGAAGATGAGGAATTGTTAATGAACTTTGACATCCAGTCCAAGCAGAAGCAATAGCTTGAACCAGAAGAGGACAACTCAAGATGAAAGATATAATGCACTTCAACCTCCAAATATGTTCCAGGTTAGTAGTGCATTTGAAAGATGAACCAAGAAAACGGGTAGTCAGGAAGAGAAATGAGAAAGCATAATGAATATCCTGGATGAGAGCGAAAATACAAGGGCTTTTAATCAGGATAGAGGAAACCTTTTAAGGAAGGAGGCATTGGAAAGAGGATATGGCAACAATCGAAAGTGTGGGAAGTTGTCCAAGACATTAGGTTCCTCTGCTAGATGGACGGGACTTTGAGTCAAAAGGAATTTCCATAATCTTTAGATAGTTCATTCTTTTAAGTACGATGATATGGAAGTCACTCGGACCTTTGGTAATGATGCTCTGGGTTGATGATAGGGTATCCATCCCTCTGATAAGCTTGTAAGTGATCATGAGGCTGGCTTTGCTCAGTATGCTCGTCAGGTTTGAATTTATCATTTTCCTGTTTTTTTAATCAATCCATTTTCCTTTATGTTGTGCTGCATTGCAGGACAAGTATCCCAGCGAATCCTGACATACACTGTGCATAATGTAAATGTTTTTTTTGCTGGTTCAATTCTTCTATAAATCGATAGAGAGGTGAATGGTGCAAGTATAAAGAGCAATATACATGCTCGACAAAAAAATTGACCTAATCTTTCTAAATTTTTACAGAAGACCAAGGAGAGGAAGATGATGAAGTCAAGGATCACTAAAATAAGGTTGGCAAGAAGGAAAGAAAGATAGGGAAAACGCTTGCTGAGATGGATTTTATAGTAGAACACTCTGTTTTGGAGTTTGAGGCTTAGAAGAAGTCAACAGACTCCAAGCCTGCTATTAACATACTCAAGAGTGTCTCAGCTGGCAGAGGTTCTCTCAAAGTAAGCATGATTTTTGATATGTGTGTTTTTGGTAGAGATACTTATACATTGATGGGTAGCACCTTCATGTCAAATGGCGACAGAACTAGCTTTCTCAGGATCTGGATGGTCACTAAGTTAGTTGTTTTAGTGCTGAATAGTGACTTTATAGCAATTTGCATTATATAACTTCTGCACAGCAACAAATTGGATATGATTGGGTGAGTTGCATCCCAGTTGCACCAACAGTTGAGATATAGGCAGAAGAGGAAATAAGCAGAAAAATTCTACATAAAAAAAAAGTAAGATATGCAGAAGACCCTGACGTGAGAATGTGAAAACATCATATGGTAGAAGGGAACATTTGAACATAGTAAATCTCTCTTAAACGACGGTTCTAGGCCCAGATCGTAACTTAAGGACTTGCTTGATTAGCAAATACAACGTACAGCAATTTATTTACTAAATTTTTACCTGTACTCAATTATTAATAATCCCAGTTTCTATGAATTCTGACGCAAGAAAATGAAACCATCTTTGGGTCGAAGGGAGAATTTGAACTTTTTGCACTTCTGAACGAGGTGAAAATGTTGCTCTGTTTTATATGATGGTGGTGAGCCCAGATTGTAATAATTGTAACTTAAGAACTTGCTTGATTAGCAAATAAAAAGTACAGCAATTTGTTTACTATGTTTCAACATGTACTCATTAATAATCCCATTTTCAATGACTTCCATTATTCTTTTTGTGAAAGAAAACTGTGATTGATGTGTATCATTGCTGAAGAACATCTTGCTATTTACATTATCCACCCTAGACGATGTTAAAAATATCCCTCCTTGATGATGTATATGCCTCATATGGCCATTAGATTTGTTTGCAAACCTTTGTCTACTTTGAAGCTTTGCTATAGGTAGCTGTTATGTGCACTAACCCCAAGTCTTCTCAAATGACTCTTCATATTTTTCAGATCTTTTACTGTCCGAATACCCCGTTTATCTAATTGTTCCGCTTGAGTATTGGTTTGTATTGTCTTATACATTTTGAACTAGTTATTTAATATCATCGAACCTACATTTACAACTAAAAATTCTATAACTTTAGTTATCATTGCTAATGCTATGAAGGCTTTGACTGATGTACGTGTATATGTTTCTCTACCTTGCTGCACCTAACAAGTAGCATGTTTCTGTTCAGAAATTATGTTGGTAATTTACATTTTGGAATATTAGGTTTCAGCTGTATGTAAATTGCTGTTTCTATTTATGCAGTTCCCAATTTATTTTGAACAGTATGTTAGGAGTAACTTAAGTGTGGTCTGGAAATGGTAACACAGGTAATCTATTTCCTCTCATAGATTAGCAAGGTATAGGTATTAACTGGAACTTACATCTGTAATTTAGATGAAGGCTGTATCTTTGAGGGCCACAAAGCCTTCGTATTATACCCACTGTTTTACAGCCCAGTTCCGCAAAAGTGCCCCATAAAACCTGTTGCAGGACTGAACATGGACAAATTGAGCCGAAACAAAACCAACCAGCCTAAATAGCCCGTGGAAGAAATAAGTAAACTTTCACCAAGTTTACAGTGGATGTAGCTATATTCCATGAGCATTCTGGGCAAAAGCTGGTACTTTTGTGAACATTGTCACAAATTCATTGGTTTTGAAATTGGGAGCAATGCTCGGTTCATATATGGCATCTAAAAACAATTGTTACGTAAGTACAAGTTAAATACTGTCTGTCGGCCTACTTCTGGTGTGACCTGTTTGAAATATATACACAAAAAGATAGGATTGGTGAAGGCCTATATAGTATGAATGAGGATGTATATTGATTTAAAATTTTCTATCAGCATTTGCAATTTCTGGCTTTCCTGCTATTGATAAATATCTATAAAACACTACTTGCTGAATATCACATTTTTCTTTGGTATCTACATCTCCTCTGACTTTAATGGGAGAAAAAAGGTTCCCATTCATGCACACCCTCATGACCAACCAATCGATGCTTCCAAATGTTCTTTTCCTCAAAACCCACATCAAGAGTACTACCCTCTTTCGTCCCCTTCCTAACTCTCTCTACCTTATCAATCACTCCTTTGACAGCTAGGTCGAATGCATCTTCCAATTTCTCCAGTCTAGACTTTGGATCTGCATATATTATCCTTGGTAACAAGCCTATCACCACCTCCCTCATCGCTCTCAGAGTCTCCGGAGGTATTGCAGCCAATATCTTCTCTATACTAACCTTTCCCTCTCTCACATCGTTTTCCGATATGAACACCGAGTAGCTCTCATAATTCTTGGGCAGATGCCAGGCATACTGTATATAAGCAGACCCCGGATGGAAGAACACAGGAATGCAACCAGCCACCATTGCATCAAAAGTCGATCGTCTAGTGTACGAGTCTCCCTGAGGCTGCAAGCAGAAGACCGAGCTCTGGAACAACTTCATAATACTAGCTGGCTCGTGACACTTCTTGCCAACATCACACTGTAACAACATGGCTTTATTTGAATCCCGGCACTGGTCCATAATCTGGTCACGAATGGAACGAGTCGAATTCGGCCTGCGGGCGCCGGCAAAGGCGAAGAGCCATGGCCTTTTCGCCCTCCTCATCCTGTCTCGCCATGCAAAGACCTCACCATCTTTTGAAGGGTGGAAATAGGTCGGATATGGTATGGAGAAGTCGTTCGAGCTATATGGGCTCGACTCAATTGTCAGCATGGTCATGTTCTTGACCTCAGGCAAGAGGAGCAGCTGATTGCCCCAGTCCGACTCCATGTTCGTCTGCCTTTCGAAGTCCCAGCTGATCCTCCCGCCGACCATGAAATGGTCTCGGCCACCCATCACTTTCCACTCAGGCCTGGCCGCCAGCCACTTGACCAGTTCCAGCGAGGCCGCATCCCTCATCGAGATGTTGAACCGCCAGAGGTAGCGGGCAATGTCCAGACCAGCGTAGAATGGTACATAGATGGCCGAAGCCATGGACGAGTTGGACGTCAGGCACTTGTACTGTTTCATCCTGTTGTGGAAGATGACATCCAGCGCGAATTGGTTGGTGGCAAACCACCCCTTCTTGGAGAAGACCCTCTCCTTGCTGCCGAGTGCCTGGCCCATGCCGGCGTTGGACGTGAAGTAGCACACGTCCGACCATTTGCTCGACTGTTTGCACTCCTTGAGCATGTCCGTGTTGAACCGGCTGGGGAGGCGGTAAACGTAGATGTACCGGCCCAAACAGGGATCCGACCTCCTTGTTGGCGGCAATGGACGAGCCGGATCGACTCTGGGGGCCGAAGAAGTGCACGGAGGATGCGGTCGGACGATCAGATTAGGAGCGGAGGTCTGGTTGATCGTACCAGAAAGTGGACGAACCGGTCGGGGAGAGGCAGTGTCGTCCCGAGAGACTGAGTTGAGGTAGCTGATGGGGACCACGGACTGGAGGTCGGTGGTGGGGGCGGTGCTGGAGGAGGAGGAACGGAAATAGAAGAGAAAGAGGACGATGGAGATGGAAGAAGCGACCATGCAACGGAAAAAGGTTCGAGGCTGACAACTCATCCGTTTCTCCATCTCCATATGTGATGCTGCAATTGCACCAACGATGGGAGGAGCCAACCTTGGTCCGGCTTCTTTTCCCTGCGAACCTTTCATGGCATGAGATGATATCCTTCTTCTCTTGTATTGGCTTGCATGGAATTGAACGCGTAACAAATGAGGGAAATGATGGAGAAGGAGGGGATTGGAGGGGGACGGGGACGAGTGATGGGAGTCAAAACGTATGCAAGCCAATGAATGCGTCAAAGTCTGCGAGCTCATCGTATCTTGCAAAGTCGCCTCTCTCGAACATTTCAAATATTTCTTTCCTGTTTGTGAGAAAAAGGCGATTCTAGTTGCTTTATAAAGAGATTATCTACTATGTTGATACAATCTCTTCTGATGTAGCGGCGGCCATCTAGGCAGCATGGAAGGGAGGGGGGTCTCCTTGATTAGGAATTCAGGGGGGTTACTAAGGATCCTAACAAGATTTTGGACACCTCCGGTTCCAACGAGCCATGAGATTTTGTTATTGGATGTGAGCTTTCCTTATAAATTGTTTTTTACTCCCTCCGGTCACTTTTAATAGATACCATTTTTTTCAAATGAAATAATTTTTTTTAGTTCAACTTTATGAACTCTCTTAAGGTCCGTATAATAAATCTGCCCTGCTTCTCGTGTTTTTAGTAGTGTGCGAGCAAAGTTAGCCATGTAACGATGTGTTTTTACAAGTGCAGGGAGTATGTTGTTATCTTGTTATTCTTAATTTGGGAATCGAAGACTTCTAATACAGATAAGGCGTGTTATGTCAACTAATGTTTATGGAATTGTACTCAAAGGAACTTGGTCAAATCACATGGGAAGAAATTTTGGTCCATGGTCTTGATTAATCAGGTGTCTCCAATGGTAGACCATATGAGATGCAGTAACCACGCGTTTGCCACTCTTGTTTAAATTCCCAATTCTTGCCGAAAAAGAATCCGTATTAAACTATTTGGCTTTTAGTTTGTACCGCGTGGTAATTCTAGATTGGCAGCCTTGGAAATACAATAGAAGAGGCAAATAAGCAATGCAGAAATGATTGCACACTGCTGGCATTGCACTGGATAACCTGGTTCTAGACGGTATATGACGGTTTTCATGCCAATTTTGGGTCCATGAAATTTGTTTAGCCTTGCCGGAATGATTTACGTGTTGATATGATTGTGGATGAATCATTGTTGATTTTTTGTCAAATCAAGACTATATGGTTTCATGATTGTCATCGATTGATGGTGGCCGTCAACTAGTTTATTCGTTTTAGGGGCCGTTTGGGGCGTGATTATAAGCAAATATCCACAGTGGATTTTCCACATCCACTGTAGCATCCATATTTTTTTCATATTCAGAATATGAAAAAAATAAATATGGAAAAAATATGGATGCTACAGTGTAGGATGTTTTGCTTTTAATCACGCCCCAAATGGCCCCTAACTTTGATTTTGATAATTTTTTAAGGGAAGATTTTCGAGAAATTTTTTCAGTGTATTTCGCTCGTAACCAAGTATTCAGAATATGGAAAAAATATGGATGCTACAGTATAGGATGTTTTGCTTTTAATCACGCCCCAAATGGCAAGATGGATGTTTTGCTATACTGTAGCATTTGGATATTTTATATATCCAGCTGAAACACCTCAGGAGGAGTTTCAGCTGGATGTAAAAATCCACATGGATGCTACAGTAAATATCCAATATCCAGTCTGGATATTTTACAATAATCACGCCCCAAACGGCCCCTTACTATATAATATGTAGTGTCTTTTTTTTTTCGCTACAAATTGTATCGTGTCTTGCTCATGGCTATATATTGTTGATAATAGTATGTTCCAACTTCCAAATAAAAAACAAAATTGCTAGAAAAAAGGGTTCTACACAATCAAATGTGATATCAGGAAATGTGGATCTCACAATTGGTTATAATCCGAAGGACAAACTAATTCCCAGGGGGCCTGAAATGAATCGGCTAATTTAAGTCCGTTTGTTCACATCCTTTTCATTTTAGTTTGATTCACTAACTGAGATACGCAACAAACTTATAATCATAATCAAGTAACGTTTTTTTTTTAACTATTTGGGGTCGGCGACATAGATCTTACTCCTCCATTCAAGTCTATTTAGAGCGAAGTCTTTTGTAAGAGATAATAAAGTTAATTTTTTTTTATTAACTCCATCCAAGTTCTCTTAGGTCTCCTTCTTCCTTTTTTAGCATCGTTTACATTCATCACATTTAATCTTCTCACAGGGGCATCTATTAGTCTTCTTTGCATTTGTCTATACCAACGTAACCTACATTCCCTTAGCTTCTCTCTTAAAGGAGCTACCCTTAAACTCTCACGAATATATTCATTTCTAATCCTGTATCTTCTAGTTATCCTACTCATCCACCTTAACATTCTCATTTCAGCTACATTCAACTTATCTATATGACTTTTCATTGGTGCCCAGCACTCCACTCCATAGAGCGTTACAAGCCTAATGGATGTCCTATAGAACTTGCCTTTAAACTTTTTTGGAACACGCCTATCACACAAAACTCTCAAAGTTGCCCTCCATGCACCACATCATTATCAATATCTCATTCTTTATGGATAATGGATCATAAATAACGGAATTTATCACACCTTGACATTTCTTGCCCATCTACGCAACAAACTACTGAGTTTAATTGATTATGCAAGTTTCAGTTGTAATCTGTGACATAAAGCGCTTTAAAAAGTTTCCCAATGATGTGATGTACACATTTTTAAGTGATGAAATGTATTCGTTAACAGAAAACTCAGTTACGATTGGCTCATGGAATTTCCGATTCATTCTCTTACCGGTATGTTTGGGTCTAAGCCCAGACATATGGAATCAGACACAGCCCAACGACTAGCAAGCTTGTGAAAATCACTCATCCTAGATGCAACTCATGGACTGTTTCCTGTTGGCTGTGAACATGATATACTTCATTCGAAAACTTGAAAGGGAAAAGTTTAAATGAAATGTTTTACGAACCAAATTATGTGACCATAAAGCAAGACCAAAGAGGGAGACCTAAGAATCTTAGGTAAAGTTGTAATTTCTTCTTTTATTGACGTGGGCAAAATCTAGGTGGTGGTAATGTGATGTTGGTGACCAAGTTGGTCAGGTTAGACAGGTCCATACTTATATGAGGTCTATTCATGCCATAGTCATTGGATCTTGATCTGACAGTTATAAAGGTAAGTGATGGTTCATATTCACTTACCCATTGATTTAATACCCACTATCGGATCAGAATCCAACCACACAAACGATTGTCCTCATGCTCCTTATACGAGAACGATCTCGTATAAACCTGACCTCAGCTTGAGAATACGTACCAAAAAAACTTTCCCATAAAACCAAATCCGAACATCAGCGCAGGGGTGTTAATGACCTGTTCTGGAGAACGTGCCATTGTTGTCGAACCAATGTGCTAATATGAGCACGATCACCGACATGTCACGAGCACTGCCCAGTAAAAAAAACGGACTCTGCACTTTCGTGTTGAACTTCGTTTCAAGTTGTTGGTGTGCATTAGAGCATTGCTTTTTATTCAGGTGGTCACATGAATTCACATTTCGTTTTATGTTGAATGTTCCAAATGTGATATTTCTACCTGGGATCATCAATCAATCGTTTTGAAGTCAAACCTATCTGAAAGAGCCCAGCCAACTCCTGCAGTGGGACACCAAAGAAAAATGCTTCTTTTCCCGCTTTATTTTCACGGTCACCTGACGTGCCCTTCATGGAAATGCTGTAGGGTCCCACATTTTGTTTCTTTTCACAACACTATCACGAGTGAGATTGGCCGTGATAAAAAAGTGGCAGGAATAGCACTTCTCCACGTGAAATTATTGAGTGAGCAGAAGCCCACGGAAACGTGGTAGTCATGTTTGTTTAGTTGACATCAACAACTTGCCGTCTAATAATAATTAGGTAAAGGTCGGCATCAATAATTACTTAAACGAGAGTTTCCCAGCGGTCACATTTCCCCTACCTTAAGAAGTCATTGACATCAATAACTTGAAAAGAAAACCAAGAAAAGACCACATAAAACGAACAATGTAGGTGAGCTCTCCACGAGAAACAAGACTTTTTTGGTCCCAAAATCGTGTGAAATCTTCCACCACATTCCCCTTCTAAGTTATATCGATTTCTGACTTCTCACTCAACGATATGCCAGCATCTAACAAGTATAAACAACAAATATCACTCCAAGCAACCCCTGCAGATGACCATGACCTCACTAACACCCCAAGCAAGCCATGACAATTAACGCGAATCGTAATCAACAAATCAATTTTTCAGTTACTTCACAATTACATAGAACATCATTTTTAGTACAAAGCTAACACGGGCCCGTGCATCACCAACCATCGGATCAGACAATGTGCATTAACGCGCGCCGCTAGATCAAAATCGACGGCCCGAGAAGCCCCGTCGCATGCAAGCTGAGACTTAATTTCTCCCCCCCCCCCCCCCTAAGTTAAGCAGCCCGGCACGGGGGAAGAAGAATATGTGGCAAGGTAGGCCGAGTGGGGAAGGAAAGGCACCCCTCAGGAGGCACCAAGGTCCACCCAGTCGGCGAGCCGGTCGCTTCCAGACAAAGGCAAAACCAAACCCTCTCGGTTCACATTCAAGTTCCCTTGCCTCCTCCCTTCTCCTGTAGCAACATACACCTAGTTCATGTCCAACTATCAACTCAAGTACTCTGTTCAGATTGGTAGTTGTTTTGTAGAGGATTCTTTTATAAATCTCTCCAAATCCTCCAAACTCTGTTTTGTATCATCTGATTCCTTTGACTCCTTCCTCTTCGTCTAATACAGGTTGTTAGTTCTTGTTTTGTTTGTATTAAGTGAGACTTTTTTCGTCCGAGCTCGATGGGGAGAGAGGCAGCTCCCGACGTGGAGAGCAACCTCCAGCACAGGCGAGGCAGCGACAATGCGGTCTATCCGATGTCGGGGGATTCGGCCTCCGCGCCGCGGCCCTCCGGAGGAATCCGGCCGTTCCGGAAGTGGGTTACCTGGCTGGTTCCGGCCTTTATTGTGGCCAACGTTGCCGTGTTCGTCGTCACCATGTTCGTCAATGACTGCCCCAAAAAGTCCCCCTCCTGCGTGGCCAGGTGGCTCGGGAGGTTCTCGTTTCAGCCTTTCAAAGAGAATCCTCTCCTTGGTCCTTCTTCTAACACGTGAGGGCTTGAATTCTTCTTTTTTAACTGTTGTTTCTGGTTCTAGATTGGTGGTTGTAGTCTCTTTATTGATAGATAGAGAAAGATTATCCCTTTTGTCTGAAATTTTCATGCTGCTGGAAATTAGAATTTCAGAAGTTTGTATGGAGACAAATTATAGCGGTTGAAATCGTAGTGCAATTGTATAGAGGCAAATCCAAAGGAAAAAGATTAAGAAAAATCCAATCTTGTTTGAAACAATGAACGATTAACAAGGTACTTGTTTTGGGCGCTTTAGGTGTTTTGAGCTGATAATTGAACTGTTTTAGAGTATGTTTTCGAAAGCTGATGAGAGAAATTAGATGTCATGCTGTAGTTACTTTAGCTTCTTTACACTGATTACTGATTACAAGTTAGTTTACTTTAGTCTTCAGAAAATGGGAGCTCTGGATGTGAATAAAGTGGTTGATGGGCACCAGGTATGGCGAGTTATCACATGTATCTGGCTTCATGCTGGGGTTTTCCATATACTCGCCAATATGTTGGGGTCTTCTCCTTATTGGAATTCGTCTTGAGCAAGAATTTGGTTTTGGTACGTGACATGCCATGCCTAAATATGTGTTTTGTTATACTTTGCTTGTGCCATCATCTCTGACTTTTTTGAAGCACTTAGAATGGAAGAGATAATATACTTGATAACTTATACTTTCTGTGTGTTTCTCAGTGCGAATTGGCCTCTTGTATATCATATCTGGAGTTGGTGTGGAGCTTGTTGTCAGCTCTTTTTATTCAATCAAGCATCTCTGTTGGTGCCTCTGGTGCTCTTTTTGGATTGTTAGGTGCCATGCTTTCAGAACTCATTACTAATTGGACAATTTATGCTAATAAGGTAATATGAAGTTGGCATTGTTTTTTCCTTTAAATTCCCAATTCAGGATGCTGAATGCTCTGTCTTAAAACATTTTTTTTCTATTTTTCCAGTTTGCAGCTCTTTTTAACACTCATCTCGATCGTTGTAATCAATTTAGCAGTGGGAATTCTACCTCATGTGGACAATTTTGCTCATATTGGAGGATTCATTTCAGGGTTTCTTCTAGGGTTTGTGTTTCTCATCCGTCCACAGTTCGGATGGATCAGGCAGAAGTATGTTCCTCCAGGATATAGTCCTGGTCGACCTAAACCAAAACACAAGATGTATCAGTACATACTGTGGATAATCGCATTTATCCTTCTAGTTGTTGGGTAAGTCTTATTGCGGTATGCTAGATTTACTTTTTAAATGGTGGATTGGTTGTTAATTGTGAAACAAGGAAATAGTACTTGTCTGGAGGGTGGTCATCTTGTTTATTCTACATTTTTTTTTGGCAAAGTTTGTTATTCTATACTTTTGTGCTAGAAATGGAGGAGAATTTGGATACCTTCTTTTACTTTAATTTTTCTGCCATGCTTTTATTTTAAAAAATGAAATGCTAATCGTACAGTTTTCCACTTCCACTTATTCCAAAACTTTTCGGAACGCTGTAGGTTTACTGTGGGCTTTGTCATGCTCATGCGGGGAGTAAATGGCAATGACCACTGCTCCTGGTGCCATTATTTGAGTTGTGTTCCCACCTTCCAAATGGAGTTGCACGACGAAGACAGTCAATTGCATTGTAAGATTATCATTTCATTATTGACTCTTTTTTTTTGCATCATGATCCTCTCTACCTTGCTGCAGTTACCTTAAGACCTTAAGTTCAGGAAAACTTAAAAACAATATTTTTGTATTTGGTGATTTTGATATCCATGGCTAAAATAATGTACTTACCGATTAAATTTTACTGTGTCTCTTCGTTTTATTGCTTTTTTGATCATCCAGTTGCATCGGATCAGAACATAGATAGAAATTTTAACTTTGAGTATTTCTTGTCGTTTGCAGTCAAGCTCGAGTGAAAGCAGCCTGAACTTGACATGCCTGGACACGGGGAGATATAAAACGTATGAGTTGACAAACCCTTCGGCAAATAAGATCAGGGAGTTGTGTGCCCAGCTGTGCCGTTGATCTACATACATTACTCATTCTCAACATAACTTTCTTTGTGTAGATCTTTTCTTTTCTCTTTCTCTTTTTTTTTTAAAGTAGCTTGGTGCCTTATAAATATACAGACGAGATGCTTGTTATCAGATCTTCATCTGTTGTATACAATTGTATTGGTTCTGATTTTTTCGGACAGTAAACAATAAGGGGCAGTAGCTTATAGAATTATACACAACATTGTCTTTGAAGTCACTATGGTTTTTTCTTGTTTTACAGCAATCGCTAGCTGAACTCAAATCTAGGTCAATCTAATGCAGAAAATAATGTGGAAAAAGGCAAAGGTAGGCGGATCCCAAAATCTAGAAGGGACTAAAACTGGAGAGAGACTTGTGTCTCTTCTCCTCTTGGATCTCTCCGAAAGGGATGAGTAAGCTTTTCTCGAGCTTTTAGTCCAAATCCAACAGCTGAGCAGCCTGCTTGAAGTTCCTAGTGGTTGCAACCAAGACTGACTCTCGATTCCATGTGACTGGCTGACTACCTCCCACATCCTGAATAACTCTGGAGAAGATATAAATATAGGCAGTAATTACAAGCCAATAGAACTAAGAATGGATTTTGTTTAATTTGTAGGGATTTTTTGAAGAATTTATAGGGAATTCATACAAACACCTATAGAAAGTATTATATTTACAAAATTCTAATAAACAGCACATAGATAAGAAGTTTTGTAAAGATGCAAAGATGATCCTCAGACATCAACAAGCCCGAGCTGTATGTAGCTATTGTAAAGATGCAAGGATGATCCTCATGAGGTGTTTCAGCCTGGTTAGTGAAATCCCGGGAATCTACAGTGATTTTAAATTTTTCACGAACCAAACAGCCCCTTGAATAGGAGAAGTTATTAGGTATGTGATACAATACAGCAGAATATAGAGAAGAAATTGGATTATTTAGTGTATAATCTAGACTCCAATGAGTCATTTGAGTTGACTCAAACTTCAACTTTTCATTAAGATAAAACCAAATATGAGATAGTCATACAACTCTTACAATATATAGACACTTTCAGAATTTAGAAGAGGCAGTTTTAGTAAATGACCATGACTATTGACGCAACTAACTTTTGTAACTACCTATATATGGCATACACACAATAATTAGTAATATAAGCACACCCAATCATCATTGCCTTCCCCTTGAGAAAACCTTGTCCACAAGGTTGGCACAAGGAAACTTATGGGGTCAAGTTATAGCTTTTTCCCATGTGGACTCTTGTTCTGAAGAACCTTCCCATTGCCCGTCCATAAGGAAAAGGGTCTGTGTTTTGCAACAGTGGCCTGGCTTAAATTTCTCATCACAATAATAACATAGACCTTTTTCCCTACGCTCCTTCATGGCTTCATAAGAGATTTTCTTCATTGTTGGTATTCCTGTAGAATCAATAGAAGCAGTGGTAATCTGTTTCTGGATATATTGTGAGGAACAATAGATTTGGTACGGGCTGCAACTTTGGCTTCTTGAATGCGGGCTAAGCCAATAGCTTTAGTAAGGGATGAGGGGCCTAAGTAACTTAAGCATTAATTTGATTTCATCTTTAAGACCACTAATGAAGCAATGAAGCAAGAACTTATCTGAGACTCCAGTCACACGATTGGATAAGATCTCAATTTTTTTTTTTATAAGCCACCACAGAAGTAGTCTGCCTCAACTTTGAAAGTTCTCCTTCTGGATCATCAAGTTCATTTGGACCGAACCTTTTTTCCAATGCTTGAGTAAATGATGTCCAATCAGACAATTCTCCAATATTTTGAAGCCACTTAAAAAACTGCAAAGCATCATCTTTTAAATAGAATGAGGCCATAACTAATTGCTGATTTGCAGGAACCTGATAATAGAGAAAATATTGTTCTGTTTGCATAATCCAGCCAGTCGAATCTTCTTCCCCATCATACTTTTGTAGTTCTACTTTGGGCCCCTTTTTGTTGGTTTCATTTGTTGGACATTGCTTGACAGATGACTCCGGGGTATTCTCCAATCGATTTAATAGGGGATCATATGATGCTTTGGCAATAGATGCAGATAGTGATGCAAATTGTTGTCTCACTTCATCCATAAATTGTCATTGTTGTTCCTCCATTTGATTCAGAGTAGTAGAATGCTGATGCACAATGTCTGACATTTGGTTCAGATTGAGTTTGGGACGTGGTAGTGGTGCTGGTTCCTGATCCACCATGGCTGATGGATCAACCTTGCTCTGATACCAATTGATACAATACAGCAGAATATAGAGAAGAAATTGGATTATTTAGAGTATAATCTAGACTCCAATGAGTCATTCGAGTTGACTCAAACTCCAACTTTTCATTAAGATAAAACCAAATCTGAGATAGTCATACAACTCTTACAATATATAGACACGTTCAGAATTTAGAAGAGGCAGTTTTAGTAACTGACCATGACTATTTACAATATCAGGACACAACTAACTCTTGTAACTACCTATATATGGCATACAGACAATAATTAGTAATATAAGCACACCCAATCCTAATATACGTATCAGTAATGCGGCGTAGGGGGAACAGGTGATGAGCAGACTGTTTCCCTACGCGCCGGTACCTAATAATTTTTTCCTTGAATGGCGGATGAGCAGAGTCAGCTGAAGTGACCCTGCAACTGTTTTTAAATGGAAACCCGGGGACAGATAGTACTGTTGTGCTTAACCACTTAATCATGTTAGCAGCGAGCTGAACCATTTTAAAAGCTTGTGCAATTTTTTCCCGCAAAGCTTCTTTTGAATCAAACATGCCGGAGTAAAACCGACGGACAGTGGAGAGCTCTTATTATGATGCCAAGTGTTTTTACTCAAGACAGAGCCACTATGATTATGCCAAGCAGGATTGCTGGTGTATAAAGCAAACAAGTAGTCAATGAAACACATCAAATCATTCGTACGATTGCAATCATTGTTCATTGCATGGTTAGCTGGCCCAAAATCTATCACTTCTTGTGGGGAGCAACAAAAAGCTATTTACAGACGTTCGAAGCATTTAACGTGGGATCAAAGATCTAAGATGCATTTTCTTATACGAGAATCGTGAGATGCATTTTCATGGAATGGCATGGCTTTGAAGACCATGTTCAAAGGTCTTCAAGGCGATCTTGTTATCCAACATGTAGCACGAGCACTCCCTGACCAGATAATCAGTACGCTGAGGGTGAGTAGTGTTATTAAATGGATCTCTAGTGTGGTACGGGAGCAGTGCCAACCAAGTGTGGTACGATTGATAAAGTAATGTAAAACACACTTTAGTAGTTAAATGGAGGTAAAGGAAAAGTCAATTTCTATTATGCCTTGGAGATTTATAAGAGATAAAAGAAGAGGAAAAAAAAAAGGAGGTCAACTCATGGGACTCGTAAAACATGTACAGCAGCACCTGATCAGTGATGTTCTACGACTTTGTAACAATGTATTGCTCTATCAGCTTAGGTATTCGATGCTAAAAATAGAGTATGATAGTCTTGAATGGCGGATGAGCGGAGTCAGCTGAAGTGACCCTGCAACTGCTGAATAGGCCATATTATACATGCACTGTTTTTTTATATAAGTAACATGTGATCGGGCAATAATAACTTGTTTCAGAGTCTGCTTGTACGTTCAGTAGATGCGGTAGATGCCGCATAGCTGACTAGGTTGAAAGAGGCCAACTGCTAGTTTCCAACTTAAGCACAGAAATCATGATTCAGAGAGAAGTTCGAATGCTTTGTTCCTCGGGCTTCCGAATGGAACTTTGACCGTAGGCCTCCCATCAGTATGTTGTCAGTCAAATAATTGATCCAAATCCCCTATAATTTCTTCCAACTTAATCGAATTGGGTAATAAATTGGCTGGATGCACCATTGCGGCACAGCTGTTTTTGATCAATTGAACTTGACTTGTGATTACTCCTGTTCCCCTAAGATTTCTTCCAACTGAATCAAATTGGGTAATAAATTGGCTGGATGCACCATTGCGGCACGGCTGTTTTTTATCAATTGAACATGACATGTGATTACACCTGTAGTGAACATATATTTGTCGAATGCATACACTGTTGCCACCGATCAGAAAAATACATATTTACTCCTATACGTGCAAGTAGCAAGTGGCACTTGAATCTTAACATGGGAGAAAATTCCAAGCATGATTTTCAAAAGCAGTTGTATTTCGTCATATTATCGTTGAATGTCTCATTCTACAGTATCGATGGCTCGTTGAACATTGTGCGAAGGGAAGAACAAGAAAACATGGCTAGATTTGGATCGGGGAATCTGGAGAAGACCAAAGAGATGAGAAGCAATTTTTGCACCCTTTGAGGCGTTACGTCAAAGTTAACAGAAAAAATGGACAGGTACTGCTGGATGACAGAGAGAAGTGTCTCATATTCCAATGAATTGCACTGTGAGGGGGCAAACAATCAAACAAGACTCAGTTTGGACTTGGGAGAAAGGTTTTGAGAGTGGGAATTTGATATCTGGGTGGCAAATTCACGTGTGAAGGGAAAGGAGCGGGGTCCTCTCCATGTTCATGTGTCATCTGAGAGGGGCCGGTGAGATTGGTAAGGTGTTGATCTTTGTTAGCTCACCTACACCGCCACCCCAATCTAAAGCGTAACCTCCATAAATTAATGGCATCACCGATGGAAGAGGAGGGCAGATTGCATTTTAATTACCCCTTTTGTGCGGGTCTCTTTTGTTTCCTTTCTCTTGATGTTGTCTCTTGTTTTCACATGCGTGACTCCTGTGGGACAATGACTGAAAAAATTAAAGATAAGCTGATTAGAAGGAATATGGTTATATACTTAGATAAGGTGAGGAGTGGCGAGGAACAAAAATAGAGCAAAGGACACTAGCAAAAGGAATATTAAGGAGTTTGCCAATTTCAATTTATGGTGGTATTTGAGATAAGATTCGAGGATCTACTCTTTTTGTTCGTTTTCTGAGTGTTGGGAGAGGCATAAGGGCATTGGATGCACTTCACTATGGTTTTGGGGGTACATGTTGCAGTAACCTTTTGTTATAGTGTGAGTGTGAACCGTGAAGTCGTCATGTCGGTCTCTCAACAAATTAAGAACACACTATGCATGTCGATGCGGTTTGTATTTTACGTACTGGTTGTCCCTATACGTCCAAAATTCATGCAACATTAGTCTGATGTAACTACTACTTGCATATATGGTCATCAAGATCTCGCAACAGTAACTGTTGAAGACAAATCTTGATTATGGGACTTCATAAATGGAATGGCCCAAGGATCTTTTTTTCTTTTAAAAAAATACTGCAAAATCTTACGTACGATAGCAAAAATCCTATTATGGGAGTTCATAAATGGACCACAGAGAGGAGTGCACCAATTACTCAATATGGCACGGTCCCGACGAGCTGAAAAACAGAGCTTTTGAGGTCTCGTGCAATCGCACTTAATCATTCATTTCGAGGAGCTTCCGCAAGGACCACGCCACAAATTCAATTAGAGCTTACAAGAGATGAAAGTAAATAAATAAATGAAGAACAAGTTAAAAAGAGAGGCGGAAAACAGATCGAAGAGAGTGGTAGACATAAGTGACAGCACATGGGTGGCAGTTTGGATTGGGAGGCAATCAATGAAT
Source organism: Houttuynia cordata (assembly GCA_039654745.1). Lineage (NCBI taxonomy): Eukaryota > Viridiplantae > Streptophyta > Magnoliopsida > Piperales > Saururaceae > Houttuynia > Houttuynia cordata. Next base: position 25,380,386 of record CM077506.1, read on the forward strand.
GATGTAATTCACATGAGGGGCTTAGGCTTCTTGCTTGCCCCGTAGCGCATCCATCCCACATGGCCCCCTTTGCCTTGCCGATGTGACACTCCACCGGCGAACACCTCTCTCTCTTTGACTCTTTCTCACTAGAGTTTTATTAGACTGGATGGGTATGGGGTACAATGTTGGGTACAATACATCAAAGAGGGTCCAACTTTTGGGTCTTCAATATCCGTGACAAAGGGACTGGTTGGTGGCTCTGTGGCTCGAGATGGGACCCACTTTCGGTGAATGCTCGGCGCAATACGATGGGCCCCGCAGCGGGACATCAGCTGCGTGGGAAGGTTTGTTTGTTTACTAGTTTGTTATTGTTTTAAGATGTTTGCATACCCAAAAGCGCAATAGCGCAGCGGAAGCAAACTCTCCGAGTCATGGGCTCGAGAGTCGCAGCCCGAGCATTTGAGAAAGGGGTGTTTAGGCCACGGGGGTGGTCACTGCCTATGGGACTGTTGTTGTCAAAAACCAAAAAATATGATTGCATGATAAAACACAAAAATGAAACAAAGTTTGGATTCCAATTCGGCGGTAGAATGACAAACTGAAAAAATGGCGGGTAAAAAATTGCTGGGATTGGATTCCATTCCTTTCCCTTTCCTACTTGCTTTTGCTCATCTGTTTTGGCTCTTCGTTCTTCATTGGATGCAAAGAAACGAGTTTAAAAATTGAATTTTGATGTTTTCATGGCGTGGGGGGTCAAAAGATGGAAGATGTGGAAAATGGGAAAATAGAGAGAGGGAGGGAGGGGAAAAGTTATCACAATCACGCCGGCGGTAACGGCACAACTTGCGATGGAAGCAAAGCGGTTTCAGACCCTCTTTTCGGCTGTTTATCCCTGAATGACGATATTGCCATCCTCTTTTTTGTGTGATTCCTTACTTTTATGACTCTGCGCACGACAAAAATTGATCACGCCGGGAAGCACGAGGATGTTCCCTTGGTCACTACTACACTAGTCACTTGTTGGTCACTAGCTTACCCGAATCCTAATCCTAATCTTAATTAAAATAATGACACTAGTACCATTGTGGTACCGAACAATGTATCCTTGAAGCTTCATATCTCATTGATGATGTTTATGGCCTAGCGGCTTTAAGCTGGAATCGGGACCAAATGTGATTGTGCTGCCACAATGTGGCAATGAAATATGTATATGCTCATCGGGCATAAGGAACATCCCAGGAATAAGTAATGTTCGATAGAGTAACTTTATATAAAGCACAACTTCCACTTGATGAACTTCTTCTTACGTAACCACAAATATGTGCGACAATTGCACCCCAAAAGTGTGTCTATCATGCTAACGTCACTGGGGCGTGGACCCAACAGATTGAACCAAACCGTTTGTTGTTAGCACTATACTATTACTACGCACGCATGATAACACTAGCTTGGAGTGACTGATGCCAAAACAAAGTTCAAGCTGCCTTTCCCTAAAACCATCGTTTCAAAAATTCACCATTTTGCAAACAAAAGAAACTCCTGGTAAGTTGTAATGAATTTATCTCCACAATACAAAGTGACGAAATGACATTACTTCGTATGCAATTGGTCCAACCTCAGGAAATAGCAGTGACTATGAAGAACCACGAATAGGATGCAAATTGCATCCTTGTGTTTTTTGATGAAGAGAACATTTTGCATCCAATTGAAACTGTGAACCCATAAAACCCATTAGTACTGATACAAGTAAGGGCATCTCTTAATTAAAGAAACCAGAGGCAAGCAGGGAACCTATATAAGATAATAAGAATCGTTTATGAAAAAGTCCTTTTTTCTAGAAATCTCTAAACAAGGACGTGGTCCCATGGCTGAAGGTAGAAAGAACAAACCCTAAGTTGTAAAGGCCATTTCCGTAATAAGAAGGCGTTATCGTTAATTACAGCAAAATCCCATCCCATGAGTCCACCACCTCTCTCTTCCCTGCGATCCTCTGGCAGTGGCACTAATTACAGACAGGGCCCCTGTGACATCCATAAGTAGTCCAACACCTCTTCTTCCCCTCCCCACGCCTTCACTGCTCTCTTCCCTTTTTCCTGCCATGGCCTCCCTGTGCGTCATTGCGCTGCTCTCCCTCTTTTCGGCAATGGCTCTGGTCGACGCCCGCATTCCCGGCGTCTACTCCGGGGGGACATGGCAGACTGCCCATGCTACCTTCTACGGCGGTAGCGATGCTTCTGGAACCATGGGTATGTCATCTCTCTCTCACATATCTCTCCCATATCTCAAGTCATGCAACATTTAATCATCTGCTTTGTTCTACTATGCAGGCGGTGCTTGCGGGTACGGAAACCTCTACAGCCAGGGATACGGTGTGAACACGGCGGCGCTGAGCACGGCGCTGTTCAACGAAGGGCTGAGCTGCGGCTCCTGCTTTGAGATCAAGTGCGCCCGGGACCAGGACCCCAAATGGTGCCACCCGGGCAGCCCTTCCATCTTCATCACCGCCACCAACTTCTGCCCTCCCAACTTCGCCCTCCCCAACGACAATGGCGGCTGGTGCAACCCCCCTCGCACCCACTTCGACCTCGCCATGCCCATGTTCCTCAAGATCGCCGAGTACCGCGCCGGCATCGTCCCCGTCTCCTTCCGCCGGTAAGAATCCATCCAAATGACCAAATCGCCCTCCATGATTTACCAAATCCTCTGGAATCGGCTTTTCTGGTTTCGACTTTTGGACGGTGGGAAAACAGAAGAGGAAAAGCCCGGAGTTGAAAGGATTTCAGAATCGGCGAATCTCGTCTTTTTGGACGGCCCATTCCGTCTTTGGATTCTTTTGTCCCATTCCATTTTGACGTCACCAGCGATTCGGCGCATTTTATATTTTCCCCAGAATATTTATTTTCTTTCATTTTCCCCGCTGGAAAGTAATTTCCGATCACGAGATGTCTGGCCATTTCCGCTCGTACCGATCCCGTCACGGTCAAAGCGCATCTACCAATGTCTGCTCAGCTTTACTTTATTTTCTTTTTCCTTTTCCGATTTTCTGCCTGATAAAACGCGTGAATGTAGCGGAAATCACGATCCGGATTTCCTGGGGTAGTTGGCAATTTAATATGACGAAAACGCCCCTGGAGGGAGTTCGGTCAATTTGACTCTGGCGCGGCGTGGGGGGCCGCGCCGTCAGCAGACTGACCGTTTTGTCTTACGTTCGTTAACGTTTTCTTGGCCTTTTTTTCAGGATCCCGTGCAGAAAACAGGGAGGAATCCGCTTTACTATTAACGGTTTCCGTTACTTCAACCTGGTGCTCATCTCCAACGTCGCCGGCGCCGGTGACATCGTCCGGGTCAGCGTGAAGGGGACACGCACCGGGTGGATGCCCATGAGCCGGAACTGGGGCCAGAACTGGCAGTCCAACGCCGTCCTCATCGGGCAGGCGCTCTCGTTCCGCGTCACGGCCTCCGACCGCCGCACCTCCACCTCGTGGAACATCGCCCCCGCCAACTGGCAGTTCGGCCAGACTTTCTCCGGGAAGAATTTCCGGGTCTGACTATAAAATGCAATGAAATTCCCGCCATTTTTTTGGCGGGTATTTTGGTTTTTTGGCGGGTTTTAGTAAAAGAAAAAGAGATGAAGTAAAAGATTAGGGGAGGGAAAGAAGGGGATTTTGGTAGGAGGGAAAAAGGAAACAGTAAAGAAGAAAAGGGATTGAACCCTTTTTGTTTTGGTGACATTGTTATTAATGTGTCATGTGTAACAGTGTAAGGTGATCATTTTTGTGTCTTGTGTTATTTGAGTCGCAAAGGTGTGGGTCTCAACTCAAGGGAGAGTGGTTGAAGTGGCTGCAGGAGAAATAAGAACATGTAGCCCGCAACTACATACTAGTAGGTGTCTTAAATTCGTATGTCATATGGCTATTGATGTGCGATATGTACTGGCTTTTTTAACAGTGGAGTGTGTATCAATGAATATAATAGTATGTTTTTCATAGTTTAATTTTGCTACTCTTTTTGCTTGCAGTTAGCTCTAACATTATTGTGCTTTCTCTTATGCTCAATTTTAGTAACAAGTGTGCTGGCTCCCGAATCTCCGTTGATGCATTGTGTTTAACTGGAAGGATCCTAAACTACTAAAAATACAAGGAGCTATGTTTTTTTTTTGTTTATTTGCAGGATGAGCAATGTTGTACCACATACTAACCTACAATGTTTCTAAGTACTTCAACCTGACGCGGAGGCGGATGAAGTTTGCAAACTGCCCCTTGCTAGATTCTGATATGGAAAATGATATTTGTACACTAGGCCCTACACTGTTTTTTCTTAGATAGAGAAAGTGGACAACGCCCTCCCCTCCATCCCTAATACACACATGGTAACGTGGACTGCCGTTCCCTCTGTGACGAATCAAAACCAGTGGACTGTTACTGTAGAGTACAAATTCGGTGTAGGATCACTGTTCTTCTGATTTAGTACATTTTTGTTTTTGCTACTGATTAAGTACATGGGTAACTTCGTTTAGCAAAAAAAAAAAAAGAAGTCTTAGGATGAGGGGAACGATGGGATGGAGGAATATTGAGAAATAGGATGAGGATGAAGGATTTGGCCAAGGACTCAATAAAAAAAGGCAACATCCTATGCCTTTGGGCCTGGGACAGTATGCAAGTAGTGTCTCCAGTCACCCTAGAGTGTACAATGTATAAAATTTATGGTAGGAATAGGATGAAGAAGTTGGCTAAAGACTTAAAAGAAAACAGCCGTCCTACTCCTTTAGGCCTGACTCCTGAGGCAGTGTGCAAGTGGTGTATCTAGTCACCCTATAGGATACAGTGTATGATCCTTTTTCGGCTAGTGTCGTTACTCAAACATAGCTACTGATGGTGAAATGAATTGACTCCTGCACATATTTTGCATTTTGCAGTCATAACGCTTATGATGGTGAAATTTCGTCCTCAATATGGCTAATGTGCCTTGCAAGAATAATGGCGAAGTTTTTTTTCTTTTTGGTACAAGATAATGGCAAAAGCCAGGACAGCTGCAAGTGAATCAACTCATCGGGATTGAGGCATGGCATATTGCGACTTCACACTACATTCTGTTGGTTATCGTCTTTAATCTAACTAGTTCAGCAAGTCTAACTAGACAGAAGGTAGTAATCAATGGGAACAATTCATAGATTCACAACTGTTACAGTGCACAATACGTCCACAGCCACGTGAATGTTGGTTGGAGAGATCTGATGTGCTTCCTTTCCTCCTCTACCTATTGACAATGTTAATAAGCTTTGGTTCTTGAAGCGGATTGTCGCACTCACAGTGGTTAATGCGCAAGTTTGATAATAGAACTAGCAACCTCCACATGAAGCAGCATTATGCCGCCCTTGCCATCCCATCGACGTAAATTACTTGAATATGACATCGACTGGTTATCACCATTGACAAATTTATGCAAATAAGTTAGCTGACACATTCACATTTTCTATTCTGTTGCACTTCTGTAGGCACATCTATTTCACTCACAGCTGCTATATTCCCATTTTGTAATTGTCGACTTTCGTTCACAACATAAATAAAATTGACAGGGTGGTGTGCGACAGCAAGCGAGCTACCAAAACAAAGACAGACTTCTTCAATTACCTTTACAAAAGTAGAGTTTGCCGATTCTGACACCCGATTATTCTGCAAGGGCACCCGTTTGTCTAATTTACTAAACCTGGACGGAGGGAGTAGAAAATTAAAGCCATGAGCATTAGGTTCAAACCTATTCCAGTTTGGACTCCACCTAATCTGTACAGAAGCCAACGGATTTGAATAAACTCAATTTCATAGTTCTACCAGATCACCGACATTTTCAAGTATTGTCTTCAGTTTCCCCAATCCCATTTGTACTGGCTTCGAGAATGGGTGATCCTAAAGTACTCACTTTCCAAAGAAAAAGTATGATTTCTCAATATCCGTTTAAGCCTGTTTCCTAGAAACCCTCGTACTCATTTTTTTTCTCCTGTGCAAATATTCAGATTGGGTAATGATTACACTTGCAAACTGCCCCTTGCATAAACCATTCAAGCAATTAATTGAAGGTAATAATCCTGTCAGCCAGATATATATGCAACCGGATTGCAAATTACACGTACTTGAATGGATAATTTCTCACTGATTTTTAGAAACCATAAACATCCTTTCTGTCAACACCACATTTTGCAAATGTTTAAAGAGAAACAAACTATATATAACATTTTCAAGCAGGCAAGCATAACATCATTCAACCAACAGGCATATTGCCTCACCAGGAAATTAGATTCAGGTTTCTAAAATTTTTGTTAAAACTGCACCAAGTTGCTTTTTGTCAAGTGAAGCTATCTGATAATCCTTTCCATCTTGTCAAGTAAAGTTACCTAATAATCCTTTCCATCTTCTTCTCCCAAGAGGACTAAACCAGCTTCACATTCATCAGACTGCCTTTTCTCAACTAGATTTCTACAAAAAAGCTAATGGTCTCTTACGCTTGTTTGTTTTGTTTGTTTTCCATTGTTTTATTACATATTGTATAGCCTCTTTCAAAGTAGCCTTCCTGTCCTCTGGAAAAGACCAAAGCTCAGGAACACAATACCTTCCACTGGGATTGTAATCATTAATTTCCAGTACAGCTCTACTCACAGCATCATATACTTCAATGCCCCATTCCTCCTTCAATTTTTTAAGCCTCTTATCATCTTCGTTTATGACTTCTTTCATGTCCTGTGTAAGCAAAACAGTTTCAAATGATCTAGAGTCACAGACAGGAATAGAAATAGCAATCAAACTGCTGCAGAACATGCGTTAGAGCGTTAACAAAAATTAACGAAATTATGAGAATAAGATCATTCACAAGCCCAAATCACATAATTTACAGGGAGACTGTCTTGTGCACTCGTTTCATGGTTTACAGGTATATCGGAATCCAATATATCCGTGACCTTAAGGATAAGCTATACCAAAGATATATCGGAGGTATTGAGAAAGAAATGAGATATATAGGCGATATATCACAAATATTAGGGAAATACATGTTGGCAACAAAACGAATATTTTCAAATCTATCTTATTAATCTAAGCATATACTCCTATTAACATCTAAAGGTCTTAATACTAATATCAAACAATCATAACAACATGTAAGGACAATTATCCTAACATAATATGCATTTGCCAAGTAGACAACATGATCAATAATGATAAAGAAGAGCAAATATGAAGGTAATATCAATGATAGTGGACGCCTAAATAAAGTTTACAAATCAAAACAAGAACATATGATGCAGAACATGATAGTGTATTGCTCGCCAGTGCCAGAAAAGATGCGTAGGAGTTTCCAAACATTGTTGACAAGGGTGGGCACAAGATATTGCCAATATCAATCTCATATATATCATTGCTGTCTCGGATACACATATCTCGGATAGTGCACACATATTCAGTTGTAAGGAGAGAGGGGAAGAGGAGAAGGAAGAAAACGATCAAACAAAAAGGGTACTCATTTCCACATCAAAGGCCAGCTGATAATGAATCAAACTTTAAATTTCACGATCAGTATATCTGTGCATTAAGCTAAAGAGTTCATGTGTAGAACAATAAAACTGAGAGAGTGGAGAACTAGCAACAAAACCAACATATAATGCATATGCAGAAAAGAGAAATACATACATCAGTTTTGCCGTCAACTTTGACCATTTTGAAAGGGTGCCATTCAGAATCCTTCATGTAATCGTCCTGCCATAGTGAGCACAACTCTGAAGCTTTAAGTGCTGCTTCATCGGGAGGAAGCCTGCGCTTGCATGCAATTAGAAATTGCTTTGGATCAATTTCTCCCATTCTTCTTACTCCAATCTTACTTGGCTTACTCAATATCTCTCTTAACCCCTAAAAATCACATCCAAGAGCAATAATTCAATCTTCTATAGCTCTATGATTAACATAATAAAATCAAAAGTTCGAATTAACATAATTGTTCAAGTAATAAACTCATACAGTGATTAACTCTTTGCGAGCATCCTGCAGCTCGTCATTGCTCCTCCGCTCTTTCACAATAAGCGTTTGATTAAGAGCTTCCAAGTCCTCCATCTCTTCTTCTTTCTCATCTAGCTCAGCCTTCATTTCATCAATCTTTTTCTGTCCTGAGTTATCGATGCCTTCCATGTGTTTCTGAACTTCAAGCTGTCCTTTCAGCTGTTCTATCTCCAATTCTAGCTGCTGCTTGGCATCTAATTTCTTTTCCAATTGAATAATTTCATCATGGACTTGTTTTTTCTTTCTCTGCAAATACAACATTCAAAATGTTAATTTAAGTACAAAACAAATGGCATTCCCTATAAACAAACAGAGTTATAGGTAGCAAACATAACAACAATGAAAACACCTTCTGCTCCTCCACCAGCCGTAAAACATTCTCATCAACCTTTTGTTGCACCAAACTTGCCATCTGAAGAGAATCACTCTCTGCAACATTCTGAAAAAAAGAAACTACCATCAACATTAAAAGTTCACTTTCTCAAGGATCAAACACTCTAGAATATAGCAGTAGATGCTGCTGATATGACAATAGGCAAAAAAGTAATGGCACACAAACACTCCTGCTAATCAATGAATCTTTTTAACATAGGAATGGCTATCGAACTTTTGCAAATGAAACGTCACCCAAAGTCACTTACCAGGTTGAGGTTTTAAATAAAGTTGGCATTTGCAAACAACAATGAAAAACAATTTATAAGTAGGATAGACTCCCTCCGTTCAGAAAATTGCAGTTTTTATTGGACCATGGGGCCCACAAGCAAGTCACGTGATTTCCTCAACCTGATCATTCCGAGCATTGAGCAGAGCAGGATTCTCCCGGAGCTTCCTCCGCACACCATCCAGATCCCCCGCCTTGGTGCACGAGTGAATCATCGCCGGTCGACTTCAAATTCCCTGGCCTCCTCTCCTCCCCCTCCTCCTCCACCACCACCACCACCACCACCGGCAAAATCGATGCAAAGCAAAGCTCGACTCCTCTCTTCCTCTTCTCCTTGGCAGCGGTGATGGCCGGACTCAATCCGACCGCCATGCAATTCGACGATTACTGACTTGCTTGCTTTCTTCGAATTTAAATCATTTTTCGGTTTCTTTGTTGTTTGATCGCTGGGAGGGGGTGAAGGCGAGGGCGAAGCGGGAGAGAAAGGAGAGCTGGGAGGTGGGAGGTGGGAGGAGGGGGGACGATGTTGGAGGAGGTGGCAGTCTGCCTCTGAGTTTCACCAAATATGAAAAAGGTGATCACTTTTTGGTTGAATGCGGGGAAGTAGATGGTTGAAGCCGACGGTGGCATCGCGATGGAGGGACGAAAACCGAATGAGGCAGTGTTGGAGGGAGGTTGGGCCATGGAGTAGAACTGATCTTTATGATTAAGATTTGTATTGAGATTTGAGATACAAGGAGAGAGGGAGAAGGAAGGGAAGAAGGCAGGGGAAGGATTGGGCAGGTGAGAAGAAGAAGAGTGGAAGGGGAGAAGAAAAGAGGACCACGTGACTAGGCCAAATGTACACAGTATTTTGAAACAGTGATATTTCCCAAATGTACACAATATTTCAGATCAGAGGGAGTATACCATACGCTGCTCATGTATGTGATCTCTGTCACTTTATGCCATTTATATATAAGACTGGAAGCTGGAAAGGCAGCCAATAAACAAAGTGACTGCATCTATGTCCCGCTTCACTGAGGCAAAATTAGATTGTTCATGTGTATTATCAACAGCCTGCTTGACATGGGCACGGACAAAGAAAAAATGTGGATATCTTTCTCGGCAGAGATAAGACAGCAAATTTTTGGAGAGAAGATGAATAGGAAATTGAGGGAAGAAAGACAGCTGGAGATGAAGAAATGGGTGGTGAATACAAAAAAATAAAGGGAAGGGAGCGAACAGGCTATGGAAGGTGAGGGCAACACAAAAAATAAAGGTCGGGGTGCAGTGGAGAAAAGGTCTGATAGTTACTCCAACTACAGATTTTCCAGCTTTCAACATGCAACATGTCTTACAATATTCAGAACACTTGACTCCAGTTATATTACACAAACTAACGACCAAACAAGAAACATTGGCCATTTTTCTAATATCTGCTACATTTTCATTTCGTAGCGAGGAGGCAGATGAGCAATGCCTTCCATTCCTTCCACATACTCCAATGGACTTATGCACCTTATTCTTACAATTACATGCAAAAGCCACATTGGCAATCAAGAAGAACAGCAAAAGCTAGAATTATGTATAAATAATAATAACAAAAAAAATAATACCTTCAGCTTCTCTTGTTCAATTTTCTTCTTTTCACTTTCATTCTGAGCCTCCTTCTTATCCAAATCTTGCATTCTCAGTTCAATTTCTCGTCTTTTACTTTCTAACTCCTGCTTTTGCTTTTCATTATCCTCACAAATCATTTTCAAGTGAAGATTTGCATCCTTTTGCAGCTTGTGAATTGCTTGCAAAAGCATGAACGATACATATTTAGAAAAGTAGGCACCAAGCATACTTACACATTATCAGATCAATATATCCCATATGCACCAAAGATGACCAAGTCAGTTATCTTTCAATCTACAAGAAATTAAAGTTAAATACTAGACACAAATTTGCTTCAACTGTTAGCATGTAAACTGGAGAAGACACGCTACGATTCCATGCAGCACAAAAAAAGAGAAAGCAATAGAAGCAAAAAAATGCAAGAAGGATTCGCAAACAACATAAAGAAAATCAACAAGTGTAGTGCTGAGAATAGCACATCTACAGCTGATGTCACCGCATGCAAAGGCCTTAAGACGCACATCAGAAAAACTATGGCCTGATGGTGGGCAGTTATCTGAGTGGTCCACAAACACACACGAATATGATTGTTCTAATATATATGTATACCTTCATTGTAATTTTGATCTAATCTGTCTTTATCCTCCATCACTTTTTGAAGTTCTTCACTAGTTTTACGGATTTTTATTTCCAAACATTTCATATCTTGGACTTTCTGATCAATTTGGTTGTTCAGAGCTTCAAATAGTTTGTAATCCTTCCTGGTTCGTTCCTGTTCAAGCTCAGAAACGGTTTTCAAGTCCCCGTGTTTCCGAAGATGATCTCCAATGATCCCCGATGATCTATAATCATCATTGCGTGCAAGCCATCCATAGATGCTTGTTGACCGATGCTTCTTTTCATGCCACTGCTTTCTCCCATGATTCTGTGTCTCAAAAAATGTTTCAAATTTCAAAGCATCTTGTAATCCAGACCAATCCTTCTTAAAATCCACTACGGCATTTCCAGTATGTCCTCGGTAATTCCACAGAGCATGAACTTTCACGGGGTTGAACTGAGAATACTTCTGTTTCAGCTTTGAATTATTCTCCCCAACAAGTAAACCATTCTTGAATTCGGTTGGAAGATTTACAAGGATGCCCATCCAAGGCCAAACATACTCTTCTTCATTCTTTAACTCCACATTGGCAGGCGGAAGTTGATCAAGCTTAGGTTGGGGGCATTCCTCAGCTAAATTGGTCTTCAAAAATGTGACCAGAGCTTGATGATACGCCATAACCTTGAAATTTTTGTTTGATAATCCAGTTGCATTGGCGTGTTGAAGAAGATCATGACGCCTATAGTTCTTCTTTTTCTTTCCCGAACAAAAAGGGCACTGGAAAGAACCATCGGAAGATTGGACCTTGTAAAAACCAGACTGCAATTTCAGGTAGAGTTTTCTCGCAACATCTTCAATCTCGGACTCACTAATTGCTGAATCTTCCTCCGAACTGTGGTCCGTACACATTATATCCACTGAGAGTCTGCAGTCAGCAAGCAAAGAAAACAGTAATTAGCAAGAATGGCATACCACACAACACATACTCGGTGGAAAAAAAACAGTTCATTTGAAAAACTTAAAATTTGCACATATAGAGTGGAAAAACAGTTCATTAATGTTTTAAAATTGATCAAGTCCCAAAGGTAGGTAGTAAACAATGCAGTGACTGAAATGCATCAATTTCATGATTTCATGCATTACAACAGTAAGAAGAAATAATTGATAACTAGGAGCATGATTGGAAACATATGTGATGTCACAAAACACTTTCTAGTGACCATATGAAATGTCATACAAAGATTAATTTTCTTTTAAGCAACATCTGGAAAACAAAGCATCTAGAACCAAGGACTATCTCATGAACACTTGATGCAGATTATACCAAACCATAAGACCGATCTTCACTGACAAAATAGCAAGTGGACCGGTATAGAACATAACAAAGAGCACCAAACACCCTATCCAACGTGCATGGAGAAGAGGAGAACGATCAACACAGAATCCTCGCCTCTGCGGTCTCTCTAGCATTTTTCTTTTCTATTTTAGAGGGTATATCAAACATTTTTGCTGGCCAAACTCATTTCCTCGTGTAAGTAGAACACGTAACAACAAGGCAGGCACTAACCAGTGTAGCAGAAAAATGAATCACAAGTTTTATCAGTAAAAACAAGGAACCAAAAAAAGGCAGAAAACCTTAGGCAAGGAAATACAAAAAACCCTCACCAGTCACGCCATTTCCCAAATGAAGACGCAGAAGCTAAGCAAAAAATGATTAATAATCCATATGAGTCAATAGCACCAGATCTCTCAACTAAAACCCTAATATCATACCATTCAGGGAAAAATGAATACCTGAAAAAGATTCAACAAGGAAATGCACCGTGAAAACCAAGCTCACAGCGGCGATCCTCAGCGGAACTTCCGGAGACGAAGCCAATATCAGAGGGTCGAGAGTGAGGACGGTGTAAAGGGGGGAGAGGGGAAGGCGGAAATCTGTGCGAGGCGAACAAGGGGAAATGCGAACGGAGATTGTATCAGAGAAGGGCGGCGCCGGTGGTGGAAGAGGCCGGAACCACGGCGGTGGGAGGAGGAGCCGAGGTGATGGTTCCGTGGGAATGATGGACTGTGAGAGACTCGAGAGGCATTTCGGAAGGAACGAAAAAGGAAAGAACAGAGTAGCCAGGTAGGAAGGTGAAACCAACGGAGTTTCGTCAGCCGTTGATCATCCGAAATCGATGGTGAAAATGGAAGCGTACAGTACGTCGTGCACTCGTGGTGTACCTACAAAGCTTGCACTAATTATTTAATTAAAAAATTTACTAAAAAATAGGAGCTGGACATAATTTTTTATCTCCACGTGTTCTTTTATTCGTTAAACTCCTCCACTTGTTCTGTTGCATTGGATTTTGCATCAGGTTTTATTAATTCCATTAAAATAAGTTTTTTTCACAATCGTTGACATATAGATGTAAAGTTTTAAACTTCATTTTTCACCAAGAGAAAAGTTTTTCAAACCTCTTTCAACATCAAAATTATGCTCTTTTGTTGCTTATGTTATGTTTGAAAATTTGTTCAACCAAATAGGATAACTAATATAGGATAGATGGAGTATTTAATATTAATAAAGATAAAAATATTAAATATGGCATTTTTATACAAGATTGAGCTTTTGGGAAAACGGTCATATCTTGGTTTCAAGTCCAGCAAAAGGGCACAGTTTATTCTCCTCTCCTGTAATTATGTTTAGGGCAGTGATAACCCTACATCAAATTCTTACACATTTCCATACACAGCTGATGTGTTTTCCATACACATCAGCTGTGTATGAAAATGTGTAGAAAATTTGATGTACAAATATTGTTTCCCTTATGTTTAGGTGCTAAGTTTGAAAAATCAATTATTTAACAAGAACATGAAGTTATGATTTATATTTTGTTTTGTTATCCTATGGTTCTTTTATATATTGTTGTCTCGTGCCTTAACCAATAAATATCGGTTGACCAGAAAGATAAAATATCGGAGATATTGTGTAAAGAAAATATCGGTGGTCTAAAACTAGTTATTATTATATATTTTCACAATATAACTTCTAATGAGTATAAATTTTAAAATATACATTAAAAATACGTATATAATTCAAAATATGTGTGTTGCGCTTTCAACTTGTATCTTTCCACTTAGTATAGGTTGAGAAACAAACGAGAAATTATTTTTTTATTTAAAAAATAAAAAAAAATATTTTTATTTTAAAAAACGTCGATACATAGAACCGAAACCGTCGCCGATATAGGTGATATTATAAAAACTCCAAAATTAATATTACAATGGTTGAAAGCCAATATCCATATATGGGCGATATATTGGTGATACAACATTCCATGGCCTTGACTAGAGTATGAAGTTAAAATCCATAAACTCCTGCCAAACTTTTTGTTAAGAGAGCAAAAAAAATACTTCCTCCGTCTAAAAAATTCGGACAGAAGAGTTCGTCTACCCTCACCAACATTAGTTACCAACTTTCAATCACTGCCAACAAAATTGTGCTATAACAATGAAGGCATGAGAAGGGGAGAAACTACATTGTTCTTCTCTTTCGCTAACTGTCTTCTTCCCCGCCCATACCGGTGGCACGGCCACCCTGCCCGGCGCCCAGTCATGCTAACTCTTTTGCCTCCTCCTCCCTTAGATGATCTCCGCCCCTTCTCTACTTGCATTGACCTCCACCTCTTCTCCCGTCTTGGTTTAGCCCAGATAAAATTAGGTTGATGGCCATGGCCGCAACCTAGTTTGCCTAGCCATGGCCGCCAACCTCGCCATACCAAAGAAATGGAGTATTTGAGAAGAGAGCGGAGGAGAAAAATGCTCGCTTTAAGTCACATAAGAGAAATCGGAAATAAATGACGTGAGAAGTACCCATACGAAGAAGATGATAAAATTACGACTGTACCATCGCAACTAAACACTGGGGAGTGAGGAGGTTCCCAGGTCCCCTCCGTACACGTGTTGGAAAATCCTTCTCACGCCCCAAACGGCCCCTTAGTGATGGAGGGCGGTGACGATGTGTGGTGAGAAAACATTTTTCTTTTTATAATCATCTTTTTTAATAGCTACAAGGCTAGGCCATGTTTTTAAAAACCACCGTTTATTCAGTGCAAGTTTTTGACTTTACTGAAAATGAGTTTCACACTTCACTTGAGATACCAACATCAGAGGGCAAATGGGATTTCAACTTTGTTCTACCAAAGTTGGGAATCACTTATCGAGAATATTATGCGAATTCCATCAATTCTATGGAATATTTTTCTTATGTTTGACTAGGTTCATGGAGTACCTATTGCATTCCACTCCATTCTATGGAATCTCAAAAAAATTCTAAAAACAGCCATGTTCCGGAAGGTAGTTTTATGAAATTTATAGATTCCAATTCCATGGATTAATCTCCGTCTAAAAGAATATTAGGTTTTATTAAATATTAAAGAAGAGGTTTTAAATCTATTTAAATTGACCACATGGGCCATCTAAAACGGGACAGTCCTCTTTATCAGTTTGGAGCATCAAACCCAGGACGGAGGGAATATAAACACTCACCATTCACCGCCACTCCGGAAACTAGTTTCCGGGAATCTCGTTTCGGTCTTATTTCTGGCCCATCTGCCATTTCCTGAGGGTGTCTCCTCCGGTCTCGACTACCTTGGCCCCTGCAATTCAGCGTTTCAGCTCATCCTTCCGCGGTTAGGCGGAAATCGATTTTCTACTTCAGAGATCGGTTTTTGCACAATCAGAGCAGAGCCTTCTCGGCCTCCTCTCTGGTGGCCATGTTTCCGCAATTCGGGGCGACGGCGGAGAGCTTGAGCAAGGCGTCGAGCCTGGTGTTCCGGATCGGATCAGATGCCCATCTCTACGACGACCCCGAAGACGTCAACATCGCCCCTCTCCTCGACAGCAAATTCGATTCCGAGAAGTCGGAAGCTCTCAAGCGATTGCTCGCCCTCATCGCTCAGGGTTTCGACGTTTCCAATTTCTTCCCCCAGGTAGGCCGCTCTCTCCTTCCCTTTCCTTTCTGCTTTTGCGTTGCTAAAATTCAGCTATATTACGATATCGAATTGCTAAGATCTGTTCATTTGATATGGGAATGCAGGTTGTTAAAAACGTGGCATCGCAATCTCTGGAAGTAAAGAAACTCGTCTACTTGTACCTGCTGCATTATGCCGAAAAGTATGAAATTGTTCCTTATCATTAATTACTGCAAAATGCATTTGCTGCTTACATTAGATTTTTTTCTTGTGTAAGCTCTCTTTTGCTATTGATTTGTTATCTGAAAGAGGTAAAGATATCGGCCTCATTTTGCTGTATCTTTTTATGTAACTTACACGGCTCGTCTCGATTTGAAAAACTACGGGTCCAACATACATGGCTGCATTTGCTCTCTCAAGACCAAAAACACTGGAAGAGGGAAAAACTCTGTTCTTTGGTACTGGCCGTCCAGTAAATTCCACTCATGTTACAATCTTGACAAGGCTCATTGGACAGAACGAGTAGTGCTTCTTTGTATGTCATGTTGATTTGTTGAGCATTTTGTTGATACAGGCGTCCAAATGAAGCACTGTTATCGATCAACTGTTTCCAAAAGGACTTGTCGGATACAAATCCTTTGGTGCGTGCTTGGGCCCTCCGGGCCATGGCCGGAATTCGATTACATGTTATAGCTCCTATTGTCTTGATGGCTGCAACCAAGTGTTCCAGAGACCCCTCACCGTATGTTAGAAAATGTGCTGCCAATGCTCTTTCCAAAATTAATGATTTGCGCATGGATGAAAACGTTTCTGCTCTTGAAGAGGTCAGTTTTATCATACGAATGTGTACAATTCTACGAGATTTACGAAGACACTTGGTATATATGCAGCTGTAGTCTTTTTAATCGTTTGGACTCTGACTTTACTTTATGATTCTGTTTGAAGCTCCTTTGTTTTTATGTTGGTATTGGAGTTATTCTGAAGCTGTGTTTTTTCTTTATCCTACCATCTCCTACCTCCTATATGGCCATAAGCATCTTCATATGCACATCTCTTTTTGTTCAAGAGAGAAAATGTATACAAAGCTATGTATTATTGAGTTACTGACATATATATGAGAGATTAAAGGAATTGTAGATCAGCAATAACTAAAAATAATTAATATAAATTGCAATTTAACATCATCATTACTGATGTTTGTATGAATGTTTTCAGCTTGTTGGTATCTTGCTCAGTGACAATTCACCTGGAGTAATTGGAGCAGCTGCGGCTGCTTTTAATTCTGTTTGTCCTAGTAATCTTGCTATGATAGGCAAAAACTTTCAGCACTTATGTGAAACACTGCCAGATGTAGAAGAATGGGGACAGATTATCTTGATTGGGATTCTTGTTCGTTATGTAATATCACGGCATGGGATTGTAAGAGAGTCACTTCTGGGACTGTCTTGCTCAGGTCAGCATACATTTGAGAAAGATACTTCAGAAGAACATGTTATATCTAGCCATGATTTAAGCTATGACGGAAGGCAGGGTTCTATCTCAGCCATCATTGGATCATTGCTCAGATGCTATATAGAATGGCCAACTGAAGACTCATCATATTCTAACTGTACAAGTAACATAGTTGCTGAATTGGATCCTGCATTTTTGACAACGAGTCAAAATGATGATGTCAAGATTTTACTTCAGTGCACCTCCCCCTTGTTATGGAGTCAAAATAGTGCAGTAGTTCTTGCTGCTGCTGCCGTGCATTGGATTGTGGCGCCAATAGAAGATGTCAAAAGAATTGTGAAACCAATTTTATTTATTCTGCGATCGTCACCATCCTCAAAATATGTGGTAAAATTCTCTTACATTAACAAGAATCGAGCATGCATTATGAAAGTGCATTTTCCTTTTTTTTATCAAATTTTAAGCAGAAAAGGTAGTTTTCTGTTGTGAAAAAATGTTAATATTTCATATTAGTCCAAATATATATTATACTTTTCTAGTTGCAATTGTTAACTGCCATTTATTTTCTTCTCATCGGTATTTAACTGCCATCTAGAGGAGAAGCTTAGGGAGTGTAGGTTGCTTTGGTACGGGCACATGCAAAAAAGACTAATAGATGCTCCGGTGAGAAGATTAGAAAGGATGCATGTAAATGATGCCAAGAGAGGGAGAGAGAGACCTAACAGAACTTGGATGAAATTAATAAGAAAGGATATGTCTTTGCTTTCTCTTACAAAAGAGATGACTCAAAACGGGCTAGAATGGAGGCGTAAGATCCATGTCGCTGTCCCTAAATTGTTGGGAACAGGCGCTACTTAATTATGATTATGATATATTCTAGATGTCACTCATGCAATAATGTTTTGTTGTCTTTCTTCTCTGTAATACATCTAGATGTAAGTATGAGAATGCTTTTGATAAAAGTTTTACCTTGCTTCAAATATCGGTGAATGGTAGGCCAGAGGAACTATTCTTTTAGATCATTGTTTTATGGAGCATGCCAAAAGTGGATGTAGAAAAACCCTATTATGCATTGTTCTTATTCTTCAAATGCACTGCTCTGTGATCTTAGATTTAGATCTTAACCACTTTCGCGAGGTACAGTGCGAGCGCTGTCCTATCGAGATCTAACGGCCCAAGATGTGCCTGACACTGACAATTATGCTGGGTGCAAACTAATGAGACTCTTTTTTTTGTTAATTCGGTTTTGGTTTAATGCATTATTTATATCCGATGTGACCAGTTGTATGGCTTTTTTCTTTCTAAACTCTTTTTGTTTATTGTGTTGAGCATAAAAATACCATAGTATGTTGTCTTTTGTGTTTGTGATTTTTTTTGGAGTGCAAAAAGTACCTGCCTTCTTGTGGCAAAGGATATTATGGTTTCCTCCTAAATTCAATCTTGGTACTCTTGCTTATGATTTTCTTGAATTTTCCTGTTATTTGCTACGTTTTCCACTTATTCTTTCTGTAATTGTTGAACAGGTTCTTTGCAATATACAAGTATTTGCCAAGGCGATGCCTTCTCTTTTTGCTCCTTATTTTGAAGATTTTTTCATAGCTTCAATGGATCCGGATGAGATTAAAGCCTTAAAACTTGAAATAATTTCCGTCATTGCATCCGACTCATCTATTCAGTCAATATTGCAAGAGTTCCAGGTGTTGTTATTACTGCTATAATTCATACTTCGGATAAATTTCATATATATGACTGCTGATAGTGATATTATTGTATTGGTTCCTGGTGGAAGGACCTGGTCAGTTTTTATGCATTCCCTACTGCTACATAACCTAATTATGATTTAAACTGCCTCCCCCCCCCCCACCAAAAAAAAAAAAACCCATGCATCACGACTAGAAGAGTTGAAACAGGAAGTTGCAGAAATGTAATATGTTGTTTGCAAAAAGAAATTATTATCAATTAATAATTTATGTGTCATAGAGAGGTTTTGGAGGTTGGGCTTATCTTATAGACACTGAACGATCACGGAAGACAAATTCGTCAACATGTCATGTCAACAGCTCATGCTTCCAACACTGATTGCAACATTATAATTAATCCGCAACTTTATCTTTATGGGCAAATCTGTTGGCCATTCGACTGATCTCTATCTTTTAGTGTGCTGTTAGGATTATGTTAAAGATTCAGATAGGAGATTTGCTGCTAATGCTGTTGCTGCCATTGGTATCTGTGCACAAAGACTTCCAACAGTTGCATATAGTTGCATGGACGGTCTTCTAGCATTGGTTCAACAAGGTTTGGTTTGTTACCATAACTTTCTTTAATTAAATTTTCCATGATGCGTATCAGATTTACTAAATGCCCAATTGGACTTGCACTATGGCGACAGAATCTTCCATGGATGGTTGGGACCCAACTGGCTGTGAAGCAGGTGTGTTGAGTCAAGCAGTCATGTCTGTTAAGGCCATTATGCAGAAAAGTCCAGCTTTGTATGAGAAGGTAATCTATTACTAATTCATTTTGAATCTCCATGTGAAGTATTTTTTTCCCACTTCATTTTCTGTTCCTATTTTTGACATTTTTGAGATTTGGTTACATTTGTACTTTTTTTTTTGTAGAAACTTGATAGGGATCTCTGATCGATAGGGTCACTTGGGTGTTTATGACTATTTTATTTGCAAGTCTATCAAATCCGACCCTCCTGACTTTGTAGGCTTATTGTCGTCTAAGCATTTGTTGTTTGTGCCTTCTTGCTTGGTTCTCCACTTCAACCTGTAAAATATTCTAATAAAGTTGAAAAGAAACAATTACGCCTAGTAGACTTCAGAATTTAAACTGAGTGCATCGATTTGACTTTTATGTGCTACTGTTTATATTTGGGTGATTTGAATTTTGGTTAGTTCTGCTTAAGTTGCATGGGCCTTAAGAATAACTGTGTAGTACAGTTGTGCTAAGATAACAATCCAGCTTCCATGACCAATACTTAGATGGTTGGCTACATAGTGATGAGATGAATATGTACTTTATTTACCTACTAGAAGCTGTACCAAGTGCTTAGTAGTAAAGGTTGATATCTATGGCCCTGCTGTTTGTTACCAAATTTATGAAGTAGTTTATCTGTTCCAGACATATGATGAACTCACATTTTCATGTAAGTTCTGTCACTCATAGAGACTTTTCATGCCTGTTATTTTGAAGGTTATTATCCAGTTAGCTCGTACTTTAGATAGCGTCAAGGTCTCTGCAGTTCGTGCATTGATTGTTTGGATTGTGGGAGAATACAACTCTGTTGGGCAGACAATATCAGATATTGTACCTACTGTGTTTCAGTACCTTGCTCGTTGTTTCCCTCTGGAGGAGCTGGAGACAAAGCTTCAAATTATTAATTCAACTTCGAAGGTAATTTTTTGCTGAAAGAGATGCATCTCATGTTTTCTTTTACAAATTCTGAATTATAAATTCAATAAACATATTTATCAAGAGCCTCTGCAAGAGCATCAATTACATTTTCGTTTACAGATTTACCCCATTTTCCCTCCTTCTGCCACTGCACACCAGAAAATCATGTTGATACCAGGAGAAGAAAATAATATTAGACAAACTACAGAAATCCAAGTGGTGCAAAGCAAAACATCATTGGAACATTTCTTCAAATTATAATATCAACCATTTGGAAAATTTTTAGATTCCCCACCATCTGTTTCTACAATAAAAAACTGCCGTTATGGAGTGAAAGTACCAATTGATTTAGAAACATGTGCAAGATAGAAAGAAGAAGAGAGAAGATAAAGCAAAAGATTGGTTGATATACAAATACATATGGCCTTATTCTTTTAGGTGGGATGTTCAAGCTTCTCTTGATTAGAGGTCAATTGCTGCAATGCTAAATCCAGTTACTGATAAAAGAAGTCTGCTAGCAATATATCTTATTTATTGCTTCAATAAATCCTCATTTCCACCTAGTCATTCTGGTCCCAATTAGAAGCCTTGAAAAACGTAATTAAAAGAGCAAAGAAAGTCATTGGTTATTTGCTAGTAAGTCAGTTGGATGGAGGTATTATCCAGTCTAGCTATCTTGACCCAGCTTGAATGGCTCAAATTTCAGCTCAATGCGTTGAGCGTGGTGCTGTCCTATCCTGTGTCTGCTTTACTCAAAATTTACCATTTTGTACATCTTTCGAATTTAACAAGGATACCTATATGTTCTTGATAAAAGAACAGTCCCCAGAGACATTTAAGGGGAATTTATATAATAAATCGTAAAAAAAAAAAATTATGAAAATGACACACTGTAGCAAATATTTGCAAAATAGGGTATCTGACAAGCCACGCTGCGTGGTTTTTTTTTTTAAAACCAAACCAAAAGGCGTCGGTTAAAAGAGAAAGGCGTCGGTTCAACCGACGCCTTTTACTGCCTTATGATTTACCGTCCCATTTTAAATAGGCAGTCACTTCAACGATACATATCTCTCTCATTTCTAACCCATTTTCGTCCCATTTTTTTTCATTCTTCCTTATTTTTAGTGCTCTTTCTAGTCATTATGATATCACAAAGATGTTGAGCCATCACATACCATTTATCGTAGTTTTTGTAATATTTTTTTCGATAAATAGCTATGCGAATGGATCAACATCTTTGCGATATCATTATGATCCAGAAAGACCTACTAAAAATAAGGAAGAATGAAAAAAAAAATGGGCAAAAATGGATGAAAGAATGAGAGAGATATGAATCGATTGAAGTTAGTCACCCCTTAAAAATGGTAAAGGGGTGATAACTTCAATGATGCATATCTCTTTCATTCTTTATCCATTTTTGCCCATTTTTTTTTTCATTCTTCCTTATTTTTAGTGGTCTTTCTGGTCATAATGATATCGCAAAGATGTTGATCCATTGCATGCTATTTATCGAAAAAAATATTACAAAAACTACGATAAATGGTATGTGATGGCTCAACATCTTTGTGATATCATAATGACTAGAAAGAGCACTAAAAATAAGGAAGAATGAAAAAAAATGGGCGAAAATGGGTTAGAAATGAGAGATATGTATCGTTGAAGTGACTGCCTATTTAAAATGGGACGGAAAATCATAAGGCAGTAAAAGGCATCGGTTGAACTGACGCCTCGTCGGTTCAACCGACGCCTTTCTCTTTTAACCGAGAGCCGACGCTTTTTGGTTTGGTTTTAAAAAAAAAAGCCACGCAAGCGCCCGCACCATGCGGGCGCCTGCATGGCTTGTCAGATACCCTATTTTACAAATATTTGCTACAGTGTGTCATTTTCATAATTTTTTTTTTACGATTTATTATGTTATTTTCCCGACATTTAATTTCCTGCATCAATATTAACATCTAGGCAAGGGAAGCGAGTTCAGCATGAGGTCAACTTTATTGCACTTGCAAACAATATTTTAAAGCTGAGAATTGGGTTTGATTCTCTCAGAATTCGACTAGGCAGCTTGTTAGCTCCCTGACAGGTCATAATTGTAGCCATTGGGCTGTGTTTTTCTCATGAGTTACACCAGCGCACTGCTCTTCCTCTTTCTTTTCTTCTCCTATTCATGAATCATGCATTTCATGCTGCATATATATTCTGACGACCATTCTATCACATTTATTGTAATGAAAATTACAACCCTTCGCACATTATTATTTTTAAATTATAATTGACAGGAAAAAGCCATTTTTTTTCCCAAACAACAGAGACACTGGATAAAACCGAGTAGGGAAAATAGGATTTTAGTTATTTCACTCGGAGTGAAATATAAGAGTTTTAAATCAGTATGGTTACAACATTCTTTAGCCAAAAAAAAGGGTTTGACTAAACTTTTGCATATTCGATTCACTCTTTCTGGAGTTATTTCATTATTGTACAGTATAATTAGAAGGTGAGAAATATGTCTTTCAATACTGCTATGGTCCACCTGCAGGGCAATTTGTTTCGTAAGGTAATGCAGGATGGGTTGTATTGTAAACCTGAGATACCTGATATTAATGTTGTTCGTATGAGGAAATTCTACCCGTGTTAACATGGTTTTTATTTTTCTCAGATTGTATTACTCTCAGGCAGAGAAGATCTATCGATGTTCAAGAAAATCCTCAGTTACATTCTTGAACTGGCAAAATATGATTTACATTATGATGTTCGTGATCGTGCCCGGACTGTTGGCAAACTTCTTTTTCGGACAGCTTCTCAATCTAATGAGGATGTAATGCGTTGTATCCGGGATGCAGATGTAGGGCAAGATATTGCAGGGCATCTATTCAGTAGGAAGACAAAATCAACGTCAGATAAACCCCCCAATATTCGTCTTTATCTTCCTGGATCTCTTTCACAGGTTGTTCTTCATGCAGCTCCAGGTTATGGACCTCTTCCAAAGCCGTGCAGTCTACTTTCTGAAGAATATATTCGGTCTTTGGAACCGGAAACAGTGCTGAATCAACAAGCTGCTAATAGAGATTTCTTTGGATCAAATGACCATGATACATCATCTGCACTTTCTAATGAAGAAAGTGATTCAGATTATAGTTCTAACTATTCCCGCTCATCTGACACTGAGAATTCTGGCCCTGAGATTGATGCAAGTAGTAATACTAACATAGTGGAGCCATTAATTCATCTTTCTGATGCTGGTTATGATGGTGGTGAACAAAATCATAAGTCTAGTAGCACTCCAGAATTGTCGAAGTTAATGTCTAATAATGCTTTAGAGTCATGGCTGGATGAGCAATCTAGCTTTTCTGATATGGACTTATCTCGGCAAGAGGCTGCAAGTTCATCGTCAGCCAGAATATCAATTAAGGATGTTGGAGTTAGGGGTAAACCTAAATCCCACACACTCCTTGATCCTGTAAATGGTAATGGCTTGAGAGTGGATTACTCGTTTTCCTTGGAAACTTCGAACATATCTCCATTTCTTGTTTGTGTGGAAATTTTCGTTGAGAATAATTCCACTGCACGATTGACAAAGATTGCTGTGAAAAGTGAAGAATCGGCGAGAAACTTAGAATATGCAATGGAATCACCGAACATGCATGAAAGGTGATTGACGTCCACTATTCTAGCTACATGTTTTTCTTTCTGGATGTTGGTGATCACTTTGCCTCTCTTAGATGTGTTAGCAGTAGGGTCTTTAATTTTTTGTTTCCTCAATGAATATTTGTGGTGCATTAAACTACTCTGATGGATCGTTAAGCATGTTATACTTTTGACTTCTCCAAGGCATCTAAAAACTGGTTTCCAATTTTTATCTGGCTTTCACTGTACTCTTATTGCTTCCATTTGGCATAACAAGAATGGCTGAAGACAGGATCTGGCCAAGTGGCATGTTTTCAGAATTATGCCATGAGATCCTTGGTTCAGGCTCCTGGCACTCCTTAAGTCTGTTGACCTGCTATTTAAAGCTCTGGAAGTTAGTTAGGAGAACCTGAATTGTTGAAATAAAATTGCAAATATAGCCTCCATATACGCTTTGTACTTAATGTCAAATGGCTGGAAAATTATCAAAGTTGGTTCTCATTGCCTCAATTGATTAAAGTGATTTCTTTTTGCTCGGTATTAAAGTGATTTGTATTGGTGTATTCTGCAGCTTGGGAACTACTCAAGATGCACCCACTTTGGTTCCAGTAGAAGAGATTGAATCTTTAGAACCGGGTCAAAAGACCATGAAACTACTTCAAATGCGTTTCCACCACCATCTGTTACCCATAAAGATGATTGTATCCTGTGATGGGAACAAGTACCCTGTGAAATTGTGGCCAGACATTGGTTACTTCATTCGGCCACTCTCAATGGATTTGGATACTTTTACGAAAAAGGAATCTCAACTACCTGGGATGTTTGAGTATTCTAGAAGGTCAGTCAGCTACTGCTTAAGACGTATTTTCTTCCAACTCTCAAATGTGCAACACTTCTTTTTTTGCTAAAAATGTTCAACACTACTTTTGCATCAGTGGCTTTATGGTTTTAAATACTCAGGTAACTTTTTCAAGTGTGTCTATGATAGAGTTGAATGACATAGCAGTATGTGTCACCAATTTATTATAGTATGAATATGGTGTTGATTATGACCATAATGATGATGTAACTTCTTCAAGTTACAGATGAAATATGCAAGGGCATAGAGTCCCCATTAGAAGCTAGGTTTTAATAATTTTTCGTGAAGCATCTGTTGTTTCAATTAACATCATGTTACTTTGAACTTTAATAGGTGCACCTTTGGGGACCACCTTGAAAATTCAACTGTTGAGGACAAATTGGTTAATGATGACAAGTTTCTTCTGGTCTGCCAAAGTCTAGCATCGAAGATGCTTAACAATGCAAATATTTTTCTTGTGAGCGTGGATATGCCAATTGCTACCAAACTTGAAGATACTGCAGGGTTGTGTTTACGATTTAGTGGTGAAATCTTGAGCAACTCATTTCCTTGTCTTGTTACTCTGAGGGTTCTTAAAGGCAAATGCTCCGAACCGTTGGATATCATGGTGAAAGTTAATTGCGAAGAGACAGTATTTGGCCTGAATCTGCTAAATCGAATTGTGGCTTTTCTTGCTTGAAAACTATTGATCTCCTTGCGCTTTAGAAAGTGTGGACGGGTGCTTTTCTTCTTTCACTCACTGAAGGCAATATATGTGGTGGTTTTGATCGTCAATTATTTTGTGGTGGAA
This sequence comes from Houttuynia cordata, assembly GCA_039654745.1. NCBI lineage: Eukaryota > Viridiplantae > Streptophyta > Magnoliopsida > Piperales > Saururaceae > Houttuynia > Houttuynia cordata. The sequence continues at coordinate 25,406,344 of CM077506.1, forward strand.
TTCGTCATTCCTAGAAATTGTTTGCTCTGTTCTCTCTCACCAAAACTTGTCTCAACTGACTTATCATTTTGCTTCTCAAAGCAAGAACATTGGTAACAGGGGGGGGGGGGGGGGGGGGTTGGTGGGGGTGGTGTCCTGTAAACCCCCCTATCATTTGAAAGGTTGGTAGGTACATGGAGTTAGGGGTATCCTAAATTAGTTAAGCGTTGTACCCAAATGATAAGTGAAGTAGGGATGCAAATGAGTTTATTCATCCTAGTTGCAGAGTCACTATTGGAAACATTTAATTGTGGGATGTAACATTGTATTAAAAAACATTTAGTTTGGAATGTAACATATTCGAAGGGATTTAGTTAATTTGCTGTTTTTGTTTATTTGTAATCGGTTGTAGTAACTGAATATGTAAAAAGAGGGACCCCCGGATCTGCTGGTGAAGTTTCACCGGCCGTCGTCGTATGGAATCGACGGCGCACACGGAAAACGTGTGCGCTCGGCCAAAAGACCCGTCTTTGACTGAGTGCACATTATATCCGTGTGCACTGTCGATTCCATACAATCGACAGCAGGTAAAACTTCACCAGCAGATCCGGACTCGTAAAAAGAGTGGGCATTTTGTTAGAACCTGTTGCAGAAGTCGGCAAATACTGTGGATTTTGCCACTTTAGTTGATTGTTGATGATACGTACTTTAACTTTTGCATCCAGGAATGCTCGCGGGTTAACAGGGCCCCATGACCACTGCGGGAAGAGTTTGACGTCTGCCAGGATATCCTCCAGCAGACAGGAGTATTTACCGTCACGTTTACACCTTTTCATCTGAATATGCTTCGTTATCTGACTTCTTGGTGATGACTAATGAGTTTTATTATGAAGTCTCTTGTTCTCTGCGTTCACACGTCTAAGTTAAAGCTTTGAATGATGATTTTTCCTCTGCTGATGGGAAAGGTTCTGATTTCTAATTACTAATCTAACCCGGAGACAGTATATCATATTAGTCGTTACTTGTATATTCGTAGCAGGTTGATTATGTTTTAGGTCCATGCATAACTACTAATTTAAGGAGTCTACCAAACGAATTTGATGAGGCTACCAAACGAATTAGACGAGTCTACTAAACAAAGGCTAGAACATTTAAGTAAAACCATCTGACACCATTTATGGATACTCCCTTCCACTTTCCACTTTTCACATTTTCACCTGCAGAACAGAAGAGTAATGCTAGGAGGAGTCCAGTTAGAAGAGACATCTTCTTCCTCTTCCAGGAAATAAAAAGAGCGATTAAAAATTTCTTGCTTTCTTCTATATATGCATAATATCCAATTATAAGAGCCACCTCCAGCGGCGTGTTGTGCTTGTACTAGGCTGTTCCCTCTGGGTTTCCTTCGTAGAAGTTACTAAATATGGGAAATCTGAGACAGTGGATTGGCTTCGAACACAAATATTAGCATGTACTGCTAATTTATTATATGCTCATTTTAAGTAAAAAAACGTATTAAGGATTTTTTCCCAAAATAAATGCTGTACGTTCTCCATAGAGATTCATGTTATTATATGATCTCACACGACACAAAAGGTGGATTGAGAAAAAGTAATAAGAATCTGTACCCAGTATGCTGGCTTGACATCGGTTTGTGTAATGTGCAATGGCATTCTTTTCATACACTATATGCTTCATGATTGTTTTCATACTTCCGCAGTTGTTTCTTTTCACCGAAATGGAGAAGAAGTTTGAGTGGCTGGAGGTTCTTTACTGGAATCATTAGGATGCCTGGTACTTCTGTTCAATACTAGAACTCGGGACATTCTATAACCTGGACCTCTGATCCCATATAATATAACCAAGTTTTCTAAACCCTTGAGCTGTTAGGAAAGAGAAATCTTTATTCATTTATTGTATATTCTAACACTAATTTCTCCGAAGTGCTTATAAGTAGAAGCTTCCTTCCAAGTCTTGCCATTTTATCGCTTGCACTTTTTGTCAATTTTTTGCCTTCTTGAATTGATGTACCCAAAATGTTCTCCATGGCAGAAAATCCCGAAGACGTTTGTGAAGCATTGTGATCCAAACTTACCAGCGAATATCATGCTTATCGGTCGCAACGGCAAAGATTGGCCCGTAGGGTTGACAAGAAGAGCCGATAACAACATGTTCTTTCAAAGTGGTTGGCAGAGGTTTGTGGAGGATTATTCGTTGCAGGAGGGTGACACTGGAGATTTTCGCTTCAATGTTCTAATGTTTGATAAAACTGGCTGTGAGAAGTTAGGAGGGTTTTTCATGAACAACATTAATTTCGACGGAAGAAGTAGCATGGACTTTTTCCATGCATCTTTCTCCCATGTAGGGCTTGCAACAACTGCTCAATCAGCCGAGGCATCTGAAAACATTAGTTCGGACTCTTCTCAGTCGGAAAAGTTGCCAGAAGTGGGAAAAGGAAAACTGGGCGTGGAGGATCATCTGTTTATCGCCATAGAAGGGGTGGTAGAACTAGCATGGCTAAATCCAGACATGCTCTTGCTCGACTCCAGAAAGCATTGCGATCTACTGGGGAAGATCCTGTGGATCGGAAGAGGAAGTGGAGGAGCACCCGGCCATCATCTACTTCAGAAGGTTGAACCCTTTATGTCCCCTCCCTTACGCTTCTTAACTACTCCATTCAACTTATAATGTCACTCGTAAGTTTGCTTTTTTTTTTTGGGCCTAGGATACTGATTCGCACGTATGAGATTTCTTCAGATTCCAGGAAGCAAGATTCTTCTGACAGGATTCCTTCTGGTGGATGGAAATCATATAGTTTATACTTCGAATCAATAGGAGGCCTCGTCCCTTACTTTCAAGCCTTCCAATCCTTCCTTCCATGTGCTGATGAAGCGGAGTCATGTGACGGTCAGATTTGCTATGGTGCGTTCCTTGTTTGTTTTGTTGTTGTTTTTTTGACATGTCATGGCGAGTTCTTATTGTTATCTTTAACAAACTACAACTTAGATCAATACTTCAACACCTTTTAAAGCAATTTCTGTAGAGTAAAATTAACAATTAATGCTGCAACAATCATTGACTTTTCCTGCAATGTAACTATATTGTCAGATTAATGTGCACCATGTATGTTGCAAATCTGTTCTTAATTATAATTATGATTAATGAGTTTACTCCCCTGCTCTTTAATGATGTGCCACAGACAATTCTCGTTGACTTTGTGTCGAATTACCTGCCCAATGGAGTTACCCAGATCCTTCTCCGTGTGCCTCCTGAAAAGTTGAAATGGAATGTTGAGTATGAGCCATATAAAGCAAGGAGAGGAGGCCAACCCACTAAAGGATGGTCTGATTTTGTGTTTGACAATTCTCTGGAAGAAGATGCTGGAGTCTTCGAGCTTGTTAAAACAGAGGGTGCAACTGTTCTTGATGTCTACATCTTTCGCGTTGTACCAGAGTTTGTTCCACTAACGAAGCTCGAAAAGAGTGAGAGAGATAGCGGACGATGGGGCAAAAGGAAAGCTACCAAGTTGAACCCCAAATCAAAGTTGAGGAAGCCGTCAGCGATTCATCCAGTTAACTTTGTAAAATAGTAAGGCCATAATATTTTTTGTTTGTTACTTGACTTTTGCAGGGTAGAAGATGCAGTCTTAACAGAAAATCAGTGAGACATTTTCTTTTCAACTCTAGCTATACGGTGAACCTCACTTAGAAAAAGAATCTTACTATGTTGACAATCTGTATCAGGTCATAACAGTTTTTTTTTTTGTATTTCGAATTTGGTTGACCCATGTAATGTGCAGATCCTTGCTTATTATAAATAGCTGCCTCCTTTGAATTATAGAGATTTCAGGACATCTTTTTTGGCACTCGATTGATATTTGCTAATCCTACATTATTGTCAGGGAATTGAATTGGAACCATACCACTACTATCAAGTCCTTGCGAGGTCCCTGCCCTAGTTTTTCCACCATAAAAACCAAACAAAACTGTGGGGGTGTAGGTGATAAAGCGATGTATTGATGGGAGGTAGACTGATTGATTTGAGATACCCAAAACTTTGGCCTCGGTAAGTGATAGTGCTCCAGCCTCCAGCAATATAATTCAACAAAAAGTCGAATTTTGAAATGCAAAAGCTCTTATAATAACGCTATGATAGTAAAATTTTGAATCATGAAGGGTCAAGTAATTTCACAATATTTCATTATTATTCTTCTATCATGCTATCCAACTTTACATTGGTAGCAGATAGCGGAACTCAGAATCATAAGGCCGAACTTCCAGCAGTTTCCCCACCGGCAACTTTGTATCCCCGTTTAAGCATTCCATAATTGATCTTTTCAACGGTCCTGATCTTGGCAATTGGCTGTAGATCCACTCTAGAAGTGATTCGTCATTGTCAGCAAAGTCATGCATGTGCCAGTACAAAAGCTTTGGCAGCACAATCTTCTTTTTGCATGTAATCCCTACTGATGCCTCTATGTACTCCACCTTGGCCCTCTCTAATTCCGTCACCACTTCCTCTGCTGTATAAACCCTCAACTGCAAATGCCCCAAGAAATTCCATCTACAGGACTTCTTAAATATACGAATGATTTTTTTTTTAAAAAGTGCTTAAAAATAAAACAATTATGGTTCTCTTACTGCAGGTGAAGACCAACTGCCTCGGCAAAGAGCAAATGTGACGTTGGGTTCAGGGTATCCAAGACCATAAGCATGGCGCAATAAAGCTTCCTTTTCGTCCACAAGCTTGAACAAAAGTGATGAACGTGTATATAAAGTCAATTCCAAAGAGAAATTAGGCCACAAAATTCAAATTGAAGTGTGTTGATTTGCCATAGTTTACTCACATTTTCAGAATCGCAGGGATGCCGGAGAATGAAATGCTCGATTGCTAGTGCATTAAGTACTATGCCTCCGACGTTTAATGTAGCCTATTTCACATTTGAGCTCATTTATTAGCATTACAAATAACTGGTCAAATTGGATTGATATGGAAAAAGAATGGTTACTAGATGCTCACTACTTGTAAATTGCACCAAATGCAACTCCATTATTTTCTGATGTAAAAGCCGGATGGAAAGTAAACATACCTTATTAATCAAAGCCAGCAACTTGTCAGGAGTTGAGGGCAACCCATACTGTAGAAAAGCCTGAACAGAAGAAAGAAATGCCACCATTAAATTATTGACCTCATTTTGGCATTTATGAGATTTATGTAGCAATGGCTTATTATACATGCAGTATGCAGGCATTGTACGTATTGATCCAGAAGGCTAACTTTTGTTTGTTTGTAAATAAGCTCAAGTCAAAGGAACAGTATCTGCGTATTAAGAACCTGCAAGACAGAACCAGAGATATCTTTAAGTGAGGCAATTAACTGCTATTAAGTTTTAATTTCATTTACTTAACGTTATCTAACTGCATTTCAGCTTCATAGGAAAACCAAATATGACACTTAATATTGGAGGGAGAGAATACAAAGAAAAGCGTACCTCATTTTTTCGATTTCCGCTAAACAGTGGGGCAGCTGGCTCATGTCTAGTGAACTTCTCGTGCAATGAACGAATTTCTTATATGGAAGAGCATCAACGTAAGTGGCATCGAGGTCAGGCAGCAGACCATAGGGGTCCAGCCTTGAATGAAACGTTGAAGTTTTGCAATGGATGGTTGACTTGGGTATGAAGCTTTTGGAGCTCATGCAGGAGAGTGTCAGCTTTGGAACAGCTCCTGAAGATCCAAAGTTGATCCTCTCTGCCTGATTAAGCTTGAGAAAGATGCTGATCAGGCACTTGACTAATTCTTCTGAGAGTCTGTTAGGCGTCTCACAATGGTTTTCTTCAATCAGAAGCCTTCTATATTCGAGCTTTTCGTCTTTCCTTGCACCTCTAATGTCCTTTTCATTCTCAAGGTTTCCTTCACAAAGGGCCTCAACTACTCGGCCAAGAAGATTGTTTGGCTTAGTTTCCTTGTTCCAATGTGTCTCCACTTAAGGTTAGTTGTAAGAGTAAAATGTAAATTTGGATGAGAAGCAACCAAATTTTGGTGATCATTTATAAGATCTTACCTCTTGGTTCGGTGGAGTGCAATGAAGCAGACCCGAGGGGATATATTTCTGCATGCCTTTGCCATATGAAACACTCACTACGTAGTCTTTGCGATAGATCGAACTCTCTGGGTTGCACTCGTCTTTCTAGTCCTTGCAGGAAGTGCCATTTCCGATGTTTGAAGTCATTTGCATGTTTTCCTTCTTTATACAGCTGTTCTTTCAGCTCCTCCACTTTTCTTTCGAGACAAATTATCTCTTCCTCTACCGCTGCTATTTCCTCTAAAAGAACCTGTACCTGCATCGGGCATTTCAACATCATATTTGAGTTCAATATTTTTTTGGTAATAGTTTCTCAAGTATTTTGTTAATAAATGCTTAATTATCAGTCATATAAAAGTAAGGGATACACACGTACTTAAATTTTTATTCAAACGGTAAGGAATTTGCAAATTCAAACTCTGATGCATCGAGAATTTTTTCGGATTCTTCTCTTATTTTTTAGTTTTTTTGCTACCAAGAATTTCATGGAATTCTTTCTTTGAGAAGCCTTGGGAACTCCATAATCAACTTAACCAAAAAAATTGAAAAAAATGCATTGAGTTGGTAGCTAGTTGGTAACCAAAAGAAGTTGTACCACCTAAAAAGTTGTACCAAAAGAACATAAGTCATGACAATATAGGCACCTCAATGGCCGAAGTTTGCAACACCAATAATGATGTAACATATGGTTTACCGCCATTCTATAACAAGGATGTTTAAGGGAATAAATCCAATGATGATGTAACATAGTAAGCCTAACCGGTTGCACTATCAAATTAGAGTAGTAATTATACTAGAGAAAGGTTGAAGAAGAGACCGGAGGCGGCACAAACTTTGAATGGCAACATCGTCCGTAAATTGCACATTGTAGAACCGCATTTAGTTTCTGCTCCTCGTCCAATATATCCTGCAGTCTAGCTACCTACACAGGCAAATTCAAAGAAAAACGAAACATATGTAGAGAATATAGTGATATCAAGAAGAAACTCGACTACATGTACAGGCATCATGAAAATTGGATTGACAGTCATGGCAAATTATAAAGCATCTAATTAGTTAACATGCACCTCCTCCTCAAGATCGAGCCGTTTCCGATGCTCTTGGCCTCTATCCATAAAGGAGGAGGCTTCGAATGTCCTTCTAGTCGGTATCATGCATGAGCAGCTGCTGAATAGGTGTGGAATGATGAGTGGCTATCTAAAGAGTCTGAAGGCAGAAGGTCGAATTCAGTTCAGTTTTTTGGTGTCGCCATTAAAGCGAAGGGGGACCGAGAGGCAGAATAAGCGGGATTTCGGTGTAGATAGAAACAAGACAAGGCAAAATTGTAAAGCACCCAAGTAGATGGATGATATCAGTGTTCGGTGCCGGTGGCGGAGGTTATCAGCTCGTGATCAGTGCAACTTGACTAGCAGCTAGCTATACTTTTTTTAAGCTTGGCGGAGACGTAGACCTTGACGACGTGAACTCCATGAACGTCATAAATCAACGGTTTCCATGTACGTGCTAATCAATGGAGATGCTGCTCTACTTTCTTTTTTCATATGCCCATGTGGTGAAATTAAATTATTGCGAGGATGACGTGAGGCTAATAGTCATGGGTTATTTTAGCTCATAGTTTTTTTTTTATAACAAGGGGAGTCCAAGTCCTTAAGATCCGACTAGAGTGGGCAGGAAACCAGTCTCTTAGAGCACCCTATTCCAGCCGTCAATCCCCTCTGGTGCGCACCATTAACTCATGGTGTTACACAACATTGTGTGGTGAAAGCGTGTAAGGGCAATGGAAAAACGGGAAACATATTCCACTGATGTTCCATTTATAATCAAATACGGAGTAGGATCTTTTGTCATTGAATAGATAAATCATCACACATATGACACTAGGTCCTGGAATTAACCATTCTCTTTTTTTGGCCAAATGATCTAAACATGATGCTTTCCCATAACACATAGGTTGCTTTGACCTTTTATTTTCTTGCATCGTATGGACGCAACTTCCATAAGGTACAAAATCATTGTGCGAAGCTGCACAAGCTGGAAGATGAATTTTAGACTGATTGTTCTCTTCGTACCGACAAAAGGTCACTCACCTACTAAAATTTGTAGGGTAATTTCAATTTGTTCACCCCATACCATGGTTTTCAAAATCGGACCGGACCGGCCGGAAAACCGGTTCGGTTCATCCGGTTTAGTGAACCGGACTGGACCGGTTCAAGTTATACATATATATAATTTTTTTTTTTGAAAAAATTTTTGTTTGAGGGGGGATTCAGACCTGAAACCAAATACATATGACTTAACCACTTGAACTACAATCATTTTGATGTTACTATTATACAAAACATACATCTATTATATATTTAACACTCCTCACACCTAAATGGGGTCAATCCGGTTTGACCATTCGATGGCCGGTCCAGTTTTGAAAACCTTGACCCCATACAAATCCACATATCATTAGTTCTATGCTAGAAAGTACGGATATGGCAAAGTCGCTGTCGTATCCATATTCAATACGTATCGGACATGAATACAGGAGCGACATGGTTGCATGCATGTCCTGTTATATCTAAATTAAAAAATGTATTTTTTTGTACTTAAATTAATATAAAGGTGTTTGTAGTCTAGTGGCTAGGGTTTTTGTTTTTAAGCAATAGGCGCATCATTATTTTTTGTCATTCTTACCTTCTAGAAATAATGAACAAAAAATAATTTTAAGTTTGTAATTATAATTTTTATAAGATTTAGGAGAAAAAAATATGGTAATACAATACCAAAAATATTTAAAAATTATATAAATATTTTTTTATTAATTGTGTTGTATTCTATTTTTTAGAAAAATGGTGTCCCTATCGTCTTATTCGTATCCGTGCTTCCTAGGTTCTATGCCACGCAAAAAATGCACTTCACCTCATCCTTTTCCCCTGATAACGAGGGGTGTCCTAATCCTTAGGACCCCACTAGAAGGGGTAGGGTAGGGTAACCAACCTCTGCCAATCCCACCGGTACATACAAGGCTTACCAATCGTATGAGCCAGGTATATAGGGATACGATCTCCGGATAGGTGGCAACGGAGTGGGAAGCACTTTTGGTCTGCTGGAGGATGTCTGCTGAGAAATCCTTCGCCAGATGAGCATAAGGAGCTGATATTAAGATAAAGAATCCCTTCTTTGAACTAAGTTCTCTGGTTGCTTCCATTCAATAGGAGCTATATTTAAAATTTCTTGTATAGTTTAAGATATGATCCATGGGATAGCAGCCCGCCTTTATATCATAGAAACAAGGACGGAATTTGATTATACCAGAAGAGAAAAGTAATTAAAACTTAAAAGTAATGACATAAAGAATGCCCTCAACCAGAACATTAGCCTCTGCCATCATATTTTAACAGAAACCACAAAAAATGAGAAAAACAAAAGTAAACATCCCCTTTATGATTTCGAATAATACCTCCCCCCTCAAATCCCTGGGTTACCATGAGGAACACCATCAATATTTAGCTTCCTTCCAAGAGGCAGCGGGAGGCCTAATCTAAAGAAATGCTAATAGCTTTGGGAACCTTGAAATTTTTTATTGGATGCCACGATCTCTTGACCTGGATGACACACAAGCTTATCGATCCCAAGAATAATAAAAATAGCAAGAAAAAACATGCAATAGCTGCAACATAGTTGGAAAAACTCTTATTTTCTATCGATAAGCTTGCGGATGCCTAAAGTTTTTTTTTTTTTGAGAGAGTGAGGATTAGCCTATTTCATTAAGCGTTAGAATACAAGGGTTGTAAAAAAATACAAAGGTTTTTGGGGAAAAAAATTCTAAGTTCAAAATACAAGCTAGTAACAGGAAAGAAAGGGAAAATTCAGATTCCAGCCAGTAGAAATGCAATTAAAATATATAAAAAATTCTAATTACAAAAGAAAAATACACAGTAGATTTTTATGTCCATCTACAATTCGAATAAGGGTTCACCAATCACCACTAAAGGTTTTGCAATACGATGAAAACAAGCCAGATTTAAAGATGAAGTTCATTTTCAATTTGAGTCAGTATAAGAGAATAAGTAATATCCTCACCAAATCACAGTCTATATCCGTCCCATGCAAATAAATTAATGGGAGCATTTTGCTTAATTACCATAGCTGATGAGAACAAAAGAATAAGCAATATGATTGCAGGACTAATACGAAGGGAGGCATGATCTCGCAAATAGTCTTACAACAGGAGCGTAAGGAAACCTCTTTGAATATTCGATTAGCCCATAACAAATGAAATTATTTATCACCCAACGGTCAGCTATATAATATTGTCAACAAAATGAATTTAAGTATCAGTCAATGTTTGTGCCACACAAGATTGAACCAGGGAACTACATGGTGATGCTCTCTAAGATCATTCCAGTCTTTTTTGCAAGTAAATTTACCAATTGGTTTTTTCCATGAATATCTGCAGAGTTCGATATCATGACAGGAGTGTGATTGTTGAGGAAGTCAATAGCCTCTTTAGAACTATGCCATCATCAGTGAATTTCCAAGTTCCATTTAGGATAGAGGTCGATAATGTATCGTCAGTAACTCCTCCTACGTTGCTTATTTTGCGCCTACCAGATGTAGTAAGAAGAGGTGGCTGACCTGCCCATGGGTCCAACCATGTGAAGAGATTTTTACCATCTCCAATACTAGGAAAACAGTATCTAGCCATAGTGATGCGCATATCCAAAGAAGATTTCCAAGAAAATGAGAAGGGAGATGGGTTAACAACCCATACAGATACTGAATTGTTAGGCCCCTAGTCAAATTACCATGTAAACTTACTTTCCGAAAATTAATTCTCCGCTGTCCACCCCCGTCAACTTCAAACAAGTCAAATTACACGATTACAAAAGTCAAATGACGGATTAGTATGAATCCAATCCAAATATAATCAAGATCAATCTGGATATATACACCTTGCCATACGAGAGAATCATTTTTGGAAAGTAAATCTTCGAGCACCTGCGAGCGGGCATAGGGATTTCGGGCAGTCGCAAATCGCAATGGCCCTACGTCCATACTCTCGCCTTTTCCCATGCCATGCAAACCCTACAGCACTAGCACACCCCTCCAGCAAGTCCATTTTCCCTCCTCCTACACATCAGATTCAGCCATTCTCATCTCATTTCCCTCATCTTTGGGAAGCCTTATCCAGAGTTTCTCTTCCCACATTTGCCCCAACGCACAGAAGTCAACATTTCCTTCTTCGATCCTCCCTACGTCTCCTCTCCGTCTATATATGTGCGTAGGGCTGGACCATCTCTTCTCACAAAAGCTTAAACATTCCATCTGCTCTTTCTTCTGATCTCCTGTTGTCCCTCCACCCTTTGCTAACCTATGGCCAATGTACCTGAAACTTCATCCAAAAATGAGATAGTGCCGGCAATTACTCAAGTTCATGGCCGGCCCAACTCGGTGACTGAGTCGGAAGGTCACTTGGGTAATGCTGTTTCGGAGGCCAAGCCGTTGAATCCCACTTCATCGGCTACCCAGTCCGACTCAAGGACCCTTACAGACAACAATTACTATGAGGCTGATGGAGTGGAAGTAAATTCCATGCCGCCTCAAGACAACGGCGGTAATGTGTCTCCAGAAAAGAAGGCGGAGAGTCTCGATTGGTTGCCGGCTGGATGGACAATGATAGAAGTGCCGAGACTCTTTGATCCGCGGATTGACAAGGTACAGAAGTTCCAAAGTTGATTTGCCCCTTTGTTTTATTACTTGAAACTACCACGGTCCGCTACTTGTACATTTTGGATAGTAGTTTATATGGATAAAATCCGTGGCGTTTGTTTTACGAGCATAAGAATGTTGTATCTGAAAAATAAAAGCAAAAAAGGTGGTATAGATTGAGTTATATGCATTTACATGCAGAAATTGGTTTTTCTTTTGAACTTAAGATTGAGTAATATATGCTCCGTTCAAATTGAAGTTACATTTGGTATTCTTATGTTTAGAGTGTTTATCCTCTATTATACAGTATGCAAGGAAATATATGTAATTTGCTTCTTGATTTCTCGGTAGCATTGACATAGACAACTGACTTTCTCCTCTGATGCCACAGTTTTATTATGCTCCCTTTCTCAACACAAATGGGGATCGCGCGAGATTTCGCTCCAAAAAAAGTGTGCAGGATTATCTTGGAATCCGGCCTCTTCAAAAGAAGAAGCAAAATAAAAAAAATAAAAAAGAAGAAGAAAAAACCCTAGATAAAATGTGGTGAGTATTCTCTCATTCGACAAAGGTAGTACTGCAATAGTTCAATACATCATATTCAAGTGCATAATTTAGCGAATTGGATGATTTAACTGTCTTAAATTTTGCAGATCTGATGATGTTGATTGCCATTTCTATTGAGGAAACCTGGAAGATGACAACGTTAATTTGTCAATATTTACTGAAAGATGTTGTTCTTTATGAAAGAATGCTTGTTTTTCTATTTTCTCATCTGAAGAATATGTTTCTCCATTATGTATGAACATAATAACATCTGAGTTTCCTCAGCCAAGACTGGACGAGTTCTTGCTTTATTACTTGAATTGAACTCAAAAGTCAAACATCTTATGTGCACCATGTATGTTGCGAATCATCATAATTATGATTATAACCATAGACATGCATTCTACATTTTGATGGCACAGGAAAGCAAGACAATTATTTGAGCATAAGGAACCGTTTTTAAGATAAAGAATCCCTTCTTCGAACTACCTCGTCCCCTCAAGTTGCTTCCATTCTCTATCACATAGATCCAATCAAGAGAGTTGATATTATGGACAAGATTAGGATTCTTTGTCGGAAGAAGCTGTTGTTATTTTTATGTTCTTCGTACCTTTGCAAATATGATGATAAAAATTCTTAATCAAAGTTTTGATGATCGAATCAAGCAAATCACTTTGTCCTTAAGACAAAATTCGCCTTCCTTAACGATGCTTAGGACTCATCTGCCTCCCAGGATAAGACGATCATTCACATATTGTAGGAGCACCTCCAACACAGTATATGCAGCGACCCACAGTATATATGTTCTCATAGAAAAGAGAAAAAGAAAGTAGATGAAAATTCAGAATTCTCTATTTACAGAAACCTTTTTTCATGATTTTATAGGAAATCCCATTGAAGACACCCTATTCCGTTCAAACGGATGCGTCCATTTGTTAATAGACTCATTTTTTTAATAAAAACAAACCGGATGTAAGAGAAAATCAACCCAAATGAATTTGTCCCAAAAATAATTATCTTGTTAACACAACCCAACCAGACCCGATCGGCCGACGCCCGCGAACCGAACCGAGCCGAGTCGAGTCGAGCTAAGCCGGCCGGACAAACGGCGAGCGCGTGGGTTAGCTCACCTAGATGCATGGGTCCAACATGTCTCTCCCCCACAAAAGTGGGTTGGCCTAAAGGCCTAACTTGAAAGGCCAAACTTGTGCCTTATATACCAACAATATCACCTTTTTTTAGGCGATGTCGGACTATTCACTCCTTCAACCAATTCACAGGTGTGATTCTCATTCAATAATATGAAGTGGGTAATATGGGCTTAACCCATTTAATCTAATGCCAACTTTTAACAATTCCCACATGAATGAGAATTGGATGGATAACTATGTAAAACAATGCAGATAAATTGTGAAAGCAAATATTGAAAAGATCATGCATTGGGGAAAGGTAGTTTTTGGCTTTGAACCTTCCATTGTGAAAACTATCATGTCTACTGGGTAATCAGTGAACGTGTTGAACTGTTCAGCTATTTGTATAAACCAAGACAATATAATTCATACAATCACTTCTCAGACATACTATGTGTCACGGCCCGGGTTTTAGAAACCATTTTTAAATCAGAGTGGTAGCGAAAAACTCGAGGATTGTTCCTCTAAGCGATAAATCTTTCGATGAAAAATTTTCGACTAAGCATCTAGGCCGTGATAACTGGGGTTCACAAATATGGATACAAAACCATATATACATATATTAATACAAGATGCAAAGTCGATTAAACTAAAGCAAGTCCCCTAAGTGCAAGTCTGTCGTCCATCTCAAAATAAACTAAAAATAGTCGGCGCTCGCGCCTTAATACAAATCTAGGACAAACCTGTAGTAGGAGATATACTACGAAATCAGGACGTCCTCACCACCAGGCTCCCAAGTGCCACGTGAAGTCACTCTTCCACAGCAGCACCTACATCACATAAGGATGCTGAGTATAAAAATACTCAGTGGGATACCATAACACAGTCATCATCACATCAAATTAGGATTTGCATTAACATATTATGCAACCTATTACAGGATTCCACTTGAATCTTTTATTAATCTTTCAAGCAAGTCTTTTATTGCTTCCCATGTTCAAGTTCAATCATTACGTCTTTGTCCCATAGACAGACTCACTGAATGTCATACCTACATGACAGACAGCACGAAAACACCGTGACTATCATTCCGGTTAATACCGGTAATCACGGCACGCCCTGAATTTCTCAAGGGTGACTGCCTCGCCCATTCCTTACCTTAGAAGGTATGACCGTCGGAAAGGTCTGGCTCCACATCAGCTCCTAGACTCGATGTGGGTCGGGAAACGCAGCCTTCTAGGATGCTAACGTCTCCAATGTTGTGCACAGTAAACCACCTGGCAACTAAGGCTCAGGATGTATGGCTCTCTCTAAAATCCATAGAGAATAAGCACGCTCTCTCTAAAATCCATAGAGAAGAGGTAACAGCTTAAGCCTGGCCAATAAAGTATGTAATACTCTCTCTCTAAAATCCATAGAAAGATGCAAACATGGCCAAAATAACATATCATTGTTCTCTCTAAAATCCATAGAGAGATATAACAGCTTAAGCCTGGCCAATAGACGTTGGTCCTTATTAGGTACCATAACACAGAGCTTCCACTAGTCGGAAGATGTGAATGCTCTCTAAAATCCATAGAGAGGTACAGACGGCAGAGCTTCCACCAGTCGGAAGATGCAACACCACTCCCATCTATTCCTTGTGATCCTTAATAGGTATCACAGTATTACCAGTATGAATCCATCACACACTATTCACAATTGTTGGCTTAATAGCTCAACAGATAGCCTGACCTTTGACTTAATAGTCATTCGGTCGCTTGATCGGAAGTCACTCACACTCATACACAGACTCCCAATCCCAAGGGCATTTTAGTCTTTATCTTGATTAGGTTCTTCCCAACCCTCAAGCTCAGCCCTCAAATCATCATTTTATTATCTTCCATAAAATGATTATGTCTCTAAACCATCTAGGTTTATTAGTCGGGTTTTTCTTTCCATTTAAATCCTTAGCTATCTGTCATCACAACATAAGGGACTAAGGCCCTTAATACTATAACATCACAAACACGTACCATTAACATGCCAATTAGGGCTTGAAATTATTTAATAAATAGCCCAAAATCAGTAACAGGAGCCTATATACCAAACTGGCTCTGTATGTACTACACTGCACGCAAATACACAGACGGTCAAGCTTGACCGTCAGTTATAAACAGATTTTAACTGACGGTTAAGGTCCACCGGCAGTTCAAAATCTAAACCGGCTTATGAACCGGGTTCATTGTTGAACCAGGGTTTGGTTTAGAAATAGACCGGGTTTGGTCTAATTATGAACCGGGTTCGGTTTATTTTTTGACCGAACCGGGTTCGGTCTGTTTCTGAACCAACTGGTTTAGTGGACCGGGTTTGGTCTGATGATGGACCGGTCCGGTCCGGTTTGCCACTGGACCAGACCAGTCGTCTTCCTGAGGAAGACGACTGGTTGGTTGTCTGGTTGCAGCGGCCGCCACGACGGCCGCCGCCGCACCGCCACCGGCCGACCAACCCCCACCTCTTCCTCTACTCCCCCTGGCCGTCTGCCCGTGGTCCGGGCAGATTCGGGGGAGAAAATGGAGTTTGGCAGCAGCGTAAAGCTGCTGCCTTTGTTACCTCGGCGGTGGCCGGCGGCCTGGCGGAGGTCGATTCGACCCCCACTGCCCGCCGGCGGCCCTTTTTCTCCTCTTCCGACGACCCCATCCCTTCCTTTGGCGAAGAAACCAAAAAGATTAAAACTCGATGGGAGGTTATGGGATCCTACCTCGTGCGCCGTCGATGGCGATCCGCCGCTCGTCGGAGGTCCTTGAAGTTGCCGGAGTCGTCGTCGAGGTCGCCGGAGGTTGTAGGAGGTCGACGAGGGTCACCCCGGCTCACTAGCTTTGACTGCCTTCAATGGCTTCCTCTCAATTCGAAAATAGTTTTCTCTGTTGACTGGTTTGTAACAGAACTACCAGGGTGAATACACAACATGCTGAGGACGATGCCCCCCTCCCTGTCGTTGATAGCACTTCACCTGGCCATTCAACCGGCCAGGTTTTACATGCAGTTCAGCCATCTGTTCTTATCAGCGATACACCTGGCCATTCAACCGGCCAGGTGTTACACTATGGTTCTCGTGATTGTGTTCATTTTAGCCATGAACAAACCCGGTTTTCATGAGTGCTCTAGAATATTTAGCCTTAAAATCCTCATAGAAGCGGCCCCTTCACACTCATATAGGTGATTCTCATTAGGAGTATCCTGCAATACCCCACTCAAACTAATTCAAGCTATAAGAACCATTAAAAATAAAGCTTAGCCTAATTCACTCTGCATGCATCACTATCTCATCATAGGAATGAGAACGAGATTTTATCTCAATAGTAATTCTATTTGAATCCCCCACAATTCGGTTGTCCCTTTGAACCTAGATCTTGGGATCTCCAGTCAACTAGGTTGGGTTGCCATTTTGGTGACTTAATTTATAGGTTTCAAGCTCATTCCCCTCGATGAACTACTCACTTGTTCTTTGGTCAAACCCTTAGTAAGCGGATCCGCAATACTCAATGAAAATTATTCCACTAGAGAGCAATTATTTTATGGTATTATGCCTTCGACGTATATGTCGAGACTTACCATTATACAAGTTACTTTGTGCTCTTCCTATAGTAGATTGACTATCACAATAGATACATATAGGTGGCATAGGTTTCCCCCACATTGGAATATCCTCTAAAAAATAACGAAGCCACTCAGTCTCTTCGCCTGCTCTATCAAGTGCAATGAATTCTGATTCCATGGTGGATCTTGCAATGCGCATTTGTTTAAAAGATTTTCAAGACACTGCTGTACCTCCAAGAGTAAAGACATATCCACTTGTGAATTTGGAGTCTCTTGTATTAGATATCCACTTTGCATCACAGTACCCCTCTAGTACTACTGGATACATTGTATTGTGCAGTTTATAGTTCAAGGTATATCTTAGATGTCTAAGAACCCTGACTAGAGCCTTCCAGTGTTCTTCCCTTGGGTTGCTATTATATCTACTCAGTTTACTTACTGAGTATGCAATGTCCGGTCTCGTACAATTCATGAGGTAATTGAGACTTCCAATAATTTGATAATATTGAAGTTATGATATGCTCTCACCCATATTTTTCCTTAAGTGCAATGTCACATCCACATGTGTTCTCGTTGGATGAGTATCATTCTTATTAAATTTTTGCCAGGATTTTTGTAATGTAATGAGATTGAGATAATACATATCCATCAGATGTTCTAGTGATTTTCATCCATAGTATAACATTTGCAACACTCATATCCTTCATGTTAAACTGTTTGTTTAACATCCTCTTAGTAGCTTTAATGATATCATCATTGCTACAAAAAATGAGCATATCATCCACATATAGGCATACAATAACATAGCCATCAGGTCTTTCTTTGACATAAACATATTTGTCACATTCATTGATTTTGGATCCATTTGACTCATCATTTTGTCAAATTTTTCATGTCATTGCTTAGGTGCTTGTTTAAGCTCATAGAGAGATTTAACAATCTGCACACTTTGTTTTCTTGACCCGGTACAACAAACCCTTCAGGTTGTTGCATATATATTTTATCATTAAGTCACCTTTTTAAAAATGTTGTTTTCACATCCATTTGATGTATTTCAAGATTATACAAAGTAGCAATAACGATTAACATTCTAATTGAAATTATTCTTGTGACTGGTGAATATGTATCAAAATAATCTTGACATTCCTTTTGCTTGTATCATTTGATAACAAGTCTTGCTTTATATTTTTCAATTGATCCATCAGCCTTCATCTTCCTCTTGGATATCCACTTGTATTTTGGAGGTTTATTCCCTTGTGGTAGATCTACTAACTCTCAAGTATGATTTTACATAATGGATTCAATTTTATTATTTACTGCCTCCTTTCAATATTGTGCTTCAGAAGAGGACATGACCTTAAAGCTTTGAGGCTTATTTTCTAACAAATAAGTTAAAAAGTCTGTACCAAAGGATCTTGATGTTCTAGCACGTATGCTGTGTCTAGGTTCATCATCTTCTCCATCTTGGGCTTCATTATTGTCCTTTGCAACATCCAAAGTTCTTTTAAGAGAACTTTCTTTTTGTGTAGAATTCTACGAAAAAATATGTTAAAAAAATGAAGCATTCCAAGATTCAATCACATTATTTACATTTACATTAGGAATATCGGATTTATGAACAAGAAAACGATATGCACTGCTATTAGTGGCATAACCAATGAATACGCAATCAATGGTCTTTGGTCCAATTTTAATCCTCTTGGGATTAGGGACCGCCACTTTTGCTAGACACCCCCACACCTTTAAGAGTTTGTAGGAAGGTTTTCTACATTTCCATAATTCATATAATGTCTGCATAATTTTCTTATGAGGTATTTTGTTAAGAATATAATTTACTAAAAGCAAAGCTTCCCCCCACATGTTCTGGGGTAACCCAGAACTTATTAACATGGCATTCATCATTTCTTTTAAAGTTCTATTTTTCATTCAACAACTCCATTTTGCTGTGGTGAATAAGGTGTCGTAGCTTGGTTTATAATACCATGTTGTGAACAGAATTCACCAAAATGTGATTTATATTCGCCACCTCTATTACTTCTTAGAACTTTTATTTTTTTTTGGCAAGTTAATTCTCAACCTCTGTTTTATATAATATAAACATGCTTATAGCCTCATCTTTACTACTCAGCAAATATACATAACAATAACGAGTGCAATCGTCAATAAATGTAATAAAGTACTTTTTACCTTCTCTTGTTTGAACAAGTTTTAAATCACAAACATTGCTATGAATTAACTCAAGAGGTTCAGTACATCTCTCAATACTTTGGAAAGATTTCCTTATTAATTTTGATTCCACACAAGTTTCACATTTATGATTAGAATCAATATTAAATTTAGGCAGATATTCTATATTAATCAATCTTCATAAAGTGTTATAATTAACATGTCCTAATCTACCATGCCACACATCAAATGACTTAATCAAATAAGAGGAAGAAGCATTCACATTCTTAATATTAGCAACATGTACAATAGTTAGTACATTAAGCTTGAAGAGCCCCTTATTAAGGTACCCTTTGCCCCATACATCTCACCCTTAGTCAATACAAATGTATCCGACTCAAACACCAACTTGAACCCATTCTTGCTCAACAATGATCTGGACACTAAATTCTTTCAAATTTCTGACACATAGCACATTGTTGAGCGTGAGTTATTTGCTCGAAGTCATCTTGAGCACCTCCTCTACAGGCCGATCCTTCTTCTTCTCCAGGATTTCTTTTGCAGGATGGTCTTATGTTATGGCATGAGCGACTATGGGTGCCTAACTCTGAGCAGTTGCGTAAGCATATTCTTCATCTTTTCCATTCTACTCCAACAGTTGGCCATAAAGGGATTTTTCGTACTTATAAATGGGTCTCTCAAGGTTTTAGATGTTCTCATAAAGGGGTGGAAGAAGCGAAGTTCAGATAAAGTGGAGCCTAGGATCAAGTGGTGGAACTTGAAAGGTGAGATGCTCAACACTTTTGGAGAGAGGGTGAGGACTGAAGGGGTTTGAAACTTAAATGAGGAGCCAACTTTGATGCGGGTAAGCATAGCTAATTGCATTAAAAAAGTTGGAAAAGAAGTACTTGGTGAAGTGAGGAGGAGAATGGACGTCAAGAAAGAAACATGGTGGTGGTCTGAGGAAGTTCAAAGAGTCATAAAGGAAAAGAAGAGTTGCTTTAAGGAGTGGCAAAAGTGTAAAAATCAAGAAAATTTGGAGAGATATGTTATGGGAAAGAGAGATGCTAAAAAGATAGTGAGTGAAGCTAAATTTAAGGCATTTGATGACTTGTACAATAGGTTAGGGACAAAGAAGGGGGAGAATGACATTTATAAGATAGCTAAGCTAAGGGATAAGAGGAGTAAGGGCTTAGAGCAAGTTAGGTGTATTAGAAGCGAAAATCAAAGTATTTTAGTGAAAGATGAAGAAATTAGGGAGAGATAGCGTGAGTATTTTGAACGTTTATTGAATAAAAATTATAGTAGTGGGATAGATTTTGAGTCTTGTCCGGTTAAAGAAATGACTTATTTTAGGAGATTCTCGATAGAGGAAGTAGGAGCTGCGTTAAGGAAAATGAAGAAAGGCAAAGCTCTAGGGCCTGATAGAATTCCTATTGAAGTGTGGAAGGCACGAGGAGGTGTTGGCTTATCTTAGTTGACTAGTTTGTTTAACAAGATTTTGAAGTCTAAGAGGATGCCAGAGGAGTGGAGGAGTACCCTCATACCCTTGTATAAAAATAAAGGGGATATCCAAAGTTGTACAAACTATAGAGGTATAAAAGTTATAGGGCATACTATGAAATTATGGGAGAGAGTATTAGAAGGATGTTTGCGAAAAGTAACCAAAGTATCAGAGAATCAATTTGGTTTCATACCGGAGAGGTCAACAATGGAAGCTATATTTTTATTACGGCAATTAATAGAGTGGTACAGGGATAGAAAGCAAAACCTCTTTATGACCTTCATATATTTGGAAAAAACCTACGATAGAGTACCAAGAGAGCTTATTTGGAGTGTTTTGAAGAAGAAGGGTGTCATTAGAGGTTACATAGATATCATAAAGGATATGTATGAGGGGGTTGTGACTAGTGTGCAGACTATTGGGGGGGACACTAAGGAGTTTCCAGTTACGGTAGGTCTTCATCAAGGGTCGGCCTTAAACCCTTATATTTTCGCTTTATTTATGGATGAGCTTACTAGACATTTGCAAGATAATGTACCTTGGTGTATGCTTTTTGCAGATGATGTAGTTTTAATTGATGAGAGTAAAATAGGTTTGAATAAGAAACTAAAATTATGGAGGGATGCTCTGGAATCAAAAGGTTTTAAAATAAGTAGGACTAAGACAGAGTACATAGAATTTAATTTTAAGGAAGGTAGAACGATAGATAAAGCCTTAGTTGAAATAGATTGATAAGAAGTGTCAAGGTGTGATCAATTCCGTTACTTAGGATTTATTATCCATAAAGAAAGGGATATTGATAGTGATGTGGTGCATAGGATTAATGCGGGGTGGGTAAAGTGGAGGGTAGCCTCGGGAATGTTGTGTGATAGGCGTGTGCCAAAAAGGCTTAAAGGCAATTTCTATAGGACAGCCATTAGGCCGGTAATACTCTATGGAGTGGAGTGTTGGGCACCAAAGAAGAGTCATATAGATAAGTTGAATGTAGCCGAAATGAGAATGTTAAGGTGGATGAGTGGGATAACTAGGAGAGATAGGATTAAAAATGAATATATTCATGAGAGTCTAGGAGTAGCTCCTTTAGGGGAAAAGTTGAGAGAGTGTAGGTTGCGTTGGTATGGGCATATGCAAAGAAGACCTTTAGATGCCCTTGTGCGAAGATTAGAAGGGATATATACAGCCGGTGCTAAGAGAGGGAGAGGGAGACCTAAGAGAACTTGGATGGAGTTAATAAAACAAGATTTAACTTTACTATCTCTTACAAAAGAGAAAGCCCAAAATAGGCCTGAATGGATGAGTAAGATCCGTGTCGCCGAGCCCAAATAGTTGAGAAAAGGTGCTACTTGATTATGATAATAATAAACGGGTCTCTCAAAGTTTTGCATGGCGTGGTCTCAAACGTTCCGTGTAACTTTTTGTGGCCCAGTGCGTTGTTTGTCAGCGCGATAAGACTGATTCTACCACTCCCTCTGGCCTTCTACAACCATTGCCTCTTCCTAAACGGATATGGGAGGATATTAGTATGGATTTTATAGAGGGTATGCCTACAATTCAAGGTAAATCAGTTGTGCTTGTGGTGGTTGATCGGCTATCCAAGTACGCACATTTTTCTGCTCTTTCCCATCCCTATATGGCGAAGAGTGTTGATGAACTTTTTGTACGTGATATAGCTCGTCTCCATGGGATGCCCAAGTCTATTGTTTGTGATCGTGACAGGGTGTTTATCTCTTCCTTTTGGCAAGATTACTTCCGTTTGCAGGGCACTACCTTTCAGATGAGTTCTTCTTATCACCCTCAAACGAATGGACAAATTGAGGTGGTTAACCATTGCCTTGAGCAGTATTTACGGTGTTTCGCCAGAGATAGGCCCCACACTTGGTTAACTTTTCTTCCTTGGGCTGAGTGGTCTTATAACACTGCTTTCCATACATCAGCAGGTTATACACCCTTCCAAATTATTTATGGTCGGCCACCACCTACAGTGCTTCACTATGTGCGACTTCGCTCTTCTATTGCTGTGGTAGACACTACACTTCAAACTCGAGATGAGGTGTTGCACTAGCTTCGCCTTTACTTGGTAGCCTCACAAAATCGCAAGCGCCAAGTTTATGATAAGTGCCATGTCAATCGTGAGTTTGAGGTTGGTGATCTTGTCTATCTTTTCCACCAGCCTTATCGGCAGACTTTGATATATAAGCCGAGCAATGAGAAGCTTTCTCATCGTTTCCATGCCCCATATCCTATTGTAGAGCGTATTGGCCCAGTGGCATACCGCTTACAATTACCTCCCGAGGCTCAGGTTCATTCTCTGTTCCATGTTTCTCAGCTCAGAAAGTTTATGGGTGATCCCTCTGCTCTTCCGCAGCCTATTCTACCACCGTTGCCGCTCAATGAGTCTCGGTCAGTGCCTCATACTATCCTTGAGCATCGTCGTGTTCATCGTCGTGGGCGTGTTATTACTAAAATTCTCGTTGCGTGGTTACACCGAGCTCCTGAAGATGCTGCTTGGATGCGCGAGGATGATTTTTTGGAGCAGTATCCTGGTTGGTCGCCTTGAGGACAAGGCAATGCGGAGTGTGGTGGAATGTTATGGACTCAATTACAGCCTCTTACTTCTACTAGGATTAGGATTCCTTATTTAATAATGTTTCCTAGTTAGGATTTACTATTTCTATTAGGATTAGGATATTTTTACTCTTTATATATATAAGGCCTATGGCCAAAACGGGATTATCAGATGAAAAATACAGATTAGTTATGTTTATTTATTTTGCATTAACTTAGCTTTTCTATCTTCCTTCGTTCTTCTCCGTTGTAGACACCGTGTCTACATCACATCACCTTTCCAATTCCTTTAACCTTTGCAGTAGAAGAGTTGCCCATAAATAGTTATTCCCCATTTTCCACAGAGTGATAAGTGAAGAATATCTTCATGTTTGAGCACACATGACGAGTAGCCCCAGTGTCCACCCACCATTCTCTAGCGTTCGTGACCATGTTCACTTCCAAAATTACAGAGGAATGGTTGATGTTATTCACATTGGTGGAAAGATTCTCCACTTCAGTCATGTAGGCTTGTGTGTGACAAGGTGGGCTAAGGATTCTCCACTTCAGTCACGTAGGCTTTGTTGGAGTCATTGTTTGACTGTCCAGCAGGATGCTTCATCTTCTTGTTGTTGAAGCTCCTACTTTTATGCCCTTGTTCCACAACGTTGACTTTGGCTCCCTGATTGTCCTCTTCAATCTTTAACCTCACAATCAAATCTTCCATGTTCATTTTATTTCTTTTATGCTTTAAGTAGTTCTTAAAATCCTTCCAAGATGGTGCAATTTTTTTATTATTGCTGCCACCTACAAAGACTCACTTAAAGTCATGTCTTCTGTATGAATATCATGCAGGATAACTTAGAGTTCTTGAACTTGATTGATCACTGTCTTAGAGTCCATCATTTTGAAGTCCAAAAATTTGCCGACCACGAATTTCTTCATTCCAGCATCTTCAGTCTTGTACTTCTTATCTAATGACTCCCAGAGTGCCTTAGCACTTGTCATCAAACTGTACACATTATATAATTTGTTGTCCAACCTATTAAGGATGTAATTATAGGTACTTTTTACACAGAAGCACTAATGCGGCCCACAAATATAAGCTAACATGCTCTTGTGCCACTTTTCCCCCAGTGTTTCTATTAAGGACTTTTTTATGATACACTATTCAGGACTTCAATCTTCGCTAATTCCCTTACAAAAATCTCACAAAAGCACTAAAACTTGTTAAAGTCAGCTTCTTCATACAATATATAAATAAATAAAATAAAAGGAAAGATAAAACATGAAAATTGCAAAGAGATCGGTTTACCAATAGAAACCAAATGCTCGCCTGTAAAGAGAACGGAATATCATTAGATGGTACTAAACAAGAAAAGCGAAATGGTAAGTCGCCTTGTTGGGGGCTACTTGCAAGGACACAAGGACTGATGTTTGGATAATAATAGCCAACAAATTAATTGACTCCAGTCTGAACTTTAGATCGACATTACGCTATGAAGGTCTCAGTAAACTAACTACAAAGTTCTGTTGGACGGGTACTTCCTCTTGAAGTAATTGGGCCAAATTCAGTGTGGTAAGATAGAACAACATTTTTTGTTGCCATCTTTTGAAATCTGTACCACTGAACTTTTCTGGTTTTTCCCCTTTAATTTGAATAGGAGCATTCACAGGAGTGGGAATAAGTACCGAAGTCAAGTTGGCACCCTCAACAACCATTTCTTTGCAAATAATATAAGATCATTTCAGTTTAAAAAAAATTTACAGTACAATACTGAATTCTGTCTTAAGATTGTTCTTATTTTTATGTTCTTCGTATCTTTGTAAATATGATGATGAAAATTCTTAATCAAAGTTTTGATAATTGAATCAAGCAAATCACTATGTCCTTTAAGACAGAACTCGCCCTCCTTAACGGTGTTTATGACTCTTGGGTATTTGCCTCTCAGGATAAGACGATCAACCACGTACTGTAGGAGCACCTCCAACACAGTACATGCAGCGAACCACAATATGTATGCTCTCACAGAAAAGAGGAAAAGAAAGTAGAAGAAAATTCATAATTCTCTATTTACAGAAACTGTTTTTCATGATTTTATAGGAAATCCCATTGAAGACACCCTATTCCGTTCAAACGGATGCGTCCATTTGTTAATAGACTCATTTTTTTAATAAAAACAAACCGGATGTAAGAGAAAATCAACCCAAATGAATTTGTCCCAAAAATAATTATCTTGTTGACCCAACCCAACCTGACCCGACCTAGCCGGCTGATGGGCGAACGAACCGAGCCGGCCGAATGGCGCGCGCACGTGTTAGCTCACTTAGATGCATGGGTCCAACATATCCCTCCCCCACAAAAGTGGGTTGGCCTAAAAGCCTAACTTGAAAGGTCAAACTTGTGCCTTATATACCAAGAATATCATCTTCTTATAGGTGATGTCGGACTGTTCACTCCTTCAACCAATTCACATGTGTAATTCTCATTCAATACAAAGTGGGTAATATGGACTTAACTCATTTAATCTAATGCCTACTTTTAACAGAAACTGCTCGTCGCTCCTTTGGTTTGTTCTAAGATTCTCACCATATGTTATATCCTAATGTAGAACTACTAAACATGAGCAGCAGCTATATCTAATATTTCTTGCCTAATTGAAGAAATAATCCATGGGATAGCAGTCCACCTCTTTAAATAGTAGAAACTCGGAGGGGCTGTGATTCTAAAAGAAGAGCAAATCAATTAAAATGAATGACATAACAAATGCGCTCCACCATATCATCAGCCTCCACCATAATATTTTTGCAGAGAATTGAAACCATAAAAAAGAGAAAAACAAGATTAAAACTCCCTCTCATGATTTCAGATAACACCTCCACCACCGAAAATCCTTCGGTTACCACGAGTATCACCATCGACATTTAACTTCCAAGAGACAAGGAGATGCCTAATCTAACAAGTGCAAATAGCTTTGGGAAAACTCGTAGGATGGAATTGAAATCTTTAATTGAATACCACAACCTCTGCCAAACAAGGTTATATCAATCCCAAAAATAATGATGGAAACAAGAATGAATGAAAACTTTTTTTATGGCACCAACGTCATGGTTGAAATAACTTGCTTGATAAGCTTGGGTGTTGCTCCGTGTTTTAAGAAAATGCACACGTTTTTGGAAAGAATAAAAGAATACAAAGGTTTGAAAGTAAAACCTAACAAGAGAAAAGAAAATGGAGAATTACAATTTCAACGATTCCAATCAGTAAAAAGGCAATAAAAATACACAAAATATTCCCCATTACAAAAAAGCCACTGAAGATTATATAGGTTCATTTGTCATTTAAATGAGGGTTAACCACCAAAGATTTTGCCAATGCGGCGAAAGCAGGAGAGATTTAAGAATGAAGTTCATTGCCAATCTGAATTAGTGTGAGAGAATTCTGTCCCCTCCAAATCATAGTGATCCCATGCAAAAAAAAAAAACAGTTGATTTTGTAATACGTACGACGCTACAGGCTAGATGTGAGAATCAAGTTTTTATTTCAATTCTAAGAATAAGTGAATTCTTTCCCCTCCAAATTATAGTAATATGTCGCATGCAAATAAACAAGCAATGAATTTTGCTAATCACCATATATAGATGATGAGAAACTTCACAAAAGAACTAGCAATATTATGGCAAGAGTAAGTGATACGAAGGCCCGCCAGGCATGATCTCCCACGTAGTCTTAGAACAAGGTTGTAAGAAAGCGATCTGAAATACTCCCTCCATCTAAAAAATCCTGACTGCTTTTAAAAATTACGGATCCAAAATTAAATGACTAGTTTTTCTCTACAGCCGATAGTTTCTCATGAACGAGCATCATGTGCTTGAAATGTTGTGACCAATAAATTCAACTGATTTTCAAATAATATTGTTGCCAGGTTTTTTTAGAGGGAGGGAGTATTTGATTTGCCCATAACGAATGATCAACTAAAAACAAAAGTCAAATGATGGATTAAAAGCCAAATGGAATCAAGATCAATCCTATACACCTTGCCAAATGAGAGAAGCTGGTCCACGACCAGGGGAATCAATTTTGGAAAGTAATCTTCCAGCCACGGAGGATAGAAGGACTCTCTCTCTCTCTCTCTCCATGGCTGCCGTAGCTGCCTCATCCCATTACCCATCGCCTCCGCTTTCACTCCGCCCTCGCGCTTGTTCTGCCTTCTCCGTCGTTCGGCCA
Organism: Houttuynia cordata; assembly: GCA_039654745.1. Lineage (NCBI taxonomy): Eukaryota > Viridiplantae > Streptophyta > Magnoliopsida > Piperales > Saururaceae > Houttuynia > Houttuynia cordata. The sequence goes on from CM077506.1 coordinate 25,433,801, forward strand.
TCGCCTTCGATCCGCCGTAGCTGTCGTTCGGTCGTCTCCGTCGCCCTATTCCACCTTCTCCTCCCTTCCTCCGGTCACCTCCGGTCGCCTCCATGTACGGCTTCGATGACCCCTTTTGTTTTCCAGCCACACCCCATTGGATGAAATTCCAAGGGAGGTGGGGAATGTAATTGTGTGATTCAAGTTTCATGTCTACCTGATTTTTAAACTTTTTGTCCTTGGTTTCTTGCAAAGTTCATCAATAAGGAACATTATTCCTCTTTGTCTTTTTTTTATAATTGTTCCTTAATTTTTCTTCTTTACCAGAACAGTGAGCATAAAACTGAATAAAGATACTATATGCCTTCTTCTGAATGTTGAAAAGGCAACTGAAAATTTTTTATGGCGAGTCGATTGCATCTTTTTTGGCCATATGTAGATTTGTACAATGATGTGTGTAAGCTAAGCAACGATTTTTTTCACAAGTGTGATATTGAATTTAAGCAACAAATTTCAATGAGTTGCAGAGAGATGAACCATTAACCCTAACTGGGAAGAAGGGAAGATACTAGAAATTATGTAACGTGATCTGTACAATGGTGCATATATGGTCTTTTTCTGGTTTCGCAGATCTGGCGATGTCGATGGCCGTTTCTATTGCGGATGCCTGGATGATGATAACATATGTCAATGCTTACTGAAAGATATTTTAACATAAAAAAATATTTAGTTCTCTTTTTCTCACCTGAAAAACATATTTCTCCATTATGTATGAGCATAACATATCTTTTGAGTTTCTTTAGCCAAGACTCTGCTAGATTTTGCTTTATTACCTGAATTGCACTCAATGAAAAAATGTATTTGAGCATAACATTTCTTTTGAGTTTCTTTAGCCAAGACTGAACTAGTTTTTCTTTTATTACCTGAATTGCACTCAATGAAAAAATGTATCAGCTTTTTGTTGTATGTTTGCCAAGCCGAGTGCAAAATAGTGAAAGAGTTATTCACCGTATTTAAATACTGAATAAGAGTTTTTACTTTTTTAAACCAGTATTAGCGTTTTGTCGTATTGCAATTGTCTTTACTCTTTCGAACCAATATTCGTGAAGATCTTAAATGGAGTTTTTTCCATATTACCTGGCGCAAAATCTCATATTCCCATATTACCAGGTTTTTCCCGTGAAATCTCATATGACCCGGAATCTGGACTTGATGTACCCAAAATGCCCTTTCTTCTATTTTTTCGTGTTAACACTGTGCGAAGAGGCGTGTTGTGTACAACACGCCTCGAGTGTGAAGTTCTCCGGCGATTCCCATCGGCGACGGCACCGGCGACCGGCGAGTTGGAGCGGCGATTCAACCGGCGGAATACACGGACGAGTTCGAGCCTATTCGCGTCCCCCATCTCGATATCGAGCTGCCCCCCTGCTGGATTTCGACGACACGACTGAGGGAGAGTGGACAAAGGCGGCGATTTGAAGCGCATCCGTCGGGATTTCTGATCTTCAACCTTGAGAAGACCCCCGCGGCTCCCTCCGCCTGCATGCAACAGGCGGATTGACCGGATTGAGCTTCGGTGCACGGCGAGGAAGACTGTGAAGGCACCTGCGAGGAAATACAGACATACAGACGACTAAACTACGGTAAGTTACAACTATCCTACCTGATTTTAGTTTCATAAGGTCGGACATTTTAATTTTTAATTTTTACTATGAACTATAAAGTCGTGTCTAGAGTAGACACGACTGTGTATTTAGTCGTGTCCGCGACGACACGACTTTTATATTTTCGTGTTGCACCGAGGACACTTTTGTACTGACCACTATACCTCACTCCTTGCAGATGGATAAAAAAAGAGATGAGTTTATGGAGGAAATACCACCGGAAGAGGAGGAGGATCATGATTTTGTCTTCGCACCTCGGCAGCGAAATCAGAGGGGCAGGAAAAGGAAGGCTCCGATGGACCGACCAGTGAAGAGAACATATAATGCGCGACCGGCGCTGAAGACGTGTTGTCAACCGGGGGCGATGAAAAAGTGTGCGGCCCTCCTACAGCGTCACCAAAGATGTGCCCAACTGATGAACGAGGCTGGTTTCGCTGTCATTTTTGAAGGTGAGGACGTTGTTGTATCTCGGAACCTCCTCGACCATTTGGTCAGGTACTGGGATGAGTCGGCGAAGGTCTTCAATATCAAGGGTAGGACGCTACATTTCACAGAGGAAGATGTTGCCCTTATCACCGGATTGCCCGCAAAGGGCGACAGAGTTGAGGTCCTCCCCTCTTTGACACGCCGACCGGAAGGTCAATTCTTCAGAAAGTACTTCGCCGCGAGGAGAGCAGACATTCCACACATTGAGGAAATGATAGACAAGCTTAGCGCGGGCGAACTGAAGATGGAAGAGGAGGACATTGCGAGGATGATCATCTGCCTCCTCTTCTCCACGGTGTTGTTTCCACACAGCACTAGAGCGGTTCATCCCTCTTTGTACCGTTACATTGACGACCTCCCAAGATTGAGGTCATACAATTGGGCTGGGGCTATACATAAGATGTTGGTTTCTGGTATAACCCATACCAGCCGCCTAGTGGGAGCGAGATCGCAAGGAGAGTGCCTGGGCGGTGGATGCCTAAATGGCGCCGCATATGTCCTTCAGGTATGTAGCATTCATAGTCTTCGATCGGGAAAAAGTCTTATCTCAGTCCTCTATATATATAGTCATGTATTATAGAACACAACTATATTTATAGTCGTGTATAATGAAACACGACTAGGTATATAGTCGTGTTTTTTAAGACACGACCATTGTTCAATTCGTGTTGAACTTATAGTCGACTAAGGCAACCGCGCATTGTTATAATGTTTTCAACTGTTTAATTTGCAGATTTGGTTTTTTGAGCACACGACAATCTTCCATCCTGTCATGGGCCCTACCAGCCCACGGGCGAAAAGATGGCCAGGAAGTGGGGCCCTCATTACAGAGGTGAAGAAAGGTGCACAAAAGAAGCACCGCATGGCCGACTATTGGACGGGAGTGTTCCACAATCTTCAAATAGGGGAGGAACTCGTCGACGTAATCAGCCCCATGGCCGGAGAGGCATATCTCCTTGCTTCGTCAACCTCAGGGGCCCATCCTCCACGACGGCAGAGGCCGCAGAGATGTTAATTTGGGTAGGCCTTCTGCGCTATACAAGACTTTGACTACATCCTAAGTGAAGAATGGTGGGGGCTGAGGTAAGCCGGAGCGGCGTACATCCGCTGTCTCGTTCGTAGACAGTTTGCCTTGTTGCGGAAGTTTTCGTTTCCTGCGCGTCCGATGTTCTTTCGGAACGGGGCTTTTTGTGCACTTTGTACGGTTGTGACCAACTTCACGACAATTCCCACATTTCGCACGTCGCCTTGCAGGTGGATCGGGCTGTGACTCAATTCTTTTTGTCTTTCTCCTGCCCTTCTTTGGAGCTTCAAGCCTTGGCGGTTCGCATTTAAATAATACGCCGTAATTTCCCCACTGACTTCTGTCTAAAGTAGGGAACACTACTTCTTCGTACGTGGTGCGGTACGTACTTGCGCAGTACCACTTCTCACAATATTCTACCGCTTCCAGACTCCTCTCATCAATACATGCCATGGCGTGCTTGCACGGAAGTCCCATGCTCTGGAAGAAGCCGCATGTGCATGTTCTATTCGTAAGGTCCACAACATCCTGATGCGAAAACATGAATTAATTAGTGTATTCGACAATACAGTCGTGTCGTCGAAGACACGACTGTATGGGTAGTCGTGTCTTCGACGACACGACTTTGTTATAGGCGTCTCTTACAGAAAACAAATTTATGCTTACCACATGGTATAAAGATGTCACTTCAAACTGCCGTAATGATAGCGGTTGAACTCGAACTGTTCCAACACTCTGATTCCTCATCTGATTGATATGATTCTGTGCATATTTTGTTAACGGAGTCGGTAGGCCGTCTGCCTCTATTCGGCGTCTCTGAAAATGGACGCTTGTGGTCGCCCGCGTTTGTTCGATCAACCGAGTTATTGGCCAAAACCTTGCCTTTAGAAGCATATTATTTACACTTTCTGACGCGTTCGACGTGAGAGTGCCGTACCTTTTACCCGGATATTCGACGTTCGCCCAATGTGTTTTCGGAATATTGTCAACATATTTCCAGGCCGCCTCATTGTGTTCCTTCATCTTCTCCATGGTAGCGTCGAATTCTGGTCTCCTGAAGCATTTTGCAGCTCGGAATAGGAGTTCCTTCAGGTACTTATCCTTCCAAGTATTAAGCACATTTGCGGCCATATGCCGGAGGCAAAACCCATGGTGAGCCTCGGGAAAGACATCGGCGACCGCTCTCAGAAGTCCCTTCTGTCTATCAGAGACAATAGTGTCCAGGGATGCCGGGGGGTCCGTAAAGAGAAAACATTTAAGTAAGGTGAGGAACCACGTCCTGTACAAGTGAGAGACAAACATATTAAACATAGAATGCTTCAGGTTGTTACAAGGTCGTCTATAAGCAAAGGACGACTAGATGAGTAGTCGTGTTGTCGATTACACGACTGTGTGCCCAGTCGTGTCGTGCCTAACACGACTACTCATACAGTCGTCTTTCCTGGTTCTAAACTTACCACGTTTTGATATTCTCTTTATCCACAATTGCATATGCAAGACACATTAATTGTTGATTGCCGTCGATTGCTGTAGCAACCAATAATACTCCAGGGTACTTTCCTTTTAGGAATGTTCCATCAAGCGTGAGCAACGGTCTCAGTGTTCTTCGGAATGCTCTTGCAACCGGGCCGAACATCCAAAACACACGTCTGAAGTCGTAGCCGGCTAACTCAATTGGGATATCAGGTATATCAGCTGATCTTTCGATGACCACATGTGTACCTGCGTTAGACCGCTCTAATTCCCTTCCGTATTGTGGCAAAATACGATAAGCGTCTTCAGGGTTGCCATCGATCAATCGGATCAATTCCTCTTTCGCCCTCCATGCCCTTTTATAGTTGACGGTGACGCCCCAATGCTTCTCAATGTATTGTTGGATATTTGAGATATTTATGGAGTTTGAATCCTTATGGAGGCCATGACACTTCCTCGCGATCCAGAGGTGAGAAGCCAATGGATGATCTTTCGAACTTAGAGAAGTGTCACATGTATGCCGTTCTTCCCTCCTTGTTACGCTGACTCCATCAAGTCTGTTCGACGCTCGTATGTACCACTTGCACCCCGAAACCTTGCAACTTGCAGCGAATGTGTCCTTGCTCTCATCCGCTACTTTGAACATGAATTTCCTCTTGATTGCCAGATCAGTTAGAACCATCTTGAACTGCTTGACGCTTTCGAATCTAGCCCCTAACGTAAGTTGTGCCTCGTAGTCTTCTGCTTGCAAACTTCCGGTCAACATCGTCTCCTCTTCACAATGTTTTGAAGGACCGGCCTCTGCAGAATAGGTACCCCAATCCCAACCACCATCACCCTCAATATTGAGATAGTCATCGTCCTCCGACGCGACAGATTTCCCTTTAGATGTGTCTCTTGCCGTTGGACCTCTAGAGGTTGATGTTCGCGTGTGATATGGCTGGCTGAAATGTGGTACTGTAAGAGGCTCATCCCACTCATCTGCAGACCACGGTAATTCATCTTCATCCAACAATTCTTCTTCATCTGGACTGGAATCTTCATCGTCATCTTCTTCATCTTCACCTTCTCCATCTCCGAAACTGCGGGCAAAAACATGTATGAATGGACTTGACAAAACGATTGCACGTACTATGAGGTATTGTTTTATGCAACACGAATTGACTTATAGTCGTCTACGATTCAACACGACTAGGTATATAGTCGTGTTCAATACGGCACGATAACCCTTTTAGTCGTGTACTATGAGGTATTGTTTTATGCAACACGACGAGTATATAGTCGTGTTCAATACGGCACGATAACCCTTTTAGTCGTGTACTATTATAGTCGACTATAATAGCACACGAGTTGCTTGTATCCGCGCCTTAGAAGTCTCACCTCGCATAGTCCCCATCTCTTCCTCCTTCGACTGCTGATGCGGGTGTCTTATTGCCCGGGCTGGACGGCCTCTCCGGCGGTGTGTTACTGCCCGGCATCACTTGTGCCTCTGGTAGCCTCTCCGGCGGTGTGTTACTGCCCGGCATTACTTGTGCCTCTGGTAGCCTCTCCGGCGGTGTGTTACTGCCCGGCATCACTTCTGCCTCTGGTAGCCTCTCGGCCGGGCTGTTATTCGCATTGGCATTTATTTCCTTATTGAGAGTCGATGTCTCGGTGTTATTGCCCGTAGAAGTCCACTCCACGTACAGGCGGACTAGTCCATTTGTGCCTTGCTTGCTCTTGTGAAGTATAAATATTGACTCTACGTCTTTATCGTCTTCAAGGAGAAATGTGTATTCTTCAGATTCAACATGATATGACAAAGTTAATGTACCAGGTGTAGACTTAAGCGGTAATCTTTCTTCGACTAGCTGCAACAGTTCTAGGTACTTTATTCGTGTATCTATAGGCAGGAGCTTCCGTATCCCGCCCACGTACTTACCAGAATCCGTCAAAACTCCATCGTAGTGTAAACAAAGAACTATCTTCTCCATCCGTACCTGCCATTAAAAACCCGACATAATTTACAAATCCGTGAGACACGATATATTGAAAACCGTATATGAGTGCATCGTATATGAGTCGTGTTTCATCAAACACGACTATGGTTACAGTCGTGTTGTCGACGACACGACTGTAACAACAGTTGAAAACTTGCTACGTTTTCAACTTTCTTCTCTGGAACCAACTTTCAACATATAAATCGTCGTATTTTAACTTCACCTACCAGTTTTTCGATGTGCCTTGCCTCCGTTGAAGTTGTTTTCCAATACCCGATCTTTCCCGCTCCTTTTCCCGCTTGTTGCCGCGAAGATGACCTTTTCGGACTTCGACGACGCCGGCGCCGGCGATGATATGGGCGGAGCGGCCGGACGGAACGCCTTCTTCTCCGACTAGCGGCAGCTTCTCCGGGTACTCGCTCCCTTTCCGGGTAATATGGAAAACCAAAGTGTGTGTGCCTTATACCTAAACCTAAGGGCATTTTGGGTACTTTCCGGGTCATATGGAAGGAAGAAAAGGATTCCGGGTAATATGACAAACCGGTGTTTGGCGCCAGGTCATATGTAAAAAGCTCTCTTAAATGACTCATGGTTGTACGCATGGTAGAAGTAGACTGCATACATTTCTTAGTACATTCTCTAAATGTCATACTTCCTCTTGACACTTTTAATAGATTAGTTTTTTTCAAAATAAATTAAATTTTTAGTATATCTGAAAAAAATATTAAAACTGTATCTATTAAAAGTGATCGAAAGGAGTAGTTTTTTCTGCAGTGCATGCAACCAAGACAGGATAATGATATTGGTATAGCAAATCTATACATCACTGACATACACAACCTAGTTGGCCCAATGAAATCATTTCACATCTCAGCACTGACATAATGGGTTGATGTGCCATAATTTTATTGGGACAACTAGCCTGTGTATGTGAGTGATGTACATATCTACTATACCAATATCATTATCCTTAGAAAAATATGCATCTTCAATTGTCAAGCACGACCATGCAAGTAGAATTTCTTTGTGAACCATTCCATTCCCTCGTGTTCTCTTTCTTCGTTTCTTTCTATTTTGTCAACACCGTGTCCATTCATTTCAACTATATTACACAATACAAAAAACTAAAATTAATTGCATGGATGCACAAATATTGCAGCCTGCTTTATCTTATTGGAATGCTACTCTCAGTTCGAGCTATATCTCCACCCTCCATAATTTTCTTTCTCCGTTGCTTCTTTTGCCTGTATATATACAACGATATTTAAGTCTAAATTTACAACGATATCAACAAAAATTTGCAAGCAAAGTACTATTCGCTGACCTAGACTCCTACAAGGACATAGCCTTTCGTTCAGTATCAAACAGAAAGTGCGAATTTCTGGAAGTGTGAAATACCTTAGCGGTGAAAGAAATGCCAACCCTGATCTCACCACTGTAAGTGCGATCTGCAAGGATAACTCGGTATTTCGTGGGTTGTACTTCCTCTTTTCCTTTTTCCAGACCCAGTTCCAAGATGTCCTTCAAATGAATTCTGCATTTTTACAGTTTCAATTTATGTCATAAAGATTTGAAAACAAAAGCAACAGCACCAAGGATATTTTTTGAAACAACAATTGTGTCTTTGAGATAGATGAAAATTTACGTGGCTTGGCCGACGAAGTCATCCTTGGAGAAGGTGTCTTTGTCCATAATGTTAAGAACTAACTTGTACTGATCGTCTGCTCCTGGATAATCCACCCTAAATGTAAATCTCTCATTCCACACGGGACACCCACCTTCGTCTGCATACAAATTCCAAATTGCCTGAGTTCTTCTCCGAATTTGGGAATAATCAATTGCAAATGCTGATATGTTGTCATAGAAAAGCTCATAAGGAACATATGTTTCTTAATTAATTCTAAGGGTTTGTTTGGTTAGAGATTTTAGGATTGAAAAATATGGATTCTAAGAAAGAAACTGGAAGAAGAATATTGATGTTTGGTTGGAAAGAAGTAGCTTTTAAGGAAGAATTTAGGGTCCGATGGTATGTTTCATAAATAAATATGAAAGATAGGGGTAATTAATAATAATAAATGCGATTTCATGATTAAATCTGTATTTTTTATTATTAATTGCCCCTGTCTTTTTTACAAAATTACAAAAAACATCATTGAAAAAGTAAAAACTGGATTATTCTAGAATCCAGCCTCTTCACAACCTAATGCCACCAGCCGATCAAAGACCAACTTGAATATATAAACGGACTCTCACAGTGAACTTATGAATACTCTTTTCAACTAAAAACTCTCTTCCTTTCGAACAGTAGATTCAAAGCCATTGGCGGAAGCAGCATTTTTAGGGAGCTCAAACCCTTACTAAAAATATAGGGGGTTCAGTAAAAAGGTACACACCCACAGGCCACAGGGGTCATCTGACCCCATGCCTTATACGTAGGTCCGCCCATATTCAAAACTACACTATGCAATGGTCTTATAAAAAATCAAGTATATAAATGGGAAAAAATTAAATGAGATCACTCTCATTTGACTTATATTAGGCCAATTTAAGTCATAGTTGTTAAATCTTGATCTGACACCTACAAAGATAAGTGATGGACACAATTAACTATCCACTGATTTGATACCCGCCATCGGATTGGAATCCAATGACTAAAAAAATTGTTCTGATGCCCCTTATATGAGAAGAGTCTTATGTAAATCGGTCTCTAATGTTATATTGTATATTTTAATATTTTTTATTAAAAACTTTATCAGCATTTTTAACTTGATATGATAAAGAGTCAGATATAAATCCACTCTGTATAAAAAAGAATTTTAAATTCACTCGGGTAAGAGAGTCAGCCTCAAATTACTCAAGACTGACAGCTCACGGGCCTGTTAACTTTTCTGGCCCCCTCAACCTGCTGAACTGTCACATGAGGATTAGTCACCTTTCAGCAGCTGAAATCCTGGTACATATTTGTTTTTTTGCACTTGTACATATACGTTCGCAGATACACCATATGAAGCGCAAATTAAATATGCAGAACTACACAAGGGTGCACGGAGGATAGAACAGCCCCATCATGGTGCAAGTAAATTAAGACACATGTTATACCCAAAAAAAAGTGAATTAAAAAAGAGTAAATTCCACTTGACCCTTATGTATTATGGCAAAATTGCACTTAACATTCATATTTTCATCATTCGTAAGGGTTAAGTGCATTTTCACCATAATTCATAAGGGTCAAGAGCAATTTACCGTTAAAAAAATAGTGAATCAGCATATATGACTAGGACCTATAAGGATGGCAGCCTGAGTTGGTCATATTTGAGGTTGAACGAAAATCACTATACTAGAAGGAGTTGAAATTGAATTCACTTACTGCTTGCAACGCTGCTCTTGTGCTCTTGGCTTTTATACTGGATGACCACGAATGGATCAATTTTGTCTGTGAAAATGAGCAATAGCCATTAAAAAAAGGAATCATTAGCTTTCTACGAGAAAGAAAAAGAGAGATTTTGATTTTTCTTTTTTTTGGCAACAAGAAAGAAAGGGAGAGATGCTCCTTATAAATCTTAATGATTGATAACCTTATTTTATGACTAAATAAAATTTCGCTTACATTGAACTAGAGTTCCGGTAAGGCGCGCGCAAGAATGCTCAAGAAACATAATACAGAAATGCTCAAGGAAACATGTCTACTTTTTTAAGCAAAAAAAGAACAAGTGACTAATGAAACACAAAAAAAAATTCGCCAGAAGGAAAACATAGAGACAGTATAGAAGGGCAAAACAGTGGGAAAAAGAGAAATTACTCAGAAAATCGGTGTTGGCAAGTCCTCGCGCATCCACGAGCGTCACCTCCAGAATGCCGCTTTGCATCTCTCTCTCTCTCTCTCTCTCTCTCTCGTAGATGCTCTCTTCTGTTGTCTCGTTGTAAGAAGATAATGCGTTGAGAGTATCGTTGCAGATCCATATATAAGCCCGAGATACCAACATCGATGTCATCGACAGCGCAAGATTCATGACCCAGTCCGCTAGTCGGGGGGGCTTCCTACTTTTCTCTTTGCATGTGTTATTTAGAAGTTGACCTGGACTTAGTCTTGTTCTTAACTCACTAAACAAGTCCCAATTGGTCGTAATTTTTTTTCTATAAAACCCATTGGTCGTATTTAAGTATCAACTTATTAGTACCTCTTTTTGTTTTTTTTCCTCTTGACTCCAATTTAATTGCCCAGCTCTTTCGGGTCAATTTTAATAGGCATATTTATCATTTGGTCGGATGCATGTATTTCAGTCTTTGTTTAAAACGGCTCAACTTCACCCAGCCATCTGAGAGGGGCGACCGGATGATTTTCTTTCTTGCCGTCTGGGAGGGCTTCTGTTGACGTGTTGTGTCACTTTCGGATTGTGGGTAAGGGATGCTGAAGGAGGAAACTTCTCCAGCATTGATTATAACGGATACGGAACATCTATATGGTTACCGTGCCATGTGACAGGAACTTAACACACGCGCTGATGGCTGACCTATATCATTCTTGCTCGCTTATCAGATGACGACCAACGGTAAAATTCCAAGATTGAAGAAGTACCAGAACACCGCAACAATGTCAACGGAGGCGGCCTTGAAAGTTCATGCCTTGTTAAAGGCCATAGTGGTTCTTTTTTTCGGTATTTGGCTACCGGCCCCCTCAAACTTTCTACAAGCATTCATAAGATTTTGCGCCTGGATATGATTTTTGTTTTATGGTAAAAGGGAGCCAGAGACCTGCATCTGCAAATAATAGGGAATTAGGGAACAAATTATGGTGGCGATGACTCTTTTTTTAAGAAGCAGGAGAACTTATCGGCGGAGAAATTTGCGAAACCATCAAACGGAGAACTCGTCCAGGGCGAAATTTGCCTTCACGAAAAATAAGATGACCAAGGAAACATCACGGAATGTGGTGACGACTTTTTTTGTGTTGGATAATTACATGTAGAGATGACTTAAGTACATCAATAAATTTAGACAGAAATAATATTGGGTCATAACTCATAAGTCAGGCAAATATGTGTCCTCCAAGATTGGAACCGCTGACATTTTAAACCTTCTTCTACCGTGTTAGATATTTCTAACAACTTTAAGCTGTTAACAAATATAAAACGTGGTTATATGAACCCGTAAAACTCCTCAGCACCCCACCACCTCCTCTTCCTCCTTCTCGGAAGCTGGTTGTGCGCAAAACGGTCGCAACCAGAGTCGAGTTGCCCAACGTCAAGCCAGGCCTGGCTAGATCTGCTGTGGACGAGGCCAGATTTGGTGTGCCCATAGCCAGCTCCATCAACAAGGCATCACTTTTGAAACGGCCTCTTGGTGCTATGAAGGATGAGAAAGAGGAAAAGACTGGGGTGGCAGGTGCGGAGAAGGAGGAGGAGGAGCAGATGGATGTGGGAACAGGAAGCGAATGCCGGGAGCCGAAAGGTCAGTCCAGGAATAGAAATGGAGCTGTAATTTCGAATAGAGATGGCATATATAGTGTGTATAGTATAACAAAAAAGAAGAAACAAGAAGCTGCAGAAATGGTGACAAAGAGACGGAGGGCCAGCTCACTCGTCATGCACAGCCAGTGAGCATATGTTAATTTTGACGAAGTCCTGAACGTTGTTCGTTGATGGTCGAATACCACCGGCTGCTTGGGAGTCGCCTGACTGACCCAGCGAATTGACATTACATCTCTCCCGGCCCTGCCGGCAGCCATTGGGAACGATTGACATGAGGGTGCCAAGTAAATGAACGGGAAATGATATTTGTACAGCAGATTCCTACACATTTTCCACACACAGCTGATGTGTATGGAAATAAGTGGATGAATTGATGTGACCCCACATCACCCCACAACAGTTCACCCACTCATTTCCATACAGATCAGTTGTGTATGGAAATGTGTAGGAATCTGCTGTACGGGTATCACTGCCCTAAATGAACCATTGCTTGAGTGATAACATGGTATAGATGTAACTTCATCGTTCTAAAATGATACGGCAACGTGCATGCATGAAAAAGAAAATGCCACGAAAATGATCAACATGATCAAGAGGCTATCTTTTGTTATTATAGACGGGGGGTGGCAGGTGCAACCTGGGAAAGACAGTAACTGACCTGATTGAACACATGTACGATATCGTTGTCAAAAACCGGTCCTTCTCTGAGGTTCGAGACCTCCCATCTTGAAGACATTAGTGCATGGACATTAATAACTGCTTGAGCTACTCTCCTGTTATGTGGTTTATTACATCCGAGTTTGCTGATCAACGTGCGTGGTGCTTTTACATTGCTCGGAGCTTATGTTTCTCCTATCAATTTATCTCTTCCTATTCCTTAACTTGATGCTACTGTTGTATATGTCTTAATTAGACTATTTAGCAAGTAAGTAATCAAGATGATAATTATTGCAGTTGAACTTGCGCAAGAAGATGTCGACAAGATTCTCAATTTCACTAATTTGGTCTATTGATGGTCGACCTTTAATCTTGCATAGGTGGCATCAATAAATCTCTCGGTTTGCTCACAAGCAATCTATGGATCCCTTTACATTGTGACTTACCAACGAAGGAAAGATCCCATTTTGTTATGTGAGGGTTCGTGTTGAGATCACCTCATACTTCAAATACTGGATTTTAATTTTAGTACTTTTTATATTTCATTTTTTATCTCCTTTTAGGAAGAGCGTGTTTTTCTTTCTTGTGTTCGCCTGGTTAAGGAATGGCTATCCTTCTGTTGTTGTAGCTTGCTTGTTCGCCTTTTCTAAGATATCCTAATAAAATTTCTTAATTATTAAAATAAAAGTAGAAGCTCTTGACACTTGCACTCCTGGTAGCAATGCATTCAACACAGTCCAACCGAAGAAGTATATGTCCCCATCAGTTGTACCCATTTCTATCCACTTGAAAGCTTGGCATCCAAAGATATATGATCTGTCACTCTCACTAATGAGAAAGAGAAGACCAAAGTTCATGTGCTTACGATATGTTTGTCCTCCTGTCAACATAAAAGCTAATTCCTTAATGTTTTATGAAAAAAATGAAGTTAATTCCTTGATTGCATAAGCATCATTAGTGTGTGAGTTTTCATGAGAGACATTCTTTTTTTTATAAGGTGGGGTGTCCGCGTCCTTGCCACCCAACTAGAAGTGCATTGCGGATCTGTTAGCCTCTAAGGTACACACTCCAGGTGGATGTTGTTGTATCTAATGTCCCAAGTTTATGTATTGTTTATTTATACTAGGGAAAAAATTGTACTGCAGTCAAGGGAAGAGGCCATGAAATCCCAAAAATCCCCACTTATTATTATAACGGTTTACCTGCTCTAATGTTTCTTCCCATGGTTGCCGCATCAAATAATATGAGAAATATGATGTCTAAGGCTCACGCTTTTCAAGGCAAAATGCATGGAACTCATCATCAAGACTTTTTTAACAAGTGTCAATTATTTTACTTTGTCCAAGCAAAAAAAACTTTTTGATAATTTGTCCAAGCAATTTCAAGTGCAGCGAGCTGGTGGAAGTGATGGATCTCTCTTCT